>OY755246.1:9145112-9745112 GCA_963576725.1 Azorinus chamasolen
TGATCTGGGTCTGCTCTGTTTGCTGTTTGTTAACTTTCTAAAACTTTCTACCTTCCATATTTCATTATAACTATTTTGTCCATGAATATTAAGTAGGTATTGAAATTATTAATAAACATAGAACAGCTGGGAAAGTGTTAAAGAATAGTTGTGCTAAAAAGTAACCATCCTTTGATAATGCGTACGGTACATAACGAGTTGGTTGATAATGCGTACGGTACATAACGAGTTGGTTGATAATGCGTACGGTACATAACGAGTTGGTTGATAATGCGTACGGTACATAACGAGTTGGTTGATAATGCGTACGGTACATAACGAGTTGGTTGATAATGCGTACGGTACATAACGAGTTGGTTGATAATGCGTACGGTACATAACGAGTTGGTTGAACATTTTAACCCATTTCCTCCTAGACTTATTTTAGACCCAACCTTTTTGAATAAATCTACTGAAAAGGAGTATTTACTAGAAAAAGGGAACATTTTAGAATTGTATTATTTTGAAACCAATGTGATAAATAGAGCATTTATACCGAAAAGGAGTATTTACTAGAAAAAAGGGAACATTTTAGAATTGTATTATTTTGAAGCCAGTGTGATAAATAGAGCATTTATACTGAAAAGGAGTATTTACTAGAAAAGGGGAACATTTTAGAATTGCATTACAAAATGTATTTTAAAACCAATGTGATAAATATAGCATTAACTCCTATGGAGCAAATGCTCTATTTATCACAATGGTTTTGAAATGTGACTCTTACAGAAGCATCAAAATGCGGAATGGATAAAATGAGATGTTATACATATGTATTTATAATCATATACATCGCTGTACATATTATTAGCAGCATAGAAAGAAAGGAAGACGTCAGAGTGAAAACAATGTTAAACTATTTTGCAAATGAAGGGCACATGTCTCTAGATGTAAATTATTTAGCAGAACATTACTTTGAGTTGGGTCTGATGAACATGCACATTTTGTCTGAATACGTTTAGATCCAGTGAAGAAATACATATTCTAGACTATAATCATTAACAAGAGGGCCAGAATGGCCATGAAGCGCTCACCAGACAATTAGAGGAGAATATTTTCAAAGTTTTCACTATATGTTTCTATAGAAAACTAGCCGGCCCTGGGGCAGGCCAATTTTGACCCCAGGGGCATAATTTATATAACTTTTGTAGAGGACTTGAACATGATGCTATGAGCCAAATATGAAAGCTGAGAACCTTTCAGTTTCAGAGGAGAAGATTTTCAAAGTTTTCTCTATATGTTTCTACTGAAAACTACCCACCCCTGGGGCGGGGCCAATTTTGACACCAGGGCCATAATTCATATAACTTTTGTAGAGGACTTATACATGATGCTATGCGCCAAATATGAAAGTTGAGAACTTTCCAGATTCAGAGAAGAAGATTTTCAAAGTTTTCACTATTTGTTTCCATTGAAAACTGCCCACCCCTGGGGCGGGGACAATTTTGACCCCAGGGCCATAATTAATATAACTTTTGTAGAGGACCTGAACATGATGCTCTGTGCCAAATATGAAAGCTGAGCGCCTTCCAGTTTCAGAGGAGAAGATTTTCAAAGATTTCACTATTTGTTTCTATTGAAAACTGCCCACCCCTGGGGCGGGGCCAATTTTGACCCCAGGGTCATAATTTATATAACTTTTGTAGAGGACCTGAACATGATGCTATGTGCCAAATATGAAAGCTGAGAACCTTCTGGTTTCAGAGGAGAAGATTTCCAAATTTTTACTATATGTTTCTATTGAAAATTTCCCACCCCTGGGGCGGGGCCAATTTTGACCCCAGGGGCATAATTTATATAACTTTTGTAAAGGACCTATAGGTGATGCTATGTACCAAAGATGAAAGCTGAGAACCCTGTAGATTCAGAGGAGAAGATTTTTAAAGGTTCAAATTGTTGACGCGGGACGACGGACGACACACGGCGACGGACGACGGACATCAGGCGATCACAAAAGCTCACCCTGAGCACTTTGTGCTCTGGCGAGCTGAAAAAGAAGAAAGAAAACGTGTAACATGAAAGACACGCGCAACTCTGAAATGCTTACTAGTATGGTATTAATACAGTTTTTCAAGGAACATTACTCTATGCCTAGAGGCTGGATTTGGCTCACACTCGAGTTTGATCGAGATTTGATATCCATACACATGCTGTGTAAATGTGAAAAGGGTCAGATAAGAAATAAAGGTTCTACAGTAGAACCTGTCTTAAGCGGCCGTCAAAAAGATCATTTTAGATGTCTAATTATGGGTCTGTAAGGCAGGTGGTAGCTTGATTCAGATCAAAAGTAATCAATGAAGCTCCTATAGGAGATAATGCTATTATGAATATTGATTAGATTAGATTGATTAGAATATTGATATAATGGCACATGGACACAGGCATGTTTGACTATGGCAGAAACTGTAGAATCATGCTGATATTATATCATAAGCAAACAGAACAGACCCTGATTAGACGATTCCTACAAAAGCCGTCTGATTTGTGTCTACTCTGTTTGCAAAGGATAAGAAAGGCGTAATTATGGAGTAAATTGTTAACTGACCGGAGAATATAGCTGACGCGCAATGTCATACTAAAACATGTACTTGAGTTATACGATACACGCCTTGAACAGGCTCCATAGCATCATGAAGAATACCGTCACTGTGTAAAAATATGTACATGTATATGTATTTTTCTTATTGCCATGCCTCTAATCATTATTGTAACGAACGAACAGGGAGAGTCTTGACCAGCAAAAGACACACATTCTTTAAACCTTTCCTTCTTATAAATGTATTTACACGCATTTGCAAACAGAGTAGACCCTGATCAGAGGACTCCTGTAGGAGCCGTCTGGTCAGGGTCTGCTCCGTTTGCTAATGGAATTTGATAAGTCTGTTTCTTAACTTCCTAAAATGGCTACACTGTTCCACCTTCCATGTTTCATTTTAACTATTCTGTCCATGAATATTCAGTAGATGTTGAAACATAGAACAGGGAATGTGTTAAACTGGTTAGGAATATTTGCCTCCTGTATGCACCAACTTTTGTTACCTAGACTAAAAACCCCAAAACATTTCTCTGGTAGACATTATAGGTCTAGACAGGCCCTGGGACCCGCTCTTTATCAGTGTATGTAATGTTGGGTATACCTGAAAATGAGTATGAAAATGCGTTTAAGAATTGGATTAACCTTTTCCCTGTTCTATTTTCATTCTAAATTTCAATACCTACTGAATATTCATGGACAAAATAGTTATAATGAAATATGGAAGGTGGAACATTGCAGCACTTTTAGGGAGTAAAGAAACAGATTTATCAAATTCCATTAGCAAACAGAGCAGACCCTGATCAGACGTAAAGGAGCCGTCTAGTCTGGGTCTGTCCCGTTTGCAAATGCATGAAAACATGTTTATATGAAGGAAAGGGTTAAAGCTATCACCTGCTGCAATTTTAACACCATCCAATTCTCTTAGTATAGTTAACTTATAGGTTAGGTCTACAAACAGGTTGGAATCAGACCGTGACGTGGAATTTCTTCCTGGCTGTGCAACACCAATACTCAGGCCTCATCTGGATCCATTGTGAGCAACAGTATGTAAAATCTGGTGTGAACCAATCAAGTATTTCTGGGAAACAACATTTCTGACACACTGTGTGTTTCAGTTGAATGACAGGAATATAAAAATCAGAACAAAGTGACCGGTATTAGTATCAATATTTTTATTTCCTTTCAGTACTGCTCACCATATACATGTACATATTGCAAAAAGGGGGACACTACTTCCACAAATAAACAGAATTGCCACATCTATGAAATAAGTCAAGCTATGACCTATGATTAACATACAGTAGAACATGTCTTAAGTGACCATTCATTTACTGAATATAATGGTCTTTAAAAGAATGTGGTTGCTTAATTCAGGGCAATGGCAATGCACAAAGCATCCACAGAAGCTTTCAGCATTTCTTTCTACCTGCTTTAAGCAATCAGTTGTCTTAATGGTTACTTAAGACATGTTCTACTGTAGCTAACAGTTTGAACTGTTGACAAAATGTAATAAGCATTTATAATGAATAAAACATAAAAATTGAGCTGACATGGATATGGGCATATTTATATAGCAAGTGTTACAGGAAAAAGGACACTGCCAAACAGTGTAGACTCAAATCAACCACAAACTGGACCATACTGATCTGGGTCTACACTGTCACTTGTCATATTTAACAATCTTTTGTTCATTACCACTGCAAACAGTGCAGACCATGGCATGACCCAGAAGTAGTTGATCTGGGTCTACACTGGTTGCTAATGTCATAGTCGGAGTACCCATTTTCCCGTAACCCATTCCTCCATAGGCTATTTTTAGACCCAAACTCTTTGAATGAATCTACCCAAAAGGAGCATTTACTAGAGAAAAGTAAAATTTTAGAATTTTGTAGTTTGAAACCATTGTGATAAATAGAGCAGTTGCTCCTGAAGGTGCAAATGCTCGATTTATCACAATGGTTTCAAGAAGTGGTTATTACAGAGGCGTAGAAAGGCGTATTTATGGAGGAAAGGGTTAAAACAGGCGATACTCCTGTCATCTAACTCTACACATGCTGTATTGGCTGATTATATTATTTCATCAGAAGCATAGATAAGATGGATGAAATCAATTTGTATTCTAGAATAGTTCCAGTATTTCTCTGATAAAAGCTATACAGTCGCACCACTCTAAACCGGCACTTTAATATAGGAGAATGTAGGTATTTTAGGCAGATGACTGCTGAACCCTTTTCCCTGTTCTATATTTATTACGAATTTCAATACCTTCTGATTATTCATGGACAAAATAGTTAAAATAAAAGATGGAAGGTGGAACTTTGTAGCCATTTTAGAAAGTAAAGACACAGCTCTTTGAAATTCTATTAGCAAACAGAGTAGACCCTGATCAGACGGCTCCTCTAGGAGCCGTCTGATCTGGGTCTACCCTGTTTGCAAATGCGTGAAAAACGTTTATATGAGGGAAAGGTTAATGCACGTTGAAAGTCATACAGAAATCTCCTTTTGGACCTTTCTGCATGACTTTCACCTTGCATTAAGCTGCCACCTGTCCTAAGGACTGGCATTGATACCAATTTTAAAGTCCGGTTTAGAGGAGATTTACTGTATAAGACAATTATAAAGGGTGGTCAAAACATGGTTGGTGGAGAAATGATGATTTCAGTGTTTGAAATACATGTTCATCGCTTAATGGCTCGGACTTCATTAGTTTTACTGAGAACTTTTTCCAAGCCAACCAAATATACTCATAAGAAATTACAGCAGCTTTGCTATATTGGGTAAAGCATTGCAACCCTAAAATCAATGCACACTAGTTAATCTCATGTGCAAACACAAAATTATCTGCTTGATTGCAATAACTCGTAAGTGAAAACATTTTGGATCCAAATAAGAGACACAGTTACTTATTGTCCTATCTGGATACAAACTGTTTGCATAGGTTATCACAAATTCATCACTAGCAAACAAAGAATTGATGTCATGTTCTCAAATGAATCAACCCATATACAGAGGCCCAGATAACAAGTGTAAACTAGAGGTTTTTGTCACAAAAACGGATGTCTCCCCTCTAATAAAAACAATATGTAAAGGGAAATCACTAAAAATGTTATGGTCTTGATGAATGATACTTCCCCTCATTATGCGCTTTCCACACTACATTTTTCAAGAAGAAAATGATAACAGCTAATAACTCCAAAAATACTGATACCAGATTTATGGCCCTTGTGCATGACACTTACTTTCATCATGCTCTTTCCAAAAATAAAATGTCATTCCAATAGCATCAGTCGAACAGGAGTTATTGATCGGCCAAAAAATGTAACAAAGAGCAATAACTCCAAAAGTATTGAAGCCAGAATTATGGCCCTTGTTCATGACACTTTCTCTCATCATTCTCTTTCCATGTATGAAGTTTCAATACGATGGCAAGAGCCATGTAGGAGTTATCGTCCTGACAAGAAAGAATTAAACAAATGTACAAGGGGCAATAACTCTAAATTTATTGAAGCTCGAGTGAAGGATCTTATGCATGACACTTTCTCTTATCATGATCTTTCCATGTATGAAGTTTCACTCCAATGGCATGTGTCACATAGGAGTAATCATCCGGACAAAAAATTTTGATTTTTTTACAAAGGGCAATAACTCCAATATTAGTGAAGCCAGAGTTATGGACCTTGTGCATGACACTTCCTCTCGTCATGATCTTTCCATATATGAAGTTTCAATCCAATGGCATGAGCCATATAGAAGTTATCGTCCGGACAAAAAAGTGTGAATTTTTTTACAAAGGGCAATAACTCCTATATAAGTGAAGCCAGAGTTATGTACCTTCTGGACGACACTTCCTCTCATTATGCTCTTTCCATATATGAAGTTTCAATCAACTGGCATCAGGCATATTGAAGTTATTGTCCGGACAAAAAATTGTGATAATTTTTACAAAGGGCAATAACTCAAATATTAGTGAAGCCAGAGTTATGGACCTTGTGCATGACACTTCCTCTCGTCATGATCTTTCCATATATGAAGTTTCAATCCAATGGCATGAGCCATATAGGAGTTATCGTCCGGACAAAAAAGTGTGATTTTTTTTACAAGGGGCAATTACTCCTATATTAGTGAAGCCAGAGTTATGGACCTTGTGCATGACACTTCCTCTCATTATGCTCTTTCCATATATGAAGTTTCAATCAACTGGCATCAGGCATATTGAAGTTATCGTCCGGACAAAAAGTGTGACGGACAGACAGACAGACAGACAGACAGACAACTCTCACGAAAACAATATGTCTCCCCCATATAAATATGGGGGGAGACATAATTAAAACAATTTAAGAATAGCTCTTTTATTTCTCCACAAAACTCAACGTTGTGACCCCTGTTTAGAATTGTCTCCAAAAGACTATTCTAAAGAGTGGTCACAACTTAGGGTTTGGTGGAGAAATGACAATTTTGTATTTGAGTAGGCACGTTTATCTATTGCTCTGCATTTAGAAATGTTTCAATGCTTTTCCACACAAGGACAACACAGTAAGACTCTACACACTGTTTCTTCCACATCAGGTTGGCAGTTTTATAAAAGAAAATTGTACAGTAAAACCTCTCTAAACCGGACATTAAATTCCTTATATCTGTCTTGGAGACAGGTCGCAGCTTAATGCAGGGTGAAAGTCATGCAGAAATCTCCAAGAGGAGCTTTCTGCATGACTTTCACCATGCATTAACAAGCCACCTGCCTAAAAGTATCGCAATTCTTCTCTACTAGAATTCCAATTTGGAGGGGTTTTAATGTATCCACTAAAAACAGACTACATAAATTATACACTGATAATTGTATAAAAAATTAACAACCGTGGTAGCTTAAATTATGCATATAAAATAACTTGTACAACATTTATAAACAAACTCTATTTCTCTTAGCTGCATTATACATTAACACATGAACCTACTTTTCATTGACACATACTTAATTAAATTAACCCTTTACCTCATTGAGATGCTTTTTCATGCCTTTGCAAACAGAGTAGACCTAGATCAGGTGGCTGCAGCTAAAACCTTCTGAACAGGGTCTACTGTTTGTATATGAGCATTATTAAGATCTGTTTCTTTAGTTTGTGTCAAGGTCAAAACATCCTGTGTTCATATACTATTACATAATCTCAGGTAATAAATATTCATTCATGATATCATTATTTCTGACATCTTTATTCATGGAGTTGGGAAGGGGTTAAACAAAGGGAGAGAACTCCTACTAACAAAAATTAAGTTCATGTGGATTTTACTTTCCTATTCATTTTAGTAAAGAATTTAGATCTTTTTATGCAGGCGGTGGCTCAATGTAGGATGAAAGTCATGCAGAAAGCTCCCATGGGAGCTTTCTGCATGACATTCATCCTGCATTAAGCTGCCACCTGTCTTACAGACTGGCACTGATACAAGTTTGAATGTCTGTTTTAGGAAGGTTTTATTGTACGTATACATATATATCTATATTTATTCCAGGGTATCGACTCATTGTCGACTATCAGTGTCTTCATAATAACTTAAACAATGGTTTGGATTTAGATCAAAACAAAGGGTTGATGGTAACACTGCATTTTTAAAGAGAATTGAAAGAAAAATTAAGATTCAGAATTGTTACCATTTTTGCAACAATTACTTAGTGTGTAAAGAGTTGAACATTTTCCACATGAATATTATATTTACCCTTTCCTTTATATAAACACCTTTTCATGCATATGCAAACACAGTAGACCCAGATCAGACAGCTCCTATAGGAGTCGTCTGATCAGGGTCTGCTCTGTTTGTTGATAGAATTTGAAAGAAGTTTCTTTTAATAAGGGCATATGAACACAGGAATGTTTTGCCAAGACAGAAACTGTAGAATCAGACCTACATTAAAAGCCGTCTGATCTGGATCTACTCTGTTTGCAAAGACGTTAAGACATACCTATGGAGTAATGGTATAAAGTTACATGGAAGCCGGCTCTAAAGATGAACAAGTTAAAGATAATATCAATCCATTACTTTTCCAGTAGAAATATTAAATTTATTCTTGTATTAAATATATGAAATTTATTGTCATGGCAACTGGTAAAGATCTGGAATATAAGCAAAGTGTACAGCCTCTGACTAGACAACCCCTACAGGAGCTGTCTAATCTGGGTCTTCTCTTTTGCAAATGTGTAATAAAGTAGAATTATCAAGTAAAGGATTAAAGTTTCAGGATGTAAATACACATGTGCAGTTGTACAGATCTATGTACACGTAGGTACATGCATATGAACAAATTAAAGCAAAACACTGTATACCTCCAAGTGAAGTAGGGAACAAAAATGCTTTCCAAAAGCGTTTATTAGCATAAAATGAAGGTAGAAGACTTGATGTAGTAAACAAGCATCCACAACCTCAAGTAGGTGGCATGTAAAACACAAACACACAAAACACACTGAGAATATGGATGGTTAAGCTTAAAAATTATGGCACACTAGTTCATGTACTGTAAAATACTCTCTAAACCGGACAAATATAAACCGTATAAATATCAGTCTTGGAGGCAGGTGGCAGCTAAATGCAGGGTGAAAGTCATGCAGAAAGCTCCTCTAAGAGCTTTCTGCATGACTTTCACCATGCATTAAGCACCACCTGCCTTAAAGTATCTAAATTCTTCTCAACTAGAATTCCCATTTAGTGGATTTTTACTGTACTGGTTCTTTAGCATGAGGTAAGCAGAACAATTCTGAAATAGCTTCATACAAAACCTCATATTCCTACTTGCATTTTTCAGTCCAGTCAAGTATAATAGTGTAAATTATCTGTCCTTATTTCAAAAGTTCATCATCTTAGCCATTATAACAAACTAATACAGTGGTTTACAATGAAATAGGCAAATTAGCAATAATATTCATGAACAGTGTAGGTGCAAATAAACAATGTCTACTTGTCTTTTGTGTTTGTTTTTTTAGAAAATCTAGTTTCTGCATTTCTCCGTCAAATCCTATGTTGTTAAATCTTAGAACTATTGGAATCACCTTTCCTGAGGGATTTTGGTGAATAGCAACAAGAGACAATTGGCTGAGAAATAAAATATTTGGGTATATCAGTCGAAATAATATTTACAGCTCTTACTTAGATGTTTCTATGGAGTGTAGAGAAAGCTGTGTGTAAAATAAAATCTGTCTCATGCAACCATTTAAATAAGTCTAATTTTGGGTCAATAAGGCATGTGATTGCTATTAAATATAGGACAAACGTAATGCAAAATGCTCCCAAAGGAGCTTTCAGCATTACTTTTGCCCTGCATTAAGTCACAATTTTTTTTAACGACTTCTTCATTGTCACTTAAAACAGATTTTACTTATTGCACAATATAACACAAACAATAATTTCAAATGATAATTGGCATGGTACAAGACAGATTAATTAGTTACATCAAAATGTATAAACCTTATAGCTTGTTTATCGTAAATTAAATATTTCAAGCGTTGATAGGATTATTAACTATGTTGTCATGGTAACAAGGGTAGATGCACCAATAAATGCAATATTTAAAGCATTCCAGTCAATGTTTCAGCCGCCACACTTCCACTCTATATTTCATTTAAGATCATAATTGTTTTACCAATTCATGTATTTTTCTATGGTTATCTAATAAATGCCCACTGATTCATGAAATAGCTCATTTCTCTGATCTAAACTGGTGACCTCTTTCCCTGTTCTATATTTAGTCCAAATTTCAATACCTACTTAATATTCCTTGACAAAATAGTTATTATGAAATATGGGAGGTAGAACACTGTTGCCAATTTAGAAGTAAAGAAATAGATCTATCAAACTCCATTAGCAAACAGAGCAGACCCTGATCAGACGGCTCCTATAGGAGCCATCTGATCTGGGTCTACTCTGTTTTCAAGTGCGTGAAAAACACGTTTATATCAAGGAAAGGGTTAAACCAAGAAACTGTTTGCTGTGATCCTAAACTAAAGACAGTTTAAGTAAAGCTATATATAAAGTTAACTGGCATTTGACCAGGACCAAAACTATGTGAAACTAATACTGTCTAATGTTGGAACAGAAAACACCCTCTGGTTTATTTATCTCTGTGTCAGTGTTAGCAGTTCCTTCATACAAACCCTTTTTTATGCCTTTGCTAACACAGCAGACCCAGATCAGATGTCTCCTGTAGGAGCCATGTGATCAGGATCCGCTCTGTTTGCTTATGACATGATATAGATCTGGGTCTACAGTTTTTGACAAAGAAAAACAAATCTGCTTATAAATATTCATGGTGTCATTATTTCTTACATGACTATTGAACAGGTAAAGGGTTAAAGTTCATCACATTGGACAGAATTCTGGTCAATCACTGATTAAATAACCGAGGAAAATGTCACAAAAAATTCAAAGGAGCAGCTTTAGCTTTCCGCACATTGCTATGGTCCATAGGACAAATAAATTAATCTCCATGTCAGAGATGCATGAGTAATGCCAATATTTACACATGAAATGAATATGCCCAGCTTTACATATATCAACTCAGAACTAGCTACAGCTGTCAAAAATGTTGAAGATTGATTTTTGATGATTTGTTGTCATTTTCTGTGAGAAATGAAGCAGATTAATCCATTACCTCATAGGCTGTTTTGAGACCAAACCTTTGAATAAATCTACTGAAAAGAAGCATTAACTACAAAAAAATGATTTTTTTTAGAATTGTACAGGTTTGAAAAAACTGTGACAAATACAGCATTTGCTCCATAGGAGCAAATGCTCTATTTATCACACTGGTTTCAAGAAATGACTTTTACAGAGGCATTACATGGCGTCAATATGAGGGAATAGATCTTTTCCACTAGAAGACAACAGAATGTCCACGAGAACGATAATTGCCCAAAACAACCCAGAGATTTAAATTTTAAACATTTGGACACTATTCTATCATATAGTAAAACCTCTCTTAGGCAACCATTAAAAAAGTCTGACAAACTTAATACAGGACAAAAGTAATTAAGAAATGAATGACGTGATCCCGGTGTTCATGAGGTTATGCAACGCATAGCTTTACGAGCAAAGTTAGTGAAGCCCGAAGGGCTTCACGTAAATCTTTGCTCGTAAAGGTATGCGTTGCATAACCTAATGAACACCGGGAGCACGTCATTCATTTCTTATATTTATATTCCATTGTATTTCTTATATTTCAACGGATCGAGTATTGAAATGAACGTTCATGGGAAAATGCAACTTTCTTTTTAGCATAAGGTTATATAAGGACGTTGCAGGGCGAATGTAAATATTACAGAATGCTCCTTTAGGAACTTTTCTGCATACCCTTTACTCCATGAATATTCATGAAAGAAATAGCAACATCATGAATGATAATAAGATTAATTTTTATAATGGCATTGAACACAGAATTTTTTACCACTGGCATAAACTGTTGAGTCATATTTATATCATTTCTGTACCCTTTCCTTGCCTTTGAAAACAGAGTAGACCCAGATCAGACGACTCAAAGGTCTGCTCTGTTTGCTTATGAAATTCTACTAGATCTGACTCTACAGTTTCTACCAATACCAAAAACTCCTGTGTACCGGTATATATGCCGTTATAAAAATTCTGCTAATAAATATTCATTGTGTTATTATTTCTTATGTGAATACTGAACAGGTAAAGAGTTAAGCAAACACAACAGAACCCAATCAGACCGCTCCTACAGATTCTATTCTGTTTGTAAAGGCATAGAAAGGCGTATTTTTGCATGGCGTGAATGGTTCAACAGTCACACTCTAAGGTTTATTCAGTAAATGGTCACTTAACCCATTCCCACTTAGGCTATTTTTAGACCTAACCTCTTTGATTAAATCTACCAAAAAGGAGCATTATCTAGAGAAAAGGATTTTTTCAGAATTGTGTAGTTTTGAAACCATTGTGATAAATAGAGCATTTGCTCCTGTGGAGCAAATGCTCTATTTATCACAATGGTTTCACAAAGTGACTTTTACAGAAGCGTCAAAAGGCGTCAATATGCGGGAATGGGTTAAAACAGGTAATACTGTACATGCATTCTAATTGTAACATACATTTGGTGTGCTGACCATATTCAGTATATCATTTACACAATTAAAGTTTGTACATTTCATTGCCATACATATATACATGATTCATATGACTTGTCATACACATTCATACATTCTACAGACTACACTAGGCTTTGTTTAACAATAAACATATTGCACTAAGTCATGTTATAATTTCATTCCCTCTCTCTTGAGTAAATCACTGCGAAATGGATCCAATGAATAGAATCCATGTTAATACATGGCCCACACGAGGTCAAAAGGCATCCAGACATTCGCATGCAATGTAGACCTAGGTTAGATGCTGTAATACAGTGCCTAGCCATGGGATATTTGATGTGGTAAACTGCGAAATGATTTTCTGTCCACAAGGTAATTTTGTCTGCAAAAACTGTCCCCTGCTACAATCTTTAAGGTTGAATTTTTCATCCAAATTCCTTTAAACAAACAGCAAGTGTATTAAGAAGTTTGGAAACTGATGAAAAGTCAAGAGAAGTCTTCATTCAGACTGTTTAAATCGGTAACCACAAATTCGTTGCAAACATTCAAATCGATAAAAAAATTCTGCTAGTCAGGAACAAACAATGAAAACCTTGATCTGATGTTATATTCCACTGTTGTGGCTGATGTGGGTCTAAACTGCATGCAAATCCCTAAGAGCCCTTAAACCCAGTGATACGGACCACACTAATTAGACAATCTTTAACACCTAAAATCTACATACTACCATGAATTTGTATATAAAAACATCCTAGCTACCTATATTACCCATTCACCATGTTTTCTAAGCTCCTTTTGTGCCATTTAGTGTCCACAATCTTTTCGCAGAAGCTCAGACCTTAGAGTGAGTGCAGTAGAACCCATCTAAAGTCATCATTTCATGAATCAACATGTATTCATAAGCAGGTGACTGCTTAATGCAAGATGAAAGTAATGCTGAAAGCTCCTGTGGGAGCTTTCTGCATTACTTTTATCTGGCATTAAGCTATCACTTGCTTACAAGACCCAAACTTACACCTCTTTTTGTGGTCGTATTAGAGGGGTTTTACTGTACATTCACATTCATAATGACAATGATACAATGATGACTGAATCCCTTATTCTGTTTCTGGAACATAAGCATGAAGTATTGATTAAAAGCAATGTAAATACCAGAACCAGTCTATAAAGGCTTGTGACCAATAAGCTAATTTTAAATGATGTCTTATTATTTAACCCTCTCCCTGATGAATATGCCTTTTCACCCCTTTGCAAACAGAGTAGACCCATATCAAGCAACTCATGTAAGAGCTGTTTGATCAGGGTCTGCTATATTTGTTTATGAAATAATACAGATCTAAATCTAGTTTGTAGCTTAGCTAAACTTTATTTTCAGTGTTCATTGGCCATTATTTGAAGTCGTCAGTTCTTGTATAACCTTTTCCTTCATATAAACACCTTTTCACTCAATTTCAAATAGAGTAGACCCAGATCAGAAGCCCCCTGTAGGAGTTGTCTGATTTAGTGTCTGCTCTGTTTGCTAATCGTATAATATAGATCTGATTCTGCAGTTTCTGCCTATTAAGCCAAAATGTTATGTGTTCATATGCCAATAATAAATAATAATCTAATTAATATTTATGATGTCATTACTTCTTCCATAAATATTTGTACATGTATATTGAACAGGTAAAAGGATAAATATTCATCAGGTAAAGGGTTAAAACATGACCTGTCACAAATCTTACAGGACATGCCTTAAGTACGCAATGATAAAAGTAAGTATAATCTCAAGATAAAACAGACAGAGCCCTAGATTACAAGTATTTGGAAAATCGAAGAAATCAATAACTTTCTGTTTTCTCTACGACATGCTATCTCATAGATACTTATTAGAATCATCTCTCAAAGGCAATTCTAATGCATACCAACATGATAGCGTTTGACCCTTTACTCCATGAATATTTACGTAAGAAATAATGACATCGTGAATATTAATTAGTTTAATGTTTATAAAGACACATGAACACAGGAATTTTTGGCCATGGCAGAAAATGTAAAATCATATCTATATAATTTCATAAGCAAACAGAATAGACTCTGATCAGACGGCTCCTAGGAGCCGTCTGATCTGGGTCCACTCTGTTTGCAAAGGCATAGAAAGGTGTATTTATAGAGTAAAGGGTTAAACGAGAAAAAAGGGATTCAGACAAACTACAGCACCTCTTATCTATGGCTCTGAGTGATATAGTAAAATGTTCTCACTGTCAGTACACTTATACTCTGACAATAAGGAGAACACGTATGACATTGCCATTCATAAAATACCAGACATTTTAGCTGTATCCTTAACCCTTTACTCCATGAATATTCATGCAAGAAATAATGACAATCATGAGTATCAATATCAGGTGATTCTCTCTAACGGCATGTGAACACAGAATGTGTTGGCCATGGCAGAAACTGTAGAAACAGATCTATATCAGTCCATACGCAAACAGAGTAGACCATACTCAGATAGCCCCCATCAAAAGCCATATGATCTGATCTGGGTCTACTCTGTTTGCAAAGGCATTAAAATACTTATTTTTGGAGTAAAGGGCTAATATGCAAATATTTTCTTATTTCAGCTGTACATACTTTAAATTTTTAGCGTTCATGTATTATGGTCAAATGGTAAAAAATAATCACCTATTAAACAATTACTCAACCCTGCTATTGCTAAAAGAAATTCTAACCTCTTGCCTGTTTAATCTTAATTATGACAAAAAAAATTCTCATCTTTTCACTATTAAGAAGCATTTATGATGAATGTCCATCAACTCTTATCCTGATGCTGAAGTACCAGTATTAGGTGTCTTATCTAGATCCAAGCAGAATACTTTCTTTATTTTGATATTCATCAGTGCAAGGGATAACTAATTTTCCAAACTGAAACTTAACATTGGATTTCATTTGTTACCACAGCATTAAGAAGTCTCTACAAAATCACAGTCATTGAATTAGTTCCTGTATCATTAGATAAAATAACAAACATGTAATTGTAATATTCAAACAACGGTGGTTCATATTTATTTATCCTTTTCAGTTAGGAAAACATATTGACAGAAAGTTGTATACAGGCTAAATGCAGAGTTCTAGAACTCATTTTGCCACAAAAGTGTCTTCATATCTCTGCTAAATCCACAATTGTGACTACTCCTGAGAATAGTCTGTTTGGAATGATTCTAAATAGTAGTCACAACTATTGGTTTGAATAGTTTGAATGGATCTGAATACTCTCCTCCACTTTACAGCTCTGAACTCTAGAGTTTGTTGTACCATTGCTTATCTATGAAGTATGCACATTTTCTGCATTAACCCATCAAAATAAAGATTTTACATATGTTCCAAAAATTTGGGCAAATTTACCAGAAACATATGTACAAAAGTGTGTTTTACACTTTACGGAAGCCTTCTTGGTGTGTCTTACATTCACTCATATATTAATAACAAGCTGCCACATGCTGTTCTTCTCACCTCCCCTGTAGTAACACAACCTCTGTTATTTCCACTTGAGGCTAGTTCATGAGGTCAGAGACATCTGTGCTTGAATCTTGACACATCCCTCTGTTCAGAATGGGCACAACCCCATAACCAGCCTTTTAACTAACTATGGGACTATGACTAGTTCTTTCTCATATTGATCATGATTTATAGTTCACATAAAGTGTATTATGTGTATTCACTGTATACAGCTTTGTATTCTGTCGATCCATCCCTGTGCTGTCTTTGTATCAGGAGCTGAGAAGTGATAATTTCGTCTGGTAGTTTTAATCTACAAGAAACAAGAATATGATTCACATTTAATCATATTTTATTAACCATTTACCTAAATGAATACTCATGCAAGATTCCATCAATTTTGAACATCAATTTAACCCTTTCCCTGTTTAGTATTCATGTAAGAAATAATGACATCATGAATATTTATTCGCTGAATGTTTATAAAAACATTTATTGACAGGATGGTAGAAACTGTAATTTCAGATCTATATCATTTCAAAAGCAAACACAGCAGACCCTGATCAGATGGCTCCTGCAGGAGCCATCTGATCTAGGTATACTATGTTTGCAAAGGCATAGAAAGCCGTATTTATGGAGTAGAGGTCATGACAAATACATAATTCTACTGCTATATATGGGGTTGATCAATGTTATGTGAATTACTTATTTGCACACTAGCAGTGAATCTCTGATAACCTGTGTAAACAGTTTGGATCCAGATGATGTGGGCAATAACTCTGCATCTTATCAGGATAACTAGAAAATTGTGTCTGTAAGACACAGCGACGCCCCCGTGGTGGTGCTTGCCTAGCTGCACGTAAAATTCCTAAGTCATTTGACCTTGACCTTGGGCTTGTGGGCAGCATGGGTTGGGTGCGCAATGGAAGTATGGATGGGGTATAATGCAATTCCATGCCAATAGCTATGGTGGTTAGTGAGATATAAGACAATGAAAATTTTGCAGACAACAATAAGAATTAACCCTTTACTTCATGAAAACGCCTTTCTACGCCTTTGCAAACATAGTATGTAGACTCAGAACAGACGGTTCCTTAAGGAGTCGTCTGATCATGTTCTGCTCTATTTGCTTATGATATAATAACGATATGATTCTACAGTTTCTGCCTTGGCAAAAATTACATGTGTACATGTATATAATAAATTATATGTCCTTTTAGATATCAACCTATTTAATACTCATGGTGTCATTATTTCTTACATGAATACTTGTGGAGTAAAGGGTTACCAATCTCCACTCCTGAGAGAAAGTTACATGAAAGCCATAACTCTTGTCTTACTTTATACCAAAAAGTACTTTCCAACCTGGTAAAATCATTACATAAATTGTTCGATAGTTCGTCCTAAATTGTAAAGTTTTTGAGAATGAGTTTAAAACTAATCTACGAAAAATATATGAAAACCATAAAAAATTGTAGTAAAACTCATCTGTCATTAAGAATTAAGATGACAGTAACTGTAATAGGCTAAATTACCTCAAAGAATGCATTTTCATCAGCCTTCTTAGGTGCCACTTGCACATGTTTCCCACTAAGAGATCGTATTGTCTCCACTTCAGCGAGATCTATGAATCCCTTGGCTGTAGAGTCTTCCATGGAGTCATACCATCGTAACTGAAACAATCACATCATACTGATACAGTTGACAACATACATGACATGAACAAGTTCATATAATGTTTTGCAAAGTTACTTTTCTTTTATCTTTCAAGCCGTAGACGGAGATCAGACAGCTCCTATTGAAGTCATCTGATTCCGGTCTGCTCTATTTGCTTATGAAGTAATAAAGACCTGATCCTACAATTAGTTTCTGCCACAGTAAAAAATTCCCTTGTTAATAATGCTGTTAAAACATTCGGTTGATTAATATCTACATTAATATTCATAGAGGCATTATTTCAAACATGAATATTTATCAGGTAAAGTGTTATTAAAGCCTTTTATATGAGCAGGCTGTTATTTAACCCATTCCCTCATAGGCTATTTTTAGACCAAATCTACCAAAAAGGAGGATTAACTAGAGAAAAGGCATATTTTAGAATTCTGTAGTTTGAAACCATTGTGATAAATATAGCATTTGCTCCATAGGAGCAAATGCTCTATTTATCACAATGGTTTTATAATGTGACTTTTACAAAGGTTTTAATATGAGGGAAAGGGTTATAGAGAATAATAGGTTAGTGCCGTAGATGGGACGCTTCCCACGAGGGGAGAAAAAGTTGAGGCCAGGCTTGCCAAGCCTCAACTGTTTTCTCTCCGAGTCGGATAAAGGCGTCCCATCTATGGCACTAGCCTATTATTCTATTTATCCAGTCAATTTAGTTATATATTTTTTCATAGACTCATAAAACATACGAATATTGAAATAATTTGCATTGAAAATGCGGTTTATCGTTAAACGACCTCCCTTTTCATTTCCATTCTAGAGATGTAAATAATGAGCTACCGCAGAGGAATATAGTTTGGATACTTACATTACAAGAGTGGAAAACGTGGTTGAATTTGAAAAATAAGATCATTTGAATCGAGAGACGATATGTTAATTCAAACAGACATGATAATATTCTCCCGGAGGCTCTCTGGTCAAATTCGAATTCCGTCGTCTCGGTTTCTATTTTTAGATATGGCTAACTTCACTCATAAATCGATGGAACTGAACAGCCTATATTTAGGTCTATGACAATCACCGCCCCTGTAAAAGCTTATCAATCAAATTATTATGAGAGTGAAAAGAAAACGTTTACTATTTATCTGTAAATCTTTGCTGCCTGACTTGATTTTTATCAAAAACGCGTTTTGCCAGCGGTGAATTAAATTAATAAAACTGATAAATCAACGTCACTTTGTATGTGGCCTCAGTGGCGTAATCGGTAAGCACGACGTCTCTAGAGAGATTAGATTTTACTTTTGTAGAATCAGGCGCGGGTTCGAATCCAGCTATAGCCATTTTTATTTTTTCTTCTTTTGTTCTTATTTAAATTGGTGAATTTTCTGTTAGATCTATTCCGTCAACATGTTCATGCATATTTACAGAAAATTAAAATAGTTCCATGGTTATAGAATCATTCCGCCTATCTACTAACCTAATAAACCTTCTACTACCGGAAGTAACCTAATAAACCTAAGTTTATTTGCACCCCCTTTATCATGTCACTAGAGAAGCCTGGTGACTGGATAAAAAGTGATCATAAAAACATGGTGTTTCTTATGTTAATTTATTCTTATAAAAATTGTCAATTTGAACTTATATCGGAAAATATCTGTGATACAAAACAAACATTTCCGTCGGTACTAAAACAAACCCCATCTTGTTGGTCCTCAATAGATTTGTATTGAAGGAGCTATTAAGGAGGATAACAAGTTAGGATTTAGAGGAAATTGGAAAATGACAAAACCAGAATTGTGTCCATAGGACTGGATGCCCTCCTAGCGATACTGTTTCTAAATCATGCACATTTCACTGTATGTTACATAGTGAAAAAAAATTCAAAGTTACATAACTCTGTGAAAAATGGTAAGAGCAAATTCCCTTCTTCACATCAAGATTGTTCATCTGCGAAAGTTTCGGAGTAAATCCTCCCATTGATGTATGAGGAGTTGGACACACAAGACTTGTGGGATGCACATATGGATGGACATGAGCATGGCTATATGCTTCCCACACTGTTGGGGGCATGAAAAAGTAGACTAATTGCCATAGATTTCCCAGATTATGCCTGTTATCTAGAACTCTTGATACTTACTTGATGTTTCATGGAGTCCAGGACAAACCATCTTTGTTTCCAGCCTTTCAGCAGTGCCCCACGTTTGAAGAGGTATCCCTCGTGAGTCCTGTGTTCCCCTGAGCTAGGTGTATAGTGGTCATAGGAGTGGGACGTGCTGGACAGGGTACTCACTGCTGTAATATACCATCAAATCATCAAAATAAACAGACTGCTGTAATATACCATCAAATCATCAGAATAAACAGACTGCCTCTCTTAACCCTTTCCATGTTATATATTTAGTCAAAATTGATATACCTACTGTCAGAATATTGATGGGCAAAATAGTTTTAATGAAATATGGAAGGTGGAATACTGTAGCTACTTAAAACTAAAGAAACAAGAGCTAAAAAATTTCAATAGCAAACAGAGCAGACCTGATCAGATGGTTCCTATAGCAGCCATCTGATCTAGGTCTTCTTTGTTTGCAATTATGTGGAAAGGCGTTTATATGAAAAACAAGAAAAGGATGTCGACATGACATCAAACCGGGTTTTCCTTCACTATTAACTGTGTGCAAAGCTCTTTATCAGACACCCCTGCTTATCATGCATAGTCTTGGCTAAGTCTATGCCTTGTGTTGGGATACCACAAAATGGTTTGATCAAAATCTAAAATAAAAGATGCACAATGGCATTATATGCGAAACATTCTTTCAAAGATACATGAAATTGGTTAAAGAAAGGATGTAGGATGAGGAGTTGCGCTCAAGAATTGAGTACCCAGGAGGAGTTGCACTTACGAGTTCATCCATACAATAATATCTGGATTAAATCCTAAAGTCTTATAACTATCCTGACATTTGTTAGACCATGAAGATTTTCCTTCATGTAAGTCTTCATCTGATGTACTACGTCCTGTCCCAGTTTCGTTGAAAGCCTACAACACATGTAGGAGTTGCTCTTACAAGTTCAAAAATACAAGATATCTGGATAAATCCTGAAGTCAAATTATCTCCCCTGAAGTATGTCGGATTGTTAAGATCATCCTTCATGAATATCTTCATATGATGTATTACCTTCTGTTAAAGATTCATTGAAATCCGACTACCCATGTACAAGGACTTCAGCTTACGAGTTCAACCATACATAATATCTGGAATAAATTCTAAGGATATGGTCAAAAGAAAAATTACAAAAGGAACAAGAGAATCGGTAGAACCGATGGATGCTCCCTAACTGCAGATAAATTTTAAGTACGAAAAATAACAAAGGGCAACAACTCCTAAATTATGCAAAAGCGAGTGATGATTCTTGCGCACTGCACTGCACATCAATCTACCCACAAAGTTTCATGTTGATACCTATTATAGTTTTTTGTGTTATGCTCCAGACAAACTTTAGGTATGAAAAATAACAAAGGGCAATAACTCCTGAATTATGCAAAAGAGAGTGACGGTTCTTGTGCACTGCACTTCTCCTCATCGAGATCAATCTACCTATGAAGTTTCATGTTGATATCTATTACAGTTTTTGTGGTATGCTCCGGACAAAGTGAGGACAAATGGACGGACGGACAAAGCAGTGACTACGAGTATATATGCTCCATCAACACCGTTGTTGGGGAGCATAAAATCCCCAACAATATGCACATCTACATATTGTTTCCTTGCTACATACAAGGTTTTATGAAAATCTGTAGAACAGTTTCAGAGGAGTAGCGCTTAAAAGGTGATTGTACGGTCGGACAGGTGGGTGCCAATCTGGCAGCCACCTGTCCGACCGTACATCACCATTTCAATACATGTAACCAGATTTTCCGTGGAAAACCCGGTTAAAACGGGTTAAGTCTTGCATGAATATTAATCAAGTGAAGAGTTAACAGTTCAATGACAAAAAAAGTTCGAATGAATAACAGTTACAAACTCACAGATTCTCTCTCCACCATGTACAGAGCCTGCCTCAGATCCACTAGGTTTAGAGATGCTAGATGTGCTGGTTCCTGTGTCACTCACTGTCTTCAGCTTTGTACAGTTCTTCGGTACTGACGTCAAACACTTTTCATGACAGTTATAGCCACAGTCGGTACAGTGCAAACCTGTATAAGAATAGGTGTATTATAAACTTTAAGTACTTTATTCACTAGCTGTCTACAAAAATAGTCCATAGTTTAATGGTTTAACCCTTTCCCTCATATACATATACACCTTTTGCAAACAGAATAGACCAATACAAGACAGCTCCAGCAGGAGCCATCTGACCAGAGTCTGCTTGGTTTGCGTATGAAATCATAATAGATCTAACTCTATAGTTTCTATCAATACCAACAAATCCTAACCAGCTAATGAATATTAATGATGTCATTATCTTTTATGAATATTCAACAGGGTAAGGTTAAAGGTAGGATTTCATCCATATTTTTTCAAAATCATAATCTGAGTATCAAACAGTCTAGATTCTGATGAGATGCCGAGTTACTCAATAATTTTTATGAATTGGAACTATTTAAAAAGGTAATTACAAAGTAGCAGTAAAGTGTTTCAGGTTATTATCTGTATAGCTAAGGTATGTGTTAGTCCTCAGATATAATAAACTCATGTCACTAATCTAACAGAGCTATCATGAGTTATATCACAGCTAGATCATATAGAGCTTAATGTAGTTTGATGGGGCTAGATTTAGAGATGTTAGGGCAATGGCCAGACTAAGGTTTTCAAAACAAAATGATGAAGACAATATTACACTAACACAAAGCCTATGACAAAACCTCAGTAATTTATTATGTCAATGTTTGGATCGAAAACTTTTCAATGATCCCCACAGTACAAAAACCAACCTTTAAACTTTGCAAATATACAAATATAGTGTAATATACAAAATAAGTGGCAAACAGTGCAAAACCAGATCAGATGTTGAATTTTAAACATGTCAGCTGATCTGGTTCTACACTGTCTGCCAAGTCTAAAGGTTGGTTTTCTTAAATCATTTTCTTTAAGTCAGGCTCAAATGGATATTCTGAATCTTCCAATAAGCATTACATCAATTTACCTGTCTTCACCAGACCCCACAGGAGACTAGAGCAGTAATCGCAGTAGACTGCTGTTGTGAAGGTACACTCCTCAAACCGGTGAGGCTGGCTAAACTGGCGAGCTACCTCCCCCAGCATCTTGCCTTTCACCAAAATCTCCAGTGTGGACCTCTTGTGTATGGACCTTCCATGAGACCTGGCAAGCTGAATGTTGAAAGATGACTGACGAGGCAAGGGATTACGAGAATTGCCCTCCATCTTGTCCCATAGGGCCTTCCACTTCCTTGGTAAATGGCCAAGATCCTGTTCAATCTTATGGATTTCCTACAAATAGGGAAAGAAACTATAACCCTTTCAACACTGAATTATCAGAGTAGAATAGCCCATCACTGTTTAAAAATAGACATCATGCAGTTTTAAGACTTAAATGTGTTTGTGTTTCAGTTGACAAACAATGCAGACCCTGGTCAGAGGGCTTCTCCATTGATCTGGGTGTACACTGGTGGCAAATGACAGTATGCTCATTTCCAACATTGAAAGTGTTAAATATTTATTCATTTCTCTCTTATAAACGCCTTTTCACGCATTTGCAAACAGAGAAGACACAGATCAGACCTATAGGAGCTGTCTGATCAGATCACCAGGGTCTGCTCTGTTTGTAAATGGATTTTGATAGTTCTGTTTCTTTACTTTCTAAAAAGGCTACAATGTTCCACCTTCCATATTTCATTATAACTATTTTGTCCATAAATATTCAGTAGGAATTGAAATTTGGAATAAACATAGAACAGGGAAAGGGTTAGTCAGAATTCCATGCATTATCCTCATTATCCCGTGGTCTATACACAGAGAAGCCATTTCATTTATGGTTGAAACACTGAAATGGACACAAACTCATAATGTAACGAGAAGAACTTGTGTGAATTACTATAAATTCTTTGTCAAACGAGTCTGACTGCAAAATCAAATCTCTTTTAATTGTAGGGTTGACCGAGATTAATTTGTAGAAGTATGGTCTACAATGAAGCATAGGTGCTTAAAAGGTGAAATTGTTATGTAAAGAGTTAAGTTTGTTTGCTAAAAATAGTCTTATCAAACTTACCTGGAACTGCCACTGAAAGTGGTCTGGCTGCTGTAGGCTGACACTGTCATAACAACCATTGACGATCTTCCGCACTTGCTCCCCAATCACTTCCATTGAGTCTGTGTCCTCGTTCTGTCTGATTTCCTTCTGCGCCACCTCAATATCATAGGACGGCCCATGGGCAAGGTCTTCATTTGTGTAGTAATCCCAGATCTTCAGGTTAGACAGATTTGAATATGGCCTCAAGACCTGCAAACACAAGAACATTATAAAGTCATTCGGTTAATTACTAGTTTCATGTCTTCAAATTTTTTTATTTTCCTTATAAATCAGTTAAGCCTTCACTCCAGAGATACGCCTATTGATGCTTTTGCAAATAAAGGTTGGGTCTGCTCCGATTATTTGAAATAATATAGATCTGGTTCATGTTTCTGCCATGGTCAAAATTCCTGCATTCACATGCTATTATATATAAATATTAATTTCCTTAATATAGATGATATCATTATTTCTCACATGAATATCCATAAGATACAGATGGACCACTTGCCTTTGCTTTTTTTCTACTCACAGTATGGCTCATAAAGGTTCTATTGGTGCAGATTATAGCCATACTCAAAAGTGAAAATATCTGAATAACGATCAACCATCCTGTAACAAAGGAACATGGTTCTACCACAAATACTTTGGTAGTTATGCACAACACAAACAAGAGCTTCATGTGTTGGAGCATTACACGCCAGAAGTGACCTTGATCTTTGACCGACTGACCTCAAACTTGATAGGGGTCATCAACTGGCCATGACCAACCTTCCTACTAAGTATGAAGACAGCACACCCAATAGTTATCAAGTTATTGAGCAGATCTGGTTTTTTGAGTGAAGGTCACTGTGACCTTGACCTTTGACCGACTGACATCAAAATCATTTGGGGTCATCTACTTGCCATGACCAACCTCACAACTAAGTATGAAGACAGCACACCCAATAGTCATCAAGTTATTGAGGGGACAAGATTTTTGAGTTGAAGGTCATTGTGACCTTGACCTTTGATCAACTGACCTCAAAATCCATAGGGATCATCTACTAGCCATGACCAACTTTCCTACTAAATATGAATATAGCACACCTAATAGTTGTCAAGTTATTGAGTGGACAAAGACTACAAGATTTTTGAGTTGAAGGTCACTGTGACCTTGACCTTTGACCAACTGACCTCAAATTCAATTGGGGTCATATACAAGCTATGACCAACCTTCCTACTCAATATGAAGACAGCACATCAAATAGTTGTCAAGTTACTGAGCGGACAAAGATGTACAAGATTTATGAGTTGAAGGTCACTTCTACCTTGACCTTTGACCGACTAACCTCAAAATCCATAGGGGTCATCTACTAGCCATGACCAACCTTCCTACTAAATACATGTATGAAGAAAGCACACCTAATAGTTGTCAAGTTATTGAGCGGACAAAGATGTACAAGATTTATGAGTTGAAGGTCACTGTGACCTTGACCTTTGACCAACTGACCTCAAAATCAATAGAGGTCATCTACTAGCCATGACCAACCTTCCACCTAAATATGAAGACAGCTCCCCCAATAGTTGTCAAGTTACTGAGCGGACAAGATGTACAAGATTTTTATAGTTGAAGGTCAAAGTGACCTTGACCTTTAACCAATTGACCTTAAAACCAATAGCGGTCATCTACTAGCCATGACCAACCTTCCTACTAGATATGAAGATAGCACACCTAATAGTTGTCAAGTTATTGAGCGGACAAAGATGTACAAGATTTTAGAGTTAAAGGTTACTGTGACCTTGACCTTTGACTGGCTGACCTCAAAATCAATAGGGGTCATCTTCTAGCCATGGCGAACCTTCCTACTAAATATTATGACAGCACACCAAACAGTTGTCAAGTTATTGAGCGGACAAAGATGTATAAGGTTTTTGAGTTGAAGGTCACTGTGACCTTGACCGGCTGACCTCGAATTCAATAGGGGTCATCTACTAACCATGACCAACCTTCCTACTCAATATTAAGACAGCACACCTAATAGTTGTCAAGTTATTGAGCGGACAAAGATTTACAAGATTTTTGAATTGAAGGTCACTGTGACCTTGACCTTTGACGACTGACTTCAAAATGAATAGGGATCATCTACTAGCCATGACCAACCTTCCTACTAAATAAAATTGAGTGGACAAAGATGTGGCTAACGGACGGACGGACAGATGGACGGACAAGAGCCATACCATAATACGAATGAAGTTACCTTCGGGCGTATAAAAATGTGACAGACCGACAGATGGAGAAGGATAAGACTTATCATCCCTTTTTAAATGTTGGGGCATAAAAGGGGAATTTAAAGGGATTGCTCTTTGTTTCTATATCATAGTGATAGCTGTAATTCTTGTGGAAGCAACTTGTGAAATCTATTCAGTTGAATGGATACAATGGCCTTCCTTCTTATATATAAGTGAAGATGTCTCCATCAATTATAGGTAAGCAAAATAAAATCTTTCACTAATTGGAAACAGTTTGGATTCAAATGACAGTTCCATTTTCTGCCACTTGTATATGTCAACCTATACAATGAAATGATAAAGCTGCAAACAATCAGGATGAGAGACCCTTAAATATTTATTAAAATAGTCTATATAAAAATGTAATCAATATTTTAAATGCAACCATTTCCTATTAACCCATTCCAGGGTTCCCACAAAACAGAAAAAATAAAATTCCCTGACTTTTCACTGACTTTTCCCTGACCGAATTTCAATTTTCCCTGACCCCATGTTAACAGAAGTTTAAATGGTCATCTATGAGCATGATCAATAAATGTTGGCCTCCGTCCTCCCCATCAGCCTATCCTTACCACCTCTCTCTTAATGACAACTATATATACAGCAGTAGTGTTTTGATCATTTTAAAAATGTTTTCGACTTTTTCATTCTTAAATGCTCAATACTGAATGTAACATGCATGATGCCAAACATGTCCTAATATGCACCCTAAGTATAAAGTCTCTTGAATCTTTTCTACCTCTCTTAACCCATGACTCCATGGATTTTTTTAGAGACTCCATCTACTATGAATATATACTTAAGTAAACATTTATTTTTAAGCAAAGTTAAGAAATATTTTGGCAGTAGACTAAAGAAAAAAATTAAGATTTATGATATTTTTCTAAGCAAACAGAGTAGACCCTGATCAGGCAGCTCTCCTACAGGAGCTGCCTGATATGGGTCAGACTAGCTATTCTGTTTGCAAAGGTGATAAAATGTGTATCTATGGTGGAAAGGGTTAATCTTTCAGTTTTTCTGTGTAAGCTGAATTTTAAAATGGTACATATAGTGTGTAAGACACTGATATAGCTATTAAAATGGGGTCAAAATTGGCCCTGCCCCAGGGCCGGCTAGTTTTCTATAGAAACACATAGTGAAAACTTTGAAAATCTTCTCCTCCGATTTTCTGGTGAGCGATATTAGGGCCTTTCAGGCCCTCTTGTTTTGCAATTTAATCAAAATTTTGCATCACTTTGGATGTTTTTCCCAAATTGGGAAAAATAGGTCCTTTTAACGGTAGACGCCAGAAAAGGGTCTGCATTTTCAGTTTTCATAATAGCAGACAAAATATTGCTGCCCTTACAAGTGAAGACAGGACAGTAGAATGTCCAATATCTAGCACTGCTGCCCAGCCTGTCCTAACAAGTGAAGACACTACAGTAGAATGTCCAATATCTAGCATTGCTGCCCTATTCTAGCACTGCTGTCTAAATGGATGCTGGAGTCTTGCAGGGGTGCCAGAACTCTCCAATGATTTTGTTTTAACAGACTTCATGACAGATATACTATAAAATTTGGATGTGAAATATACAAAGCTAATCAAAGATGTATAAAGATATTTGGTTTGGTCAAAATTGAAGAAACTGCCTTAGCCTTTTATTTTCATTCTTTCTCCTTTTTGACATATTTCCTCAACCCTCATCCTTTGGTTCCAAATTTCCCTGACTTTTCCCTGACTTTTGCCAAATTTCAAATTTCCCTGACCAATTAAAAAATTCCCTGACTTTTCCCTGACCTTGAAAAAAATCCTTTTTTCCCTGACTTTTCCCTGTCCGTGGGAACCCTGCATTCCCTCATATAGGCTATTTTTAGACCCAACCTCTGAATTAAAGTACCGAAAAGAAGCCTTTACTAGGGAAAAGGAAAAATTTAGAAGTGTGTAGTATTGAAACCATTGTAATAAATAAAGCATTTACTCCTAAGGAGCAAATTCTCTATTTATCACAAAGTTTCAAAAAGTGACATTTACACAGGCGTAGAATGGCGTATTTATGGAGGAAAGGGTTAATTAACCATTTACTCCATGAATATCCATGATAGAAATAATGACATCATAAATATTGATAACATTATTTTTATAATGGCACACAGACACAGGAAATTCTGGGCATGGCAGAAACTGTATAATCATATCTATATTATTTCATATAGAAACAGAGCAGACCTGATCAGATGGCTCCAATAGGACCTGTCTGAACTGTGTCTACGCTATTTGCAAAGGCTTAGAAAGGTGTATTTATGAAATAAAGGATTAAGTTCTACTTACCACCTCATGATCAGCAGGACTGTACAGGAAGTTGTAGAATATAGGTGACTTCCTGTGGTGTTTGTCTATATAGTCCCATATTGCAACACCCATTGTAGATGTCTGGAAATGTTTTGGAGAGAACCCAGCATCCCCTTCAAAGGGGTCAATATGCAGTGTCTTTTTCTCCTCCAGAAGCCAGCCATGCTCCATGCGTTCCAACTCTGTGTCCAGCATGAATGTCCGAAAGCGGTTTGATACATAATGGTAGGCCAAAAACTTGAGGAAGTACTGATTGAACTCGAAAGAAAGAGGAAACTGACAGTGTATCTGAAATATGCAATTGAAATGAAATGTAGAACTGATGAATTGACTGATACACATCCAATATGATGTAATACTCAATACTGAATCAGATACTTATACTTATCCTGCATTTTATATTTCCGTCTAAATAAATTAACCTTTCACTCCATGGATACAGCTTTCTGCATCTTTGTAAACAGACAAGACCAAGATCAGATCGGTCCTGTAGGAGCTTTCTGATCAGGATCTGTTCTGTTTGCTTATGAAATAATATAAGATCTGATTCTCCAGTTTCTGCCAATGCCAAAAATAACCCTTTCCCTGCTCAATATTCATGTAAGAAATAATGGTACCATGAATATTTATCAGCTGAATTTTTATAATGTCAACTTTTCATGAGAATTTATAATGTCAACTTTTCATGAGAATTTATAATGTCAAGTTTTCATGAGAATTTTGTTTTGTTTTGACTGAAAAATAAGATCTATGCCTGTTTATACAGTTTTTATCTGTGCCCAATCTTTTCTTGTTTGTATGCCATTGTAAACATTATCAAAGATAATTAATATCCATAGATACATTATTTCTCACATAAATATTGATGGAGAAAAGGGTTACATGACAAAATCATTCTCTTTTCTTCCTAAGAATTTCATATATTCTAAGAATTTCTTTGAACTAATACCACACCATCATGCAATTTTTCTTAAAATACAATTTGAATGCTGAAGATATAATGCACAGGAAGCCAGTAAGATTATTTCTATAAACTTGCCATTAAGGTCTTTATTTCTATCTCAAAAAGCATGAGAGAGTACCATTCCTTAACCCTTTCCCTGTTCTGTATTTAGGCCAAATTTCAATACCTACTGAATATTCATCAACAAAATAGTTATAAAGAAATCTGGAAGGTGGGGCATTGTAGACAATTTAGAAAGTAAAGAAACAGATCTATCAAATTCTATTAGCAAACAGAGCAGACCCTGATCAGACAGCTCCTCTAGGAGCTGTCTGATCTGGGTCTACTCTGTTTGCAAATGCGTGAAAACACGTTTATATGAGGGAAAGGGTTAAAGGAAATATAAGCATTACTGCTAGAAGTAGCAAGATATCAGAATATAACTGAATATGACATTCTCATTCATGATTTTTTTCCATTGACAGACAGACGTGATCTTGGTTAAAGTTTTTTTGTCATTGACACAAAGACAGACAGACATGTGACCATGTCTAAAGATTTTTGCCATTGACAGACAGGCATACAGCCATATGAAAAGTTTTTTCTGTAAGAATAAATAACTGAAATGCAAATATATAGATTATTTTGTTTTTCTGAACATTACCAAATTATATACAAAAAAGCAAAATATCCAAATAAATATACATGTACACTCAACTAACCATAGCATCACAATGGGTTCTTTCTTCTAAATGTGAAAATAACACTGATCAAAACTACAAACATGAAATGTTACAGTTTAATAAGAGGGCCATGATGGCCCTTAATCGCTCACCTGGCAGGGCTTTTTTCTTTATAACAGATACTCGCGATTTCCTTTAAAATCGTATGCAGTTTTCCCCTAAAAATGGGTTTACCTCAGGTTTTTCCCCAATTGGCAAACTGCGCATGATTGTTTCCCCTAATTAGCCATTTTTACTATATAAAAGCGGGTAGCAATGTTTTCCCATTCAAGTGAAAAAAACTGCCTGCCTGGTTATAAAAGATTTATTTATACAATGAAAAAGACATTTCATTTTGTTTTATTTTACAATAAGTTTCAGGGCTTTTTTTAGCCGATTTTATAGCCCTTATTTGGCTATATCCCCAATGGCAAAATGTTTGTTTTTTTCACCCATTTTTTTGAGCAAAATTCCCAATCTCAAGTCACCAAAAAAATCCATGAAAAACGTTAACAAACCTCGGTTTATTCAGTACAATCGATCTGGGGACGAATCATTCATACTTTTTTATCATTCGAATTGTTCCGAGTTATTCTTTCATTACTAGACCTTTTTCTATTGATCAATGTCAGTAAAACGCTTATCGGTCGAAGTGTATACTGCTTTTTGTAGCAAGATATGCTTAATAACGTCTTGATACGTCATACCCCTCGTCTTAATTTTTCGACAATGTTTGTGAACAACGTAGCAATTTGCATTTTGACATACGACTGGTTCCTGAATAATTTATTTGCTAAACTCCAGTATATAGCGAAAACCGGAACCAACTCGTGATTACGTAATTCGGGTGTTCTCCGCGGGGGATTCTCCTGATTGGTCCATACCAAAATAGTCCAAGCGTGGATCACAGCGTGACAGGTCTGTCTGTGTCTAAGAGAACTAACAGATAATCTCTTCCAGGGAGGAAAATATCGGTCACTAAAAAGTGCATTGGTAAAATTTCAAAACGGTAGATTTAGCTGAAAACTAAAAAGGGCCCATTAAAAAAATGGTATCTTGGCAGCCAGCTGGGGGGGCCCACCTGGGTACGTCCCTGTTAGGCCAAATTTCAACACCTACTGAATATTCATCAACAAAATAGTTATAAAGAAATCTGGAAGGTGGGGCATTGTAGACAATTTAGAAAGTAAAGAAACAGATCTATCAAATTCTATTAGCAAACAGAGCAGACCCTGATCAGACAGCTCCTCTAGGAGCTGTCTGATCTGGGTCTACTCTGTTTGCAAATGCGTGAAAACACGTTTATATGAGGGAAAGGGTTAAAGGAAATATAAGCATTACTGCTAGAAGTAGCAAGATATCAGACTATAACTGAATATGACATTCTCATTCCTTGAGCCTTTGACTCACCTGGTGTACAACGTCTAAGAACTGCAAAAACACTGGTGCAAACCCACTTGCTTGGTTAGCTTGAGTCTGGTTACTCCTGTGAGTAAACCTGTGGCCAAACGAAAGCCATTCCTTCTCTATGAGGGCCCTGAAGCCCTCTAGGGTCCTGTAGTAAGGGTCAAGAAGTATCTGGGCCACAGACACTACCTGAGTGGTCACGTCCCAGCCATCCTCCAGGCAAATCATGACAGATGCTTTTTGCACATCCAGTAAGTCTACTGTTGCTCCAGCAAGCTGTAAGATATTCTGAATCTGCAAAAAGAAATATTTCGATGATAGATTGTATGTAGTCAACAGGCAAAATGTTCCACCAATCATATGAAATTTGTTATCTAACACTACAAGTATTTCTTTATTTTGCTATCAATCTTCCTTGATTTTTCACATTTATTTCTTGTTTATTATATAAATTATATAGCTATGCCATTTTTCAATTTTTTTTTTAATAGATTACCAATCAATGTTTAAACAAGATGTGTTTGTGAAACACTATGCCCCCTCATATATTTGACCTCTGACCTTGACCTTGACATGTCACCCCTCAAAATGTGCAGCCTCATGAGATACACAAGCATGCCAAATATCAAGTCTCTATCTCTACTGGTCCAAAAGTTATGGCCAATGTTAAAGTCGGCGATTTGACCCATATATTTGACCTCTGACCTTGAAGGATGACCTTGACCTTGACACGTCACCCCTCAAAATGTGCGGCTTCATGAGATACATATGTATGCCAAATATCAAGTCTCTATCTATACTGGCTCAAAAGTTATGACCAATGTTAAAGTTGCTGACAAACAAACAGACAAACAGACAGACAGACAGGGCAAAAACAATATGCCCCCGACTATCGTCTATGGGGGCATAAAAATTGATTATTGGCTACTTTAAATGGCTAGTAACTCCATCATCATCATCATCATCCTGTTTCTGTTAATCCAGGCTTTGGTTTAATCCTCAGATAAGGGTCAGGGTGGGACCTGGCTGTCCAGTCGGGAGCAAGTCTCCCTCTTCATGCTAGACCCAACCTCTTTGAATGAATCTACCCAAAAGGAGTATTAACTAGAGAAAAGGATTTTTTCTTAGAATTTTGTAGTTTGAAACCATTGTGATAAATAGAGCATGTGCTCCTATAGGAGCAAATGCTCTATTTATCACAATGGTTCAACAGGTAATTTTTACAGAGGCGTAGAAAGGTGTATTTATGAGGAAAGGGTTAATTAGGTCCTCCAAGGATAACTTTGACCCGCCTGGAGTCCTCTGTGTTGAAACATTTATTCGTCTGACCTGGGTGATCTAACCTGAGGTCTACAAGTCCAAGCTATCTCAGCCTATTTGTCTATCCCTTTCCTTTATATAAATACCTTTTCATGCATTTGAATACAGAGTAGACCCAGATTAGATGGCTCCTATAAGAGCTGTCTTATTAGGGTCTGCTCTGTTTGCTAATGGAATTTGAAGGATTAGTTTCTTTACTTTCTAAAACGGCTACAATGTTCCACCTTCCATATTTTGTTATAGCTATTCTGTCCATGAATATTCAGTAGGTATTGACATTTGGAATAAATATAGAAGAGGGACAGGGCTAAAGAATGTCAGCAATGGTTCTTATGCTGAGCTGAGAGAGAAGGGACTCAAATGAAATGTTAGTATCAGGCTTAACCAGGTAAGCCATGACATTATGAATACTAATTAGATTAATTTGTATAATGCTAAATGAACATATAAATGTTTGTCCATGGAAGAAAGTGTAGAATCATAATCTATATTATTTCATAAGCAAACAGAGCACGCCCTGATCTGATGGCTCCTATAGGAGCTGTCTGATCTGGGTCTTCTCTGTTTGCAAATGCATTAACCCACTCCCTCATATTGACAACTTTTGACGACTCTGTAAAAGTCACTTTGTGAAACCATTGTGATAAATAGAGCATTTGCTCCTATAGGAGCAAATGCTCTATTTATTACATGGTTTCAAACTACAAAATTCTAAAATTTTCCTTTTCTCTAGTTAATGCTCTTTTTGGTAGATTTATTCAAAGAGGTTGTATCTAAAAATAGCCTATGAAGGAAAAGGTTAATACACACAGGTTCACAGTAAAAAAAAGAACATAAAAGTTATACCTGTGGCAGCCATCCTGTTTCCTCTACTGCAACAAGGAATGTGCTGTCTGGGCCAGGATTTGAACTTGGTACACATGCCCGCATCAGTTTCTTGAAACTTGCCTTCACATGACGAACTTCATAAAAATCTACAGGAATGAAATCACATTTGGGGAAGGACTCTAGTTTGATGCCCTGTCAAGAAAAGATGGAAAAAATATAATACACTCACAACTTACAATAAAGATACATGTACACAAATCAGGGGCCCCATTAAGATGTTTAACCCTTTCCTCCATAAATACGCCTTTCTATGCCTCTGTAAAAGTCACTTATTGAAACCATTGTGATAAATAGAGCATTTGCTCCTATAGGAGCAAATGCTCTATTTATCAAAATTGTTTCAAACTACATGATTCTAAAATTTTCCTTTTCTCTAGTTAATGCTCCTTTTCAGTAGATTTATTCAAAGCGGTTGGATCTTAAAATAGCCTATGAAGGAATGGGTTAAAATTAAAACAATTTCGACAATAGCTCCTGTATTTCTCAACCAACCCTATGCTGAGAACCACTCTTTACAATTGTCTCTTTGACCATGACGGTTTTAGTATTTGAACAAGCGCCTCTATCTATCTCTCTGGCACATATAAGATCTACATATACACAAACCTGTGATTCATTGATTGTTTGACCTTTAAGTAATTACTGCCTGAAAAGACTTATTGTCTGCTAAGATTTTCAAAATAATTTTTTTCAGTGCCAAACAGTTCAGATCCTGACAGTCAAACAAGATTGACATGAATTATCGCAAGTTCACTGCCAGCATTAAAAGCATCAACATTTCAAAAACCATCATTATAATTTTATTTTTTTAGGAAATTTAAAGAATTATCTGAACAATCCGACAAATCACATGAAATGGAAATTTAAAACATTACTTCATAATCAAATTTTATTTTAAAATACAATTGTTCTTAAATTATGGTATTTGAATAAAATATATTAAAGCTCTATTTATGTTGCTAACAAGACAATAATTAGCATGTTGTATTTATAAACCATTTACTCCATAAATACACATTTTAACCCATTCCCTCATAGGCTATTTCTAGATACAACCTCTTTGAATAAATCTACCAAAAAGGAGCATTAACTAGAATTTTGTCGATTGAAACCATTGTGATAAATAGAGCATTTGCTCCTATAGGAGCAAATGCTCTATTTATCACAATGGTTTCACAAAACGACTTTTACAGTCGTCAAAAGTTGTCAATATGAGGGAATGGGTTAACATCATCACAAACAGTGTAGCCCCGGATTAAATGGTTCATGTAGGAGCCATCTGATCTGGGTCTGCCATGAATGGTTTTGGAATATAGCATGCATCTGATTCTCCAGTTTCTGCTTTGGCAAAAATTTTCAGTGTTAATGACATATTAGTAACACATATATTGATTATATCTCACCTTCATTTGTGTTTTTTCTCCTAACACATACAAGGCAACCTTCTTCAGTCCCTGTACAGAACTATTGATCAGGTCCCCTGTTCGCTCAAGGTCCCCGTTTGGGTGGGAGAATCGACTAGGACCAATAGTGGCGGTTTTATGCTTTTCCTTTACACTGCCAATTCTTGTCAATGCTTAAAATAGATAAATCAAATCATAAGAATAGTATGACCTGGACCTTTAAAATCAAATTGATGGAAAGATAAGGAACTGCAAATAAAAACATAAAAGCACTAAAGAGGAAAAAACAAAAATGTCATCACATGAAATGTGTACTTTATCTGAATAATACATATACATGTAGTAGAACCTGGCTTAACCCATTCCCTCGTGTTGACGACTCTGTAAAAATCAGTTTGTGAAACCATTGTGATAAATAGAGCATTTGCTCCTATAGGAGCAAATGCTCTATTTATCACAATGGTTTCAAACTACAAAATTCTAAAATTTTCCTTTTCTCTTGTTAATGTTCCTTTTCGGTAGATTTATAGAAATAGGTTGGATCTAAAAATAGCCTATGAGGTAATGGGTTAAGCAGTCAACAAAAAGAGATCTTATTATTATGAGTGTATGGCAAGTGGTAGCTTAATGCAGGTCAAAAGTAAAAAAAAAATGCTTTTGTCCTGCATTAAGCAACCACCTGCTTTTTAAGACTCCTATGTTCAATTAATGACAGGCCCCTTAGGACTGATTCTATCAGAATAAGGACATGCTGCAAAGCTTTGAAACAGTTTTCATAACCCTTTCCCTCATGTAAATGCTTTTCCACAGCTTTGCAAACAGGGTTGAACTAGATCAGATGGCTCCTGTAGCATCTGAGTCTGCTCTGTAATTCCCTTGAAAATTTTACATTATAAAAATGTTAATGAATATTCATGAAGAGACCAATTCACGCATTAATATTCAATCGAGAAAGGATTACCCGTATGAGCTCCATTTTATAACAGCACTTGCCCCAATATGTACTATGAAATATGAACATACATGTATTTCATTTTCATTTGAAGGGGAGCTCCTGCAAGAACTCTTTCGAGGTATGACATTTAAAATAATTCCAAAAAAATGCTTTTCTATGTCTTTGCAAACAGAGTAGACCAAGATCAGGTGGCTCCTATAGGAGTCGTCTGATCAGGGTCTACTCTGTTTGCTTATGATATAATACAGATATGGTTCTAAAGTTTCTGCCATGGCCAAAATTTCTAGTGCCTATGCATTATAACAAATTAATCTAATTAACATACATGACAACATTATTTCTAGCATAATTATTCATGAAGGAAATGGTTAAGAAAAAATATTTGTGAAGCTAACAGTGCAGACCACCAGTTTACACTTTTTGCTAAGGTCATTTTTACGGGTGCTTGTCATAAATTGATTAAGTTCCTTCCATTTCTTTTCAAAAACACAATCAGTGTCAAATATTTTGAATCTTGATAGGATGCTCAACTGGATCAGAACTGTTTGCAAACTCTTCAAGTATGTACATGTATTTTAAAAAGATTTTGCATTGATCCCTAAATAAAGAGGTGCATATAAATTATGCTATTAACGTATACAAGACAAAATCTAAATCAAGAATGAAAAAGTTACAGTGAAACCCCTCTAAACCGGACATGCAATTTAGTATAAATATTGGTCTTTTGGAGACAGGTGGCAGCTTAATGCAGGTGAAAGTCATGCAGAAAGCTCCTCTAGGAGCTTTCTGCATGACTTTTACCCTGCATTAAGCAGCCACCTGCCTCAAAGTATCTAACTTCTTCTCTACTAGAATTCCGGTTTAGAGGGGCTTTATATAAACACCAAACTACAGTTGAACTTCGATATCTCGATCTCGGATAACTTGAACTTCTGGATAACTTGAAGCAAAAGTTTGGTCCTTCCAACACTTTACTCCATGAATATTCATATAAGAAATAATGACATCAAAGGAGCTTTCTGATCTGGGTTTAGTCTGTTTGCAAAGGTGTATTTATGGAGTATAGAGTTAATGCTTAGGGCTAATCTATGTCATTAACATTTTCCCTTCTTTCTGGATCACCATCAACATTTCTCTTGCAACACACCAGCAGTTCACACACCAGTTCTGTTAGTATTGTTACATCACATGGCACTGTACAGACATGACTTTGTTAATAGCTAACCTGTACCAAGCTTTAAACCCTTTACTCCATTAATATTCATGTAAGAAATAATGACATCATGAATATCAATTAGAATAATTGTTATAACAGCACATGGACTCAGGAATTTCTGACCATGGCAGAAACTGAAGAATCATATATCTATATTATATCATAAGCAAACAGAGCAGACCCTGATCAGACAGCACCTATAGAAGCTGTCTGCTCTGGGTCTACTCTGTTTGCATAGGCGTAGAAGCGCGTATTTATGGAGTAAAGTGTTAAACAACAACTATATGTACATCTTACATATTGCCTTACTGAATCAACAGACTCATATTCACAGTTACAAGAGCATTTGCCTTTCAAACACTGTCACTCTATGACCAAGATCTAAATACTGAAAACTGAAATAACCCATTTCTTGATAATCCGCCTTGATAACCTTTGCAAACAGAGTAGGCCAAGTTCTGTTAGAACTATTCAACTGGGTAGAGGTTAAGCAAACAGATTGTTTGCCAAGACGAAAAAAGGCAAATTATGGAGTAAAGTTTTAAACATTAATCTTCAAAACGTACTTGAAAAACATTAAAACTATTGATGGGAAGCTAAATTTTACATTTTTAATACAAAGTTTAGGGGTGTTCAGATCCTTATCATATTGAATGCTAAATATATTTACACCGATATTTTGACAGAAATTACTGGTACAACATTAACACTTTACTCCATTAATATTCATGCCAGAAATAATGACTGTATGAATATTAATAGAATTATGAACAAGGGAATTTTCACCATGGCAGAAACTATAGAAATAGATCTGTGTTATTTCATAAGCAAACAGAGCAGAGTCTGATCAGATGGCTCCTTCAGGAGCCACCTGATCTGGATCTGTTCTGTTTGCAAAGGCATTAAAATGTGGATTTATTGTGTAAAGGGTTAAGTTTACAGCACATGTATCCTGTCAACATTCGGATGAAAAATGGCTAGCATTTTTAAATCTACATTTATATTGGCTAGAATTACTAAGAAAGGATTACCTCTTTTTGTACACCAGCGAAAAGTGAAGATCAAAATGAGATGCCGAATAACTCAACTTCGAATCATGATCCAAACTCTCTGATCATAGGTTTTGAAAAACAATGGAGAAGACCTACTGTGAGAATGTGTAATATGGGCAACAACTGTGCTAAGAGTTAAATAGACCAGTGGTGCAACTTTCACAATATGTTCATATATACAAATATTGAAGTAAGCAGTGTGTGTTTGTTGGCAATAGACAAAATGCTGGGGTTTCTCTTGTGTGTAAGTGAAGTCCTTTTCTGCTTATACATCACACTTAAATTCTTCACAAATGGTGCATATGTAAATAGACATGGGTTTCATCATACAACATAGTGCCATTCAGTTCAAAGCAAAATTACTTTACAGTCTTAACCCTTTATCCATAAATTCGCCTTATAACCCTTTCCTTCATATAAAAGCCTTTTCATGCCTTTGCAAACAAGAGTAGATGGCTCTTATAAGAAGAGCTGTCTGATCAAGGCCTGCTGTTTGCATAATATAGATCTGATTCTACAGTTTTTGTCAAAACAAAAAAATACTTTAAAAACTTTACATTACAGGTATAAAAAAATTAGCTTATAGATATTCATGATGCCATTATTTCTTATATATATACTGAACAGGGAAAGGGTTAAATATTTGCAAACAGAGTAGGTCCATATCAGATAGCTCCTGTAGGAGTCATCTGACCAGGTTCTGCTTTGACTGCTTAATATAGCTTTGATTCTACAGTATTGCCTTATACCGTCTTGTATGCAACCATAAAAATTAATCTTATTCATATTCATTTGCAATTCTAAAATAGATATAAAGAGTGGTTTGTTCTGTACGGTTTGCATATTTCACAACAGCACATATTCTAGCTGTGAGCCCCATTTTATAATAGGTCATTCCACAAAGTTTTACAGTAAAGTCCCGCAACTGTGACCACATCATCTTTTTAACATAAGAGTCTGTAAAGCAGGTGATTGCTTGATCCAGAGCTAAAGAAATGCAGATAGCTCCTACAGGAGCTCTCAGTATAACTTTTGTCCTGCATTAAGCTACCACCTGTTTTAACCCTTTCCCTGTTCTATGTTTATTCCAAATTTCGATACCTACTGAATATTCATGGACAAAATAGTTATAATTAAAAACTTAAGGTGGAACATTGTAGCCATTTTAGAAACTAAAGAAATAGGTCTTCCGAATTCCATAAGCAAACAGAGCAGACCCTGATCAGACGGCTCCTCCAGGAGCTGTCTGATCTGGGTCTTCTCTGTTTGCAAATGCGTGAAAACACGTTTATAAGAGGGAAAGGGTTAAAAATCCAGAATTACACTCCTTTTGAGTGGTCATATAATTAGCAAGACTTTTCTGTACTTGCGAAATCATTCTGGATTGCTCAACTTACTAATTAATAATATCCTGTCTACCTTACATTGTATGTTACAGGGGTAACTGTTGGCAGATGACTACTGGTATTATGTGTGTTCTACTTCTATGGTATAGTAAGACCATGCTCTACTATAAACCAATGACAGGTCAAATGCTATCTATTACCATACATAGATTGGAAAGATGATTCTTATGACCAGAAGTTTGTTGTGCATTATTCTTGGTATGTAGCTGAAGGTATGCTACTCTTTCTGAGCAATTGTCTACATAGTAATTTACATTGTTAAAATATTTTCTGAACCCTTTACACCATAAATACGCCTTTTCTATGCCCTTTGCAAACAGAGTATATCCAGATCAGACAGCTCCTATAGGAGCCGTCTGATCAGGGTATGTTCTGTTAGCTTTTGATATAGTACAGATATGGTTCTACAGTTTGTGCTATGGCCAAAAACTTCTGTGTCCATGTGCTGTAATAACAACTAATCTAATTAATATTCATGATGTTATTATTTCTTTCAAGAATATTCATGGAGTAAAGGTGCGAGGACTTAAAACAACTGTTAACCCATGTGTTTAACTATAGAGTCCACTTAGTATGAATATTAATGTAAGAAATAATGACATCATGAACATTTTTTAGACTATTTTCTATAATTGCACATGGAAACAGACATTTTTTATCACGGCAGAAACTGTAGAATCATATCTACAGTATAACCCAACCCCTCTGTAACGGCCACTAAATTACATCAATTTTTTTGTGTTAAAGGCATGTGGTTGCTTAAAGCAAGGTGAAAGTAAAACAGAACGCTTCTATAGGAGCGTTCTGTATTACTTTCATCTTGCTTTAAGCAGCCACCTGCCCTAATTACCAACTAAATAACACAATTTAGTGGCCGTTATGGAGATTTTACTGTATATTATTTGGTAAGCTACAGAGCACAGAACCTTATCAGACAGCTCCCACAGGAGCCATCTGATCTGGGTCTACTCTGTTAGCAAAGGCATAGAAAGGCGTATTTAAGGAGTAAAGGGTTATCTTGAATGACAAACAGTGCAGACAATGATCACAGGACTCTATTATAAGCCCTCAGATCTTGGTCTACATTGTTGCAAATGTCAGTGCATATGAGTCCTGCATTCAAATGATTAACAGTCTTCTATCAATATGACCAAACTTACAGGTAAACAGACCATTAATTTTGTTTTATTGTTCCCTAAAAGACTTCTGAAAGACATTCAAAATTTTAAATTGAAAGTTAATTTCTTCACACAAAAGCTAAAACAATGCTAAGCTTTCACAGTTTTAGTTGATATTCAGGACATAGTCTTGACAAACAAGACCAAGGCAATGGAACATCAATGCTACCTGACTGCAAAAAGGGTTTTATCCAGTCACCAGGCTTCTCTAGTGACATAATAAAGGGGGTCACAAAAACTTAGGTTTATTAGGTTACTTCCGGTAGTAGAAGGTTTATTAGGTTAGTAGATAGGCGTAATGATTCTATAACCATGGAACTATTTTCATTTTCTGTAAATATGCATAAAAATCATGTTGACGAAATAGATCTAACAGAAAATTCACCAAAATAATTATTCAAATGAGAGAAAAAAATGGCTATAGCTGGATTCGAACCCGCGCCTAATCATACAAAAACCAATTCTAATCACTCTAGAGACGTCGTCCTTACCGATTACGCCACTGAGGCCCAAAGTGGCGTTGATTTATCAGTTTTATTGATTTAATCCACCGCTAGCGAAACGCGTTTTTGATAAAATCAAGCCTGGAAGCAAAGATTGACAGATAAATAGTAAATGTTTTCTTTTCACTCTCATGGTAATTTGATTGATAAACTCTTACAGGGGCGGTGATAGTCATAGACCTAAATATAGCCCGTTCAGTTCCATCGATTTATAAGTGACGTTAGGTCTATCTAAAAATAGAAACCGAGACTACGGAACTCGAATTTGATCAGAGAATATAACCATGTCTGTTTGAAATAACTTATCGACCCTCGATTCAAATCGTCTTGTTTTTTCCTTTTTTCAAATTCAACCACGTTTTCCCCTCTTGTAATGCAAGTATCGAAACTATTTTCCTCTGCGGTAGCTCATTAATCTATTTACGTCTAAATGGAAATGAAAAGGGAGGGATCCGTTGATCGAAAAACCGCATTTTCAATGTAAATTATTTCACGAGTGTTATGTTTTATGAGTCTATGAAAAAAGATATCTAACTAAATTGACTGGATAAATCGAATAATAGGTTAGTGCCGTAGATGGGACGCCTTTATCCGACTCGGAGAGAAAACAGTTGAGGCTCGGCAAGCCTCGCCTCAATGTTTTCTCCCCTCGTCGGATAAAGGCGTCCCATCTACGGCACTAACCTATTATTCTCTATATTTTTCAGTTTTTTGTTTTTATCTTAACCCTTTACTCCATGAATATTCATCTAAGTTAATATAACATTATGAATATTAATTGTTATAATAGAACATGAACACGATAATTTTTGCCACTGGCAGAAACTGTAGAATCATATTTGTATTATCACATAAGCAAACAGAGCAGACCCTGATCAGATGGCTCCTATAGGAACCGACTGATCTGGGTCTACTCTATTTGCAAAGGCTTAGAAAGGCATATCTATGGAGTATAGGGTTAAAATCACATATCTATCAATATACATGGTAGGGTTCCCATCCTTCATTAGACTTTATTATGGTCTGCAAGTATTTTAACCCTTTTCATATAAATGCCTGAAGGAGCCTGATAAGGGACTGCTCTGTTTGCTTATGACATAATATATATATATATCTGATTCTACAGTTTTTGTCAATGCAATAAAGTCCCTTGAATGTTTTACATTATAAAAATTCAAATTTAATTCTTTTATACTATATGGGTTCTATCATTAAACAAAGACGTATCATTCCATTTTGAAAATTCGGCATTCCAAAGGTTATGTGTAACCCTTGTCATGCTAAAATATGTACTGGTACATGTATGTTCAACCTCTGACCTGAAAGAAATATTACTTCCTCTCAATTGTTCAAGATTTAGAGAACTAATATTTGTGTGACAAACAGCTTGGATCCTGATGAGACACCAAGCTAACCCTTTACTCAATAAATACACCTTTCAATGCCTTTGCAATCAGTGCAGACCCAGATCAGATGGCTCTTACAGGAGCCCTCTGATCAGAGTCTGATCTATTTGCTTATGAAATAATAATCTACAGTTTCTACTTGGGTAAAATTTTCATGTGAATATATACCATTTTAAATATTAATCTAAATAATGTTCATGATGTCATAATTTCTTTCATGAATATTCATGAGGGAAAGGGTTAAATGGCTTCTCATCTGGATCCCAGCTGTTTGCAAATGCAAGTCGCACTGATTCCAGTTTGCAGATGTTATGGCAAAGAAATGATAACAGTACAAAGGCAATGACAACACCTTCAAGCTTTGTTAAACAGAGTTAGAATTAATCAGAGCTGTGTCTGTTCTAAAGCAAGAGCAACTTCAGGAACTTAATTGAGAAAAATAAAATAAAAGAGGGTATAAAACATTCAAATGAAAATTATTATTAGTTTTGTTAAAAAAGTCTGAAAATAAATGAAATCTATTTCGAAGCAGGGTTTTAATATCAAAATATTAAAAGTTTTGAGGCACTTTCAAACTAAGTGGTTGAGTGATGGGTGGAGACTACTGTACAGAGACTGCTGAACTGCATTCAAGCTAAAAATAGAAACATTCATCATGTGAGTCATGTGACACTCCGACACAAAATGGCATGCACTAAGAGCAACTCCGCATTCACGAGCAGGGCATAATATTTATATGGGTTTTTACTTGGAAAATAGCCTCTTCTTGGTCTCCGTGGTAACGTTAAAACTGTAAAAGTAGAAATTTGAATTTCTCTGTATTACAAGTACAATGAACTACACACCAATTAAGGATGATGTAACATTGACTAATGATTATGAAAAAGCATGTACCAAATGTAAAAATGTACATCTACATGATCTAAAATGCTTCCATAAATGTATAATCATTCCAAAAGACACAACAAAGTATCTAACAATGCTTACACTGTACAGCCGATGTACAAAAGAGTAAAGTCATAGTTACATGTTTATATTTACATACAAACTATCAAAATACCTGCATTCTAACATCATATATACATGTACCAATAAATCACAAAACCAAATGCCTAAAATCGTTCAAAGACTGTACAGATAAATATCTTACTACATCAGCATTATATGAAACAAAGAAATAACATAATTCATACATCATGAGTAGGCAACAAAACTAGCCTTCCAATTTGCAGAACAGTGTCAACTCCTATCTGAAACAGTATTGAAAACAAGAGAGTAACCCTTTAAATATTTACAAACAGTGTAGACCTAAATCAGCAGGCTCCTATAAAAGTCCTCTGATCAAGGTCTGCAGTGTTTGTCATTAGAAGCACTCAAGCAAATTAACTCTCAAGACGTGGAGTAACTCTTTGTACCCAAAGTAGTTGTAAACACTGCCACAAAGATATGTTTATTCATGATGACACTCGTATCAGCTTTCCCTACAACATTCTGCACTGCACAACACATCACAACACAGTCAATTCCATTACTAGATGTCATCAACAATGCTCAAATGCAACAACAAGGCAAATAAAAACAAAAATAAAACCACACTTGTCTTATTTTCACCATTTCCTGGTAGAAACACCTTTTCACTCCTTTGCAAACAGAGTGAACCCAGATCAAAATGCTCCTGTATGAGACACCTGTTCTGCTCCTGGATAATATAGATCTGATTCTTCAGTTTCTGCCATGGCCATACATGTATATCCCTTTGTTCATTGACTATTACTAAATTCCATGACCAATGAACAAGGAAATTTTTTGCCATTTCAGAAACTGTAGAATCAATTATATATTATTCTGTAAGCAAATAGACAAGAACCTAGTCAGACGGCCTAACCATGAAAAAGGCAATTATATCAGGTAAAGGGTTAAATGTTAGTTTAATTGATAATTACCATTATTTTACCATCATCATGCTAACAGTGACCTTTCAGATATTTGCAACTGCCTGGATCCAGGTGAGTCACTGAGTAACCCAACGTCTCATCAGGATCCAAGCTATTTGAGACCATGTCAAGTTTCTCATAATTTTATATGAATCAGAACTACAGATAAAGGTGCATACTAAAATCGTCATTTCTCCACCAAACACTATACTTTGACAACTCAGAATCATCTCTTCGAGTTTAGGGTTTGGGAGAAATAAAGGAGCTTTTCTTGAAAATGTTTCAATTTAAGCATCTTATCTGGACCTCTGCTGAATTAAGTAAATATTTAAAAAAAAATCCACAGATCAGGCTTTTAGCAGACATCATTTTCTTTTCAGCACAATAAGGTTTTATGCATGTAAATCCTATTACAGTATAATGATAAGTTACTTTGTTCATTATCCATTTGTAAATGTTCCATTGCAAATGATTAAAAACACATCCTCTTGGAAATTAACTCACTTGAATTGTTATCATGACATTAAATGCAAAATCTCTACATATATGTTTATGTTTATAATTATTTGTTGTAATTACGGGTATGCTGCTGTCTAACAACAACCATCAATTAGTTCACATTTTGTTTGAATTGGTCAGCAGTACAATGAGTTCAGAAAGAAATAGTAGACAATGTAAGACGGAGAACTGTTGTTTTGATAATCATGTTGATAGCTACACTTCTGTTGTTAGTTTGCTACACAAATATAACGAGGCATGCACTCTAATGTTTAGCCAGATGGGCAAAAATTTGTCAGAAGAAAATGTCAAACAGTTTGGATTCTGAAGAGACACAACCATAGTTAGTGACTATTTTGAATCTTCGAACTTTGTTGGCATATCTATGTAGTTAACAATTTCAACACTACATTTTCATAATGGAATAGGCCATCAGTATTTAACTATAGAGTCCACTCATTATGAAAGGTTTGATTTTGAATGCCAAACAGTGCAAACTCTCTTCAGATGGCTCCTCTAGAAGCCCTCTGATCTGGGTCTACACTGTGACAGTGCATGTGTGTCCCATACTAACAGGGTTAAAGAATATTGTTGGCATATACATATAGTTAAAAACATTCACTTGACTATAGACTGTTAAAGCGGTAACAATGACATGGCCACAAGAAAGGGTCTTTGGTATTTGGTTCCTATGAAAACTGTACAGACTCTGGGCAGCTTCTACACATAATCACATGAGTGGTTACACTGCTGGATTTGAACTACAGTAAAACCTCTCTATAACGGCCACTAAATTGTGTTAATTAGTTGGTATTTATGGCAGGTGACTGTTTAAAGCAAGGTAAAAGTAAAACAGAACGCTCCTATGGGAGCGTTCTGTTTAACTTTCACCTTGCTTTAAGCAGCCACCTGCCTTTAACACACAATACTTGATGTAATTTAGTGGCCGTTACAGAGAGGTTTTACTGTATTTATACTGTATATCAAGGGCTTGGTGAAAACCTGTTGTAACCACATGTACCATCAATTTGTGAGGACCTTGGCAAACACTTTGGATCCAGATGAGATGACAGGTAACTCAACATCTCATCAGAATCTCAACTGGTTGCCACTCCAATCATTTTTCTCAACAACAGCACTGTATGCAGGTGCCAAAACCCGTCTGTTCGACTATAGTACTTGTGACAGTAAACAAATGTGTGAAGTTTCATAAGAATTGCATGAATAGTAAAGAAGTAATAGCCAATGATAAAGTTTCCAGACAACAATGCGGATGCCGGAGTTTCGACTATAGCTCGTATTTGTTTGTCAAAAAAACCAGATGAGCTCATAAAATGAAAGAAATATCAACTTTGACAAGTTTAGGAAGATCATTATTTTGTAAGCCTACAAAGATTTATTACTGTACAAAAGTTACAACAGCTTTTCACAAAGCCCTGGAAAAAATGATGAATATCCACCAGTGTAGGTCCTCTTTAATATGTTGTATCTGTGACTGAGTGGCTGATCTTTGGTCTATACCGTTTGCAAAAACCAAAAGACCTGTTTTTATGTGGAGTAGCCCATACAGTGTATATATTTTACAGTATTATGCTTACATCTATACAATAAAAGATGCCCATGGTATTAACATGAAACATATACCAGTATCAGGAATATAATAGAAACCAGTCTAGCATCTACCCTTTCAATATTGACCAGTATCAGGAATATAATAGAAACCAGTTTAGCATCTTCCCTTTCAATATTGACCAGGGAAAATCCTGTATGAGTTCAATTCAATTTTTTACAATCTAATCAAGTTGTAAAATCAGTTTCATTTCCAATAATCTAATTAAAGGTTATGCATGGTCACGGCATGGCCAGTAGGGGCAAGGAATTTGTTGTTCATTTCCAAACAGGAGTATTTCACTACAGGTTCGCATTTATAATATATCTGTTTTAAATTAGACAGAGTGTTTGCAAATTTATTAAATTTCATTAAATCATTTTTATGCAAATTTGACTGAAAGCTGAAGGTGCTATAGGCGGGGAGACGGTGCAATAGCTGCATGGCATAACCCATTCCTCTCATATTGACACCTTTTGACACCTCTGTAAAATTCAAGTTTTCAAACCATTGTGATGAAGAGAGCATTTACTTCTATGGAGCAAATGCTCTATTTATCACAATGGTTTCAAAACTACACAATTCTAACATTTTCCTTTTTTTTTTATTTATTCAAAGAGGTCAGATCCAAAAATTGCCTATGAGGGAATGGGATAAAAAGTAACCCTTACTAGTTTACTATTGAAAGAGTGAACTTTGAAAAAGAGACAATGCTTAACAGTTTTTGTATATAGTAGGGGTTAGTGTGTTATGGTGTTAGTGCTAGCTTCAATTCAACCATTTATGCCCACAGTTCTATTATTTTCATATTATATTTACTCTTTCAACACATAATTATAATTATATATACATTCTGAATATGTATACAAAATCTCTTAATGAAGTTGGTTGAATATTAACCCTCTCAACGTATGAAGTAAAAATTGCAAAACAGTACATCCAGAAAAGACTCTTGTAGGAGCCTTCTGATCTGGGTCTACAGTGTATGCAAATGCTAGTATTTTTTGTTCTCGTATTTAAAAAAAATTACATTGAAAACATACAAGAGGAAAATGCAAAGTAAATGGCACTGACAGGCAAACAAAAATATCCAAACTAAATGCCTCTACTATAATTGCATGTATTCATTGCTACCAGGGGACGGTTTCCAGCTTTAAACCTTTAACCTTTCTACAGCAGACACCGTTTCCTTTCCTCAATAAATACGCCTTTCTACGCCTTTGTAATAACCACTTCTTGAACTCATTGTGATAAATAGAGCATTTGCTCCTATATGCTCCTATAGGAGCAAATGCTTTATTTATCACAATGGTTCAAACTAAAAAAATCTAAAATTTTAATTTTTCTCTAGTAAAATTTAAAATGTTCCTTTTGGGTAGATTCATTCAAAGAGGTTGGGCCTAAAAATAGTCTATGGAGGAAAGAGTTAAAGTGGTCCAATTCTGGGTCTTGAAGGCATGTGGTAGCTTCATGCAGGATAAACGCAATGCAGAAACTTCCCTTGCTTTCTGCATTACTTTCATTCTGCATTATCGAACTGAGTATTATAAGACATTTGAAAATAGCATAGACCATGATCAAAGAGCTTCTGAGGTAGTTCTATAATCAGGGTCTACACTGTTTGGCATAAAAATCATTTTCTTCCATGATAAATTTTAATGATAAACATTTTTTTGTTTAATTAAAATTCAGAAAGAGGAGGAGTCAAGACTTAATTATTCAGTAGATTAAAGATTAACCCTTTCCTCCATTAATACGCCTTTCTATGACTCTGTAAAAGTCACTTCTTGAAACCATTGTGTTAAATAGAGCATTTGCTCCATTGGAGCAAATGCTCTATTTATCACAATGGTTTAAAAACTACACAATTCTAACATTTTCCTTTTCTCTAGTAAATGCTCCTTTTTGGTAGATTTATTCAAAGAGGACAGGTCTAAAAATACCCTATGGAAGAATGGGTTAAACAACCTTTCCTTTCAAAGACTCTTATACTTAAGTTCTTAATCATTAAGTGACATCTGTAGAGAGGGTCTACTGTACTTATTTGGGGCATAAATGAATTGAAAAAGCTGATAGTGAGGAGATTAACAAATGGTATATGGTACCCTCTAAGCTGGCTGCTAGTCTCCTCTTTGACACTGTAAATGCAAGTTGCAAATCACCTGTTACAAAGTTATTTCAAAATACAACATTCAGTGGGTGTTGGTGGTCATGTGGGGTTACCATCAATGAGGATATGAGTTAATAAATGTTAACCCTTTCCTACATATAAGCGCCTTTTCACGCCTTTGCAAACAGATTAGACCCAGATCTGATGGCTCCTATAGGAGCCATCTGGTCAGGGTTTGCTCCATTTGCTTATGAAATTATAATAGATATAACTACAGTTTCTACCAATACATAAATAGCATATGTACATGGGCTATTTTAAAACTTTGACTGATAAATATTCACTGTTATTGACTGTACAGGGAAAGGGTTAAGGCGGAAAAGTAGGGTTATCAATCATTGTTCCTGGTGTAATTTCAATAATAACAAATAGATCGACTTTTAATTAATGAAATACCAACAGCAGACCCACATCATAATCCATTTAATGTTGGATTTGCAAAACAACATTTTGTCAATTTTAAAATACTTCAGTGTATTCATTTTGGTACTGTTTGCAATTTCAAGTTTCATCATTTCCTGTATGTTACAGATGTTGTTTAGTTCATCAGGCTGGGAAGGATCAGTACTATTATGGTTTTTGATAGGTAAGGAATGCTCTAACAGTTTGTTAGTTATTTTGGTCTCGGGTGTGTTATACATCAACCTTTAGTGCTTCCTACTAGGATCAGTTTACAGCCACCTTGTTAACCCTTTCCTTCATATAAACGTGTTTTCACACATCTGCAAACAGAGAGGACCCAGATCAGACAACTCCTATAGGAGTCATCTGATCAGGGTCTGCTCCGTTTGCCAATGGAATTTGAAAGATCTGTTCTTTTACTTTCTAAAATCATTAAAATGTTCCACCTTCCATATTTCATTTTAACTATTTTGTCCATTCAGTATTGAAATCTGTAATAAACATACAGTAAAACCTCTCTATAATTATAGAGGTTTTACTGTAGAACATGGAAAGGGTTAAATCATTGTTATCCTACAGAAAAAATAGCCCTTTACTCCATAAATTCCCCTTTCTATGCCTTTGCAATTAGAGTAGACAACTCCTACAATAGCTTTCTGATCTGGGTCTACTCTGTTTGCAAAGCTGTTGAAAGGCATATTCGTGGAGTGAGGGTTAAGATTGAGGCAGGAAGAGACTCAGTATAATCTACTATACATGTACTTATATCATCCATAAATATTCTGAAATAGAATAAACCAAAGAAAAAATCTCATTGTTAACAATCATCTTCTATATACGGTGGCCATCAAATCATTGGCATTTAAATTTTGTTCTCTCATCCTACTGCATATATGTGAGTGACTTGTAGGACACAGCACTTAAATGGAAACCAAAATAGTTTGTTACACACAAATAGCAGGGTTTGTCTTATGGCATACTTTAAGAGGGCAGCTTGGTCTCTTATCAAGGTAGATCATGCAAAACAAGCTAAAGCAGCCAAATAGAACAAGCTTTGATCAGTCCTACCTCTATTGTATTCAAGACATAATGCATGTTATATAAGACACATGACAGTCACATGTAAGTACATTCTGGCACAGCAGTGTAGACCTGGATAAATATACTTTCAGAATTCAGCATCGGTTAATAAAGCTTTAACCCTTTCCCTCATATTAACACCTTTTCATGCCTTTGCAAACAGAGTAGATCCAGATCAGATGACTCCTGAAGGAACCATTTGATCTGGGTCTGCTCTGTGTGCTTAAGGAATTACATATAAATAGATGAAAATTCAATGTTCATGTATCCCTCTAAAAGTTCAGCTTATAGATATTCATGATGTCATTTCTTACATGAATATTGAACAGATAAACTGTTTGGCAGTCCTCATATCCAGTGGTTGATCCGAGTCTACACTGCAAGGTCTGAATGCTTGTTCTCTCACTATGTGACTCATGTCAGTAAACTGTGCAACCAAAGACTCTACACTAACTGATATAATGTGGAATGTTCTGATGCAGATATGGTCATACAGAGCTACAGATAAACATGCAGACTCAAATACTGAAATCATCTTTTTGCTACCAAACCTTATGTTGTGACCACTCTTTAGAATCATCTCAAAGAAACGATTCTAAAGAGTGGTCACAACACAAAGTTTGGAGAAATAAAGAAGTTCTCCTTGAAAATGTTTACATTTACGCATCTTATCTGGACCTCTGGTTTATATAAGGGTGGCTCAAGCTTTATAGGCCGCACAACATACGTTTGGTGGTGAATCTATCAGGCAGCACTCTACACAGTAAGCTGAGCATTGTACTGAGCTCATACACACACACATAGGTTCTATAACTTAACATCATAACGACCATGGAATTCTACTCTGTGCTGCTACAACTTCTAGAAGGGCAAAGCTTGGTCTGTACAGTTGGACAAAATTGGGCAAGTGTAACTTTTTGTTTTCTCATTTTACAGCAACTAGTAAAGCTGCTAGAGTGTATACATTTGTGCGTTATTTAGCTTTAATACAAGAAGTAACGAGCAGAAATAAGACCGAAAATGAAAGTGCTTGATCCTGTGTTTACATTCTGGTTAGCAGCAATCTGAGAATAAAGCAAGAAATGAAAGGGTAAGAAAAGTTTTAACCCTTTCCTTCATATAAACATGTTTTCATTTATTTGGAAACAGATTAGACCCAGACCAGATGGCTCCTATAGGAGCCATCTGATCAGGGTCTGCTCTGTTTGCTAATGGAATTTGAAAGATATGTTTCTTTACTTTCTACAATGGCTACAATTTTTCATCTTCCATATTTTATAACAATTTTTGCATGAATATTCTGTAGGTATTGAAATTTGGAATAAACTAAGAAAAGGGAAAGAGTTAATCAGAAAAGATTTCTTTTGTAAAAGCAAAATGTGGTAGCAAACCAGACAGAAAAGAAGTCTTTGAATCTTATGATTACCAAAGAAATAATATTCCCTTCACTTTACCAAAGACAGGATTGTAACAGACATTGCTTAGAGGAACAGTCTCTGTGTAAAGTTATAGAACATGTTTAGCCCTAGATATAGCCAGGCAGCATACAAAAGTTGCTTAGACTCGTACTGTTGCTGCTTTTTCCCCCGCTGGAGCGCAAAGTGTTGACGGCCCGAGAGAACATACTCCGTCGTTGAGTATTTGGAGTTGCATCCCCTGACAGATTCAGGGCGACAAATTCTCCAGCTAAGATGGCATAGAAACAAAATGTGGTCATATGATTTTTTTCTTTGAAAAATATATCTAGTAGATTTAAAGAAAGTTTAAAGAAGTCAGAATCACCATTGTAGGCAATTATTTATTCAATAATTATTATATAAACATTGTAAATTTTCTGCAGATTCATATTCTTTAGTAAACGCATGAACTATCTTGAAATCTTTTCAGCAACTTAAATGCAAACAGGGAATGTATGGGTGATCAGACGATTTAAATCACACTGTAAACGGTTAAACATTGTTCCCTACAATGGAATATATTCTTAGTCCATTATGAAAGTCTTAAAAAAATGTAATGTATTATGTGACCTTAATGGATGCCAAAAAAAAATTGGATAAAAATATCACTTTCCAAACCAAACCTCACAAGTCACCACGCATGCCACTGCTTGAGGTAAATAATCATACATACAGTTTATTATTATATACATGTATATAAAAAAATTAAAAAAAATTTAAAAGCAAAATGAATAGATGTATAAACTAAAGCCTGCTTTCCATAGAAATGAACATATTTAACATATTTGAAACTGGCATTTTATATTCTTCTGAAAGAAATAAGGAACCAATTATGTCCATTCAGCAAACTAAATACAAACTTATCCAATCAAGTAACTGAATTAAACACAGGTATTTTAAACTTGATCAAAAAGCAAATACTAAGTATCTCATCCAATCTGTTAAGAAGCCATAAAAAGTTTAAACCAAAAAGACAATAAAAGATAAAAGACTTAATCTGAACTTAAAACTCCTTTTAGAAGAATAATTATTATCACATGTTGTGAATTTTTAAAAAAAAAAATGACACAAGTCACTCCAGTTTGAGGTAAACTCCATTATTATTTCTGGGCATAAATTGAAGGGGAAAGTCTATTGGATCGAAGACCAAGCAAGTGCCTTGGATTTTGCGATCAATTTACAGCATTCTGGTGAAGGTGGAACAAATGCATAAGGAGAAATAACTGGCACATGCCAAGGGAGGTAACGGTGTAATCTGTACATTATAATTCAATGTGGCACAAATACTTATACTTTTGGTGAAGTCTGTACACTTCAATCACCTGGGGTACACAGCAATTAAGATATGTAAATAACTTTGGGAAGAGATGTGATATTGAAAATCACAATATTTTCAAACATATCAAGCCAAACAAAACAACATTTAGCATGCCTAAACATATGAAATAAATCAATTTTACAATGTTGCTATGACAACATGCTTGTTAGAAAACGGGACAACAATAATCATATCTACCAGAAACACATGGATCTGGATGCATGTTGAAAAGTGAAGAAAATGTTAATATGACAATTATGATGTGGAAAAAAATCCAGGAAAATGATTGCATTACATGTATGTTAAAATGTTGTTTTTATGCCATGTTAACTAAACAGAGATGTAGATAAGAGAATTACTGATCTATCAACAACTCATTTTGTTGGTTGATACTTATATTAACCCTTTCCTGTTCTACATTTATTACAAATATCAATATCTACTGAATATTCAGGGAGAACATTGCTATAATGAAATAGGGAATGTGGTACATTGTACCCATTCTAGAAAGTAAAGAAACAGATCCTTAAAATTCCATTAGCAAACAGAGCAGACCCTGATCAGACGGCTCTTGTAGGAGCCATCTGATCTGGGTTTTCTCTGTTTGCAAATGCATTAAAACATGTTTATATGAAGGAAAGGGTTAAAATAGTCTCCAAGAGATGATTCTAATGAATTCTACCTAAATACTCCTCTTAATTACTGCTCAAATTGAGAGTGCAATATCTATTTAGTTTCAAGATATATGAAACTGTATGAAAAGAAAAATCTATGCTATTAGTTTCAATTGTTACTACATCAGCTGTCGTCAAAACTGAATATAGTGCTGACATGACAAATATTGGAACCCCTGATTACAGGTATTCCAAGTAATCACTACAGTCTCATAATCAATTCTCTATAAATGTCTCATATGTTTACTTTGGTTTCAAGCTTCTATTAAAAACATTAATCCATTCAGCCCTGGTGATAAATTGGTGATTACATTGGCAAACAGTTTGGATCCAAATGAGCTGTTGAGTAACTCAGCATCTCATCAGGATCTAAACTGTTCGACACTCTGATAGAGTTTCTGTAAAGAAAGTGAAGAACTTATGGCTTTTAGCAGTAACAAGAGAGTCGTCACGGGTGACAAATGCCCCCAAAGTGTTTGACACCGAAATGCATTTTGGCGGAAAAACAATACAATGTAATGCAGGTGTAACATGAAATTTTGATGCTGTTAAAAATGACACAGGAGTCAGTTCTTAACATTAGAAACAGAACCTTTGACGATTATGATAGCTAAGAAAAGAGCCAAGCGTCAAAACTTAGTTAAAAAGGACCCTAAGTCATTCTCAACGTTAAAAAGGACCCTGGGTTGATTGTCAACGTTTAAGGTATAGGAGATATGCTCTGGACAAGCTTTTTGTATCTGGTAAGATATAGGAGATATGCTCCGGACTGTAAAATTGAGGTCAAAGGTCAAGGTCAAGGTCAGTACCTGGGTTGATTGTCAACGTTTAAGGTATAGGAGATATTCTCTGGACAAGCTTTTTGTATCTGGTAAGATATAGGAGATATGCTCCGGACTGTAAAATTGAGGTCAAAGGTCAAGGTCAAGGTCAGTGATCTGAAAATGGTACACGACTCTCCGCCATCCCAAGATGAACTCACAAACCAAATTTGGAATCTGTAGCTGGTAAGGTATAGGAAAAATGCTCCGGACAAGCTTTGTGTAAAATCTAGGTCAAAGGTCAAGGCCACAGTGACCTGAAAATGGTACGCGACACACCGCCATCCCAAGATAAACTCACACATTAAATTTGGAATCCGTAGCTGGTAAGGTATAGGAGATATTCTCTGGACAACCTTTTTTGTAAAATCGAGGTCAAAGGTCAAGGTCAAGGTCAGTGATCTGAAAATGGTACACGACTCTCCGCCATCCCAAGATGAACTCACAAACCAAATTTGGAATCTGTAGCTGGTAAGGTATAGGAAAAATGCTCCGGACAAGCTTTGTGTAAAATCTAGGTCAAAGGTCAAGGCCACAGTGACCTGAAAATGGTACGCGACACACCGCCATCCCAAGATAAACTCACACATTAAATTTGGAATCCGTAGCTGGTAAGGTATAGGAGATATTCTCTGGACAACCTTTTTTGTAAAATCGAGGTCAAAGGTCAAGGTCAAGGTCAGTGATCTGAAAATGGTACACGACTCTCCGCCATCCCAAGATGAACTCACAAACCAAATTTGGAATCTGTAGCTGGTAAGGTATAGGAAAAATGCTCCGGACAAGCTTTGTGTAAAATCTAGGTCAAAGGTCAAGGCCACAGTGACCTGAAAATGGTACGCGACACACCGCCATCCCAAGATAAACTCACACATTAAATTTGGAATCCGTAGCTGGTAAGGTATAGGAGATATTCTCTGGACAACCTTTTTTGTAAAATCGAGGTCAAAGGTCAAGGTCAAGGTCAGTGATCTGAAAATGGTACACGACTCTCCGCCATCCCAAGATGAACTCACAAACCAAATTTGGAATCTGTAGCTGGTAAGGTATAGGAAAAATGCTCCGGACAAGCTTTGTGTAAAATCTAGGTCAAAGGTCAAGGCCACAGTGACCTGAAAATGGTACGCGACACACCGCCATCCCAAGATAAACTCACACATTAAATTTGGAATCCGTAGCTGGTAAGGTATAGGAGATATTCTCTGGACAACCTTTTTTGTAAAATCGAGGTCGAAGGTCAAGGTCAAGGTCACAGTGACCTGAAAATGGTACGCGACACTCCGCCATCTGAAGGTGATCTCACACACCAAATTTGGAATCCGTATCTGGTAAGTTATAGGAGATATGCTCTGGACAAGCTTTTTGTAAAATCAGTCAAGGTCAAGGTCAAGGTTAAGGTCATAGCGACCTGGAAATGGTACATGACACTCCGCCATCCCAAGATGAACTCACACACCAAATTTGGAATCTGTAGCTGGTAAGGTAAAGGAGATATGCTCCGGACAAGCTTTTTGTAAAATCGGTCAAAGGTCATGGTCAAGGTCACAGTGATCTGAAAATGGTACGCGACACTCCTCCATCCCAAGATGAACTCACACACCAAATTTGGAATCCTTAGCTGGTAAGGAATAGGAGATATACTCCGGACAAGCTTTTTGTAGCTGGTAAGGTATAAGCGGTTTTTAAAATCGAGGTCAAAGGTCAAGGTCAAGGTCACAGTGACCTGGAAATGGTACGCGACACTCCGCCATCCCAAGATGAACTCACACAGCAAATTTGGAATCTGTAGCTGGTAAGGTAAAGGAGATATGCTCCGGACAAGCTTTTTGTAAAATCGGTCAAAGGTCATGGTCAAGGTCACAGTGATCTGAAAATGGTACGCGACACTCCTCCATCCCAAGATGAACTCACACACCAAATTTGGAATCCTTAGCTGGTAAGGTATAGGAGATATACTCCGGACAAGCTTTTTGTAGCTGGTAAGGCATAAGCTTTTTTTAAAATCGAGGTCAAAGGTCAAGGTCAAGGTCACAGTGACCTGGAAATGGTACGCGACACTCCGCCATCCCAAGATGAACTCACACACCAAATTTGGAATCTGTAGCTGGTAAGGTAAAGGAGATATGCTCCGGACAAGCTTTTTGTAAAATCAAGGTCAAAGGTCAAGGTCAAGGTCACAGTGACATGAAAATGGTACGCGACACTCCCCCATCCCAAGATGAACTCACACACCAAAATTGGTATCCATAGCTGATGTGACAAAGGAAATATACTCCGGACAAAATGTACACACACCCACACACCCACCCACACACCCACCCACCCACACACCCACCCACCCACACACCCCCACACACACACACCCACACACGCACGGTGCGATCACTATATGCCGCCAAAGCCTAGCTTTGGGGGCATAAAAATAGGCAATAATGTTAGTACCTGAAACATTCCTAGGGCTGAAAAGGTTAACCCTTTACTCCATGAATATTCATATAAGAAATAATATGATGAATATTAATTATAATTATAACAGGACACATGAGGTTTTGGTCATGGCAGAAACTGAAGAATCAAATCTCTACTATTCCTTAAGCAAACAGAGTAGACCCTGATAAGACAGCTCCTACAGGGGCCATCTGATCTGGTTCTACTCTGTCTACAAAGTCATAGAAAGGCATATTTATGGAGTAAAGGGTTTAAACTGAATAAAATGTTACTTTGTTTTGTATGTGTCACTCAGCTTTCACTCTGAGGACACTAAATCACAAGTTTGATCTATACATTGATTATAGTTGGAATATTTGCACTTGATATTATGTAAAGGATTCAACTTTTCAACAGTGAAACAAAGTCAAAAATTGTGAAGTTAGTTTATTTAAATTTAAGTATGAATTTTGTCCACAAAAGATACTTACATGCACCTTTCAATTTCATACTGCCCCGACTTGATTTCCCCCTGTTAAAAGAAATAGAAAATAATTGTTTTTTATAAACTCTCTCAATTAAATTGCATAGAAAAATATAAATGGGAAAAACGTCAATTCACCTATCTGCCATCTGTTATCATTATCCATATAAACAGTGGAATCTTGATATCTCAAATTCTGATAACTCGATCTTTGATATAACTCGAGTTAAAAATTCGGTCTCTTTCAAATTTGTAATACAGAATTGCTCTAAATTTCACTACTGCATAAATCCATTGATTGATGCAGGTCAAAAGTTATGCTGAAAGTTCCTACAGGAGCTTTCAGTAATACTTTCAACCTGCATTAAACTGTCACACAAAGAAAATTTCCAAGTTAGAAATAGGCCAACTTGAACTCTCATTATTTTGAGGTAAGTTGTATCGTCCCTTAAAGTTTGAGACATCAAGGTCCCACTGTATACCAAAGAACCAGAAGGATCAAACAAAGGAACTCTTGTCACCTACTGAAAGCGTGATGAAAAAAAGGCCTGTCAGATGACAGAAGAGAGATCTAAAAGTGTTTACAGCAGGTTACACAAACAGCTGCCAGGGCTAACGTTAAACATTTTCTGCACAATAAGTAGGAGTACAAATATTAACCCTTCGCTTGCTGAATTTTGAAATACATTTCTCCTTCTTTACCCATGCCCTGTTGTATAATTACATATATCTTCACTGTGTACAATTATTTCGCTGTGCAATCACTGCTGTGGAGAGCACTGGTTGCACAATCAACTTGTAAATAGTGCAGACTCTGATGAGACAGCTCCTGCAGGAGCTGTCTCATCTGGGTCTTCACTATTTACAGGTAGGTATATTGATGTGAATAGCAAGCGAAGGGCTAAAGCCTCTTCACTTTTTTCCTGTACACAAGAGACAAGTTAATCCTTTGAGTGAGGGACATGCATGCACTGGCATTTGTAAACAGTGTAGCCCAAGATCAGAGGACTCCTAGAGAAGCCATCTCATTAGGGTCCGCATTGTTTGTCATTCTTAATCCACCATCAAGTTTAAACCTTCATACTGAGTGGACTCTATTGTTGATACCTTTTATACTTTTTGACTAATCAGCTACATTAAAGTTTTTGCAACCGTCTACAGCTATGACAATGCCTATGGCCCGGTGATCACAATTGCTCGATGTTTCTATGTAACAGATGAGCTAGTAATTGGCTATTCCACTCTGAAAACTCAGCAATGAAAGGGTTAAAACTCAGTTATGAAGTTGCAAGTTTACCCATACTGTCCCCTCCTAAGTGGATCTGGTGTTTCTGGTATGGCTAGAGATTCGCCTGTGGCCCCTGACATCATTAAGCTGTCCAGACTAGACAAGGAGTCACTGTAGGACGTTGTATATGAGCCAGTGCGGTTACTGTTGGGTGTGGCTGCCACAAGCACAGAGAAATACTTCTCCTGTTCTAGACTAGATGTCGGCTCATTGTGACTTGCACCTGGCACAAAAGTATAACAATGAGATGTTATAGTCACAGCTCCATATCACCTGCATTCCTGACAGGAATAAACTCAAAGATCAAATTTTATATCATAATGTTTAGTTCATTTTTTATATTAAAAACTATAAACCACACAATGTTGTTCTAGATTTTCTCTGATACATGTAGCAAATTAAGCCAGTGTTACCGGAAAAGGGTATCCATGGTAATTTGCAAACAATATAGACAAGAGTTGGTAGCTTAATGCAGGATGAAAGTTCAGAGAAGGCAACTATCCAAACTCTCTGCATTACTTTCATTCTACATTACAAGTCTCACAGCTTGTAGCCAATTCTGTTTATCATCTATTGAAACACTTATGCTGAACTAAATCTTCACTGTTTGCAAATGTCTCAGTCTCCTTAACCAGCAATGCTATATTAACCCTTTACTCCATGAATAATCATGTAAGAAATGATGACATCATGACTATTAATCAGATTAATTTTTTTTAAATGGCATATTAACACATGAAATTTTTGCCAAAGCAGAAACTTCAGAATATCATTCCATAAACAAACAGAGCACACCCTGATCAGATGGCTCCCATAGGAGTCATCGGACCTGGGTCTAGTCTGTTTGCAAAGGCATAGAAAAGTCTATCTATGGTGTAAAGGGTTAACATAGATTTTTGCCAGTTACAACTCTTTGCAAGCTAAGTAATAATTATTGTCATCTGCAAAATCTGCTGTCTGCTACTACTTCTAAAGAAAGTTTTATATATTAATTTTTCAGAAACCATCATAATGGTTTCAAAAAGTTTGGATTCTAATGAGACACTTGGTGACTCATCGTGATCCAATGAATCTGTTTGCACTAGCTTTCATAGAGTAAAAGTGTATAGTGTTTCTACAAATCTAGTAAAATTGTTATTTAACATCATGAATATTCATTTAAAAATAACTCATGAATATTAATAAGCTGAATTTTATAATGACATTATTAACAATGGAATTCTTGGACATGGTACAAACTGTAGAATGAGATCTACATGTATATAATTCCATAAGCAAACAAAACAGACCCTACAGGAACCATCTAAACCTGGGTCTACTAAGTTTGCAAAGGCATGAAAAGGCATTTGTATCAAGTACTTAAATGGGTTAATAACAATTCCTATAACACCTACCACCAGATGTGTTGTGTTTCAGCATTCCCATAAGGCCTCGACTGTGGAAGCTACTGGCTCGCAACAATAAGGCCTTGGTTGTGGGGTGTCTCCACGTTATCACAGGGAATCTAAAACACATGGCACAACAACCTTAGCTTAGTGCTTTACCAAACTCTATGTATGCTATGTTATTGTCATTAAGACAAGAGCCTCGCAAGCGGGTACAAACGCTCCTCTGTCGTCATTGTCAAAATATATAAAGGGCCATAACTCCAAAATTTTGAAATCAAGAGTTATGGTTCTTATGTAGGGGCCTTCCCCTCAATGAGATCTACTAACCTATGAAGTTTCATGTTGATACCTCTTATACTTTTCGAGTTATGGTCAATGTTAAGATTTCGGACGACGACAATGACAATGACGACGCGGATGCCGGAGTTACAACAATAGCTCGTGATTTCTTCGAAACAGATGAGCTAAAAATTGGTACTTGCCTAAATTCTCAAATAAGGGTTTTACCATGTCTTTTAACAAAACTCTGTAAGAGTCAAACACTTATGGATCATGAATGTAGGCGATTACCCTTCATTTTTCAGTAATCATGACCATGTATTGTAAGATTATTAAACTCTTAACCTATATTATGTTAAGTGCATTCTCACTAGGACTTGCTAACAGATTGGATCCAGATTGTATGTTGTGAAACTTTGTATCTGATCAGTATCCCACCTGTCTGACACTCAGACAACACTTTCTCAACAGCTTGAATGAATCAGAAGAATAATTGGAGCAGTCAGTATTGTTTTTCAGCATAACCCATTCTCCCATATTGATGCCTTTTAACATATCTGTAAAAGTCATATTTTGAAACCATTGTGATAAATAGAGCATTTGCTCCGATGGAGCAAATGCACTATTTATCACAATGGTTTCAACACTACACAATACTCGAATTTCCTTTTTTCTAGTAAATGCTCTTTTTGAGTAGATTTATTCAAAGAGGTTGGGTCTAAAACTAGCCTCAGTATAAGGTAATGTGATAAGGATCCAGTACAGGTATATAGCTACACAGGCTTGACCCTTTATGGATTACCATCTATCAATTTGCAACTGGCATCATCAATGCTTACCTGTTTTGTCTGTGACACCTGGCAAACCTGCAAATGTTATCATCCGACACAGACTGGGGCACAACCAACAGAGCTGGATAGCTGAAACAGAATGGGTATTAACTGAAAATAAGTCCGCTAACAGAGGACAGCACAATAATAAACAAACTGGATAAATTTGTTACAAATGTTGAGGAGCTCTTGAACCATTTTTTAACCCTTTCCCTCATAGGCTATTTTTGAATAAATCCTCCTTGAATAAATCTACCGAAAAGGAGCATTATCTGGAGAAAAGGAAATTCTTAGAATTTTGTAATTTGGAACCATTGTGATAAATAGAGCATTTTGCTCCTATAGGAGAAAATGTTCTATTTATCACAATGGTTTCAACAAGTGACTTTTACAGAGGAGCAGAAAGGTGTATTTATGGAGGAAAGGGTTAAATAAATCAAGAAGACATGTGTCCTACTTTAACCCTTCCCTGTTGAAATATTGACACCATGAATATTAAATAGATTAATATTTATAACGGAATATTTATTATTAACAAGAGACGGTTTATTATTTCATGAGCAAACAGAGCAGACCCTGATCAGACAGCTCCTACAGGAGCCGTCTGATCTGGGTCTCCTCTGTTTGCAAATGCGTTAGAAGGTGTTTATATGAGGGAAAGGGTTAACCTTAATGGTTTTATTTGTGACCCTTTGCAGAATTTAGATAAGATATCACAGACATATGCACAATGTCCAAGGTTAAGTGTATGCTTTCTAAAAATGTTGGCTACCTTCTGCAGACTGAGAAGTTTGCATTAACAGTTGATATCCGGAAAGGTTCACTCTGTGCTCTCTCCCTCTGTCCAGACACTGACAAACTGCCAAGACCCAGGCGCTCATAGTCATGGTAACCAGGTCGCTCCAGCAACTTCTCCAGATTCTTGGGATCTGCTGCCAGGCTTGATGAGAACTCATTTTCATCTACAACTGCAGAATAAATAGACTTGGTAAAAATACTGAGAAAATGTGTGGCAAGCAAAGAACCATTTTCATTTTGAACTGGAAATGTGCCCATAGAACACAGATGACCCTACTTAGTTATGCCTGTGTGGCTATGGAAAATATATATATAATATATAAAAAACAACAACAAGAGCTGTCACAGTCACATGACAAATGCCCACAAAAATTGTACCCTGTGACCTTGACCCATGGACCAGGGAGTTGAACGTGACACATTGTCTTTGTGTGGTGAACATTTGTGCCAGGTTATTTTGAAATCCATTCACAAATAAAAAAAGTTATAGAAGGGACACGAAATTTGGGATGGACGGACAGATGGGCGGACGGACAGACGGAAGGGCAGACAATGTGATTACTATATGCCCCCGTTGGGGGCATAAAAATTCTTAAATAAAAATTCATCAAATAAAATATCAATATCATTCCATAAGAAAACAAAGCAGAACCTGATCAAATGGCTTCTACTTTGTTTTCAAAGGTGTCAAAAGTCGTCTATATGAGGGAAATAATTAAGCACCAAACATGACTTGGCTCGACTTACTTGACAAATCATCAAACACTTCACTGCCTGGTCTCCCTCCCTCTGACTCACTGTCTGATGACCGAGGTGTCAGACTACGACTTCTCAATGGTTGCTTTGGCAAGACATATTTCTGCTTTCCAGTACCCTGTTTTGACTTTAACCCTGTTTTTCTAGCTGTCTTGATCAAAGCTTTCTTTGCAAATTGCCTGCAATGATAAAATGCAATAATATTGATAATTATATTAATATTTCCAAGGCTTATTCTACAAAATGACTCTTTTTATCATGACCAGATTCCCTATAAAATATGAAGACCCTAGGTAAAAAGGTCAAGGTGTTATTCACTGGAAGTTACTTGGCTTACCAAAGGCCCAACTGAAATGTGCAAATCAATAAGCCTTGAGTGAGGCATAAAAATAATGCAGACACGACTTTCTGCATTACTTTCCCCTGCAATAAACAACCACCTGTGTTTAAAGACACCCATACTTAACCAGTCAATGGTCACTTCATACAGGTATACTGTGTGTGTTTAAAATTTGGAAAAATCACCTCCATATCATCAATGAGAAAGTGCTCAAAGACATAATTATATAACCAAGTTATTTTTCTAAAAAACTTAAATTGCAATGAATGTGAATTTGCAAATAGTACAGATCACAAATCACCAATGTACTACCATTTCTATTCACAATTTGAAAATATTCACTTCATCTAAATATATACAAGAGATCACTTCTAACAGGGGCATTTACAGTAATTAGCTTATACACTGAAAGGAATTTCGAACCGACCACCTAATGTTCTGCCATAGTTCAGGTACCTGTATAAAACATAGATATACAGGCCAAAATAAACTTATCAAAACTCACTGCTCTCTTTTTAGTTAATTTGCACAAGAAAAAACGCTGTTTCAAATCTCAGGTATTTCAATGTACAAAAAATACATACAAAAATAAATTATGTACAATAATGAACTTTGGTCAAAAATCTGAAAACTTCAGGTGACAATTTAGAAATTCCTTTCAGTGTATATTCAAACAGACAACCCTAGGGCCAATAGTACAGACCCAGCAAACTGCTCCCCAAAGAGCCTTTTGATCAGCGGTTATACTCAGTTATTTCATTAAACCATATACATGATGTATATTCATGTAAGAAGTAATAACATCATGAATATTAATTAACTGAATTTCTATTATGGAACATGATCAAGATTTGTTGGTCATTGCAGAATCAGACCTACATTATTCCATAAGCAAACAGTGCAGACCTTGACCAGACAACTCCTACAGACAGCTCATACAGGAGCTGTCTAGTCTGGGTCTACTCTGTTTGCAAATGCATTAAAATGCTAATATCAAATATGAGTTAAAGTTATCAAAACAGTGTCAATTTGACATATTCAGCTTTACAAACTGGTGAAGAGGGGATAATGGTGTCTGAATGTTTTGTGTGAATATGGAAATACATGCTTCAGTCATAACCCAAATGAACAGTAAAACTGTTGCAAGACTTCAAATGTCTCAGAGCAAGTTGTAAATCAAGTTCCGGTACCCAAACACCATGCAGCATAAATAAGGTTGAACATGGACCAAACGAGTGTCTAGATCTCAAGTCTTTAGACACATGTACCAATTCCTTTATTTTGTACAACATTACATGCCATAAGGTTCATCAACAAATGTGAGTGTCTGATCTGGATCTAAGTGGTTACTGTTTTAGCCATCTTACTGCCAGATTTCAACAGATTTACTTACTTAACCCTTTCAATGCTGACTGTTCAAAGTAAAATGGTCCATTCAGAATGAGGAGTATAATCTGCGAGAGGAGTTTTCATGGCAGTGCTGACAATGATCAAATTCATTTCTGTTACTAGTGTAACAATGTAGGTCCTGATCAGATGTCACAGTTTAAACACAGATTTGGTTCTACACTATTTGCTAGGCCTAAAGGCTGGTATCCCTAAAGCAGACTTCATTTAAAAATAACTAAAACTATCACTAAAGGTGATGGAATACCCCTGCTCTGCTGCCTTGATCGCAAATCAAACAAGATTTGTGCCAGGTTGTGCCACGGACAGACAGACAGACCAACCAACTTCTATATACCCCCTCTCAAAATATGTTTGTATGGGGGTTATAAATATACAGTAAAACCTCTCTATAACAACCACTAAATTGTGTTAACTGGTTGGTATTTTGGGCAGGTGGTTGCTTAAAGCAAGGTGAAAGTAAAACAGAACGCTCCAATAGGAGTGTTCTGTTTTACTTTCACCTTTCTTTAAGCAGCCACCTACCTTTAACACAAAATATTTGAAGTAATTTTGTAGTCGTTATAGAGAGGTTTTACTATATTGGTATGGTGGCAAACAATTATGATTTCTGTTCAGACCCTGAGTTACTGGGCCGCTAATCCAGATGTAAGTTAATTGCATACTAGTCATGTCATGATTAGCAAGAGAAGAGTGAAGTTATGACTATGCCCCATGGGGGTAATAAGCTTAACTCAGTTAAGGATAAAAACCAATGAGGAATTAAGACCCCACCCCCTCCCACCCCCTTTGCTACAATGTTACAAGCACTTAAGTTTATATATATATGAAATACAACTAGGAATATAAAATACTCTAGTAAGAAGTTAGTTTCATTCATGCTATGTGAAAAATATCTTTTGCATATACGAAGAACCTCTGATTTCAAAGGCAGACAAAAACTAACACATGACAAACAGATTCTTTATTCAAACCTGTATCATACACCATATCTTAACCCTTTACTCTATAAATACGCCTAGCTACATCTTTGCAAATAGAGTATACCCAGATCAGATGGCTCCTGTCTGATCAGGGTCTGCTCTGTTTGCTTGGGAAATAATACATACAGTATCTGCCATGGTAAAAATGCCTGTGTTAATCTAATCAATATTCAGGATGTCATTATTTCTTACATGAATGTTCATGGTGGAAAGGGTTAATTCAAATTTACAATTTGTATAATACATGTATCTAAAAACTGAAAAAAATGTTCAACCCTTTGCATGCAAATATATTCATCTGCTGTAAATTTCTGAGGTATATTCTATTTAAAAATACAGTCACAGTGTCAGTTTGGATCCTGATGAGATGCTGATATATTCCATGTCTCATCTGGATCCAAACTGTCTGCAAATATAATCACAAATTTGCTGCTAGCTTGCAAAGAATCAAATATTCTTTCAGCAGATTCAAAATGTTATTTGACTAATAGCTAGCACAAGACCCCAACAGTTCCAAGAAAGAATACATAATTTCAGCTGGTGATGATTTTGACACAGTCATCTCCGTCATTATCCACAGGGTACAGACTTTATTGAAGAGGTTTAACTTAGACATGAATAATGCAAGATTAGTTGAACTTTTGACTGTTAAAACCTTATTTTGAGGGTTACTAGTACAACATGCATGTAACCCTTTACTTGATAGTCCCACTGTTTTACATCTTTGCAAATAGTAGAGCCAAATCAGACAGCTCCCAGAGCTACAGATATAGGTGCATACCTAAATACTAAAATCGTCAATTCTCCACCAAACTCTATATTGTGACCACTCCTTAGAATCATCTCAAAGAGACAATTCTAAACTGTGTTCACAGTATATGGTTTGGTGGAGAATTAAGAAGCTATACTTGAAAATGTTTAAATTTGCGCATCTTATCTGGACCTCTGAGCTCCTATAGCCCATTCTCTCATATTGACACCTTTTGATGCCTCTGTGAAAGTCGCTTTTTGAAACAATTGTGATAAATAGAGCCAACTGCTCCATTTATCACAATGATTTCAAAACTACAGTTCTAAAATTTTCCTATTTTTCTAGTAAATACTCCGTTTCAGTAGATTTATTCAAAGAGGTTGTGTGTCTAAAAATAGCCTGTGAGGAAATCGGATAGCAGATGTCTGATCTGGATCTGCTTTGTTTGCTAACAGGTAAGAAATCTGATTCTTTACTATTTGCCATGGCAATAAATTTCTTTAATCAATTTCTTTATCTTATTTTTAATACAAGAATTGAATAAATTAATATTTATAGTCTTGCAGGAATTGTCATCAAGTAAAGGGATAACCACTAGCCAATTCCCATTACAAAACTAAACACACAGATACCTTGTAGCCCTGAAATGGAAACCAAGTTATTTTACCATTCTGATTTAATTATTAATGCTAATACTACTCTTCAAAAAGTTAAATTCTATTTCAGTAATATTAAGTCTTTGCATGCTGGAAGCAAACTTGTGATTTTTGCAAAAAGTTGATCTCCAACAAGCTCAAATAAGGGCTAACCCGAGCCTGTTATTCCCAAACTCATGTAATTATAATTTACATGTATATACATTTAACCCTTTCCCTGTTGAATGATTTTAAGGCAGAACTAATGACATGATGGCTATTCAGTAGTTGAAGTTGTATAATGGCATATGTACACATGGAATTTTGCTATTTTTAGAAACTGTTTAGAGTCAGATCTGTTATAATTTCAGAGCAGAGAAAAAAGAGCAGACCCTGATCAGATGGCTCTTTCAGCTCTTTTACTCTGTTTGTAAATGCTTGACAAAGCATTTGAATGAAGGAAAGGGTTAATACTCTTCACTTCAAATATCAGTCTATGTCTTGCTCAATCAATATGTTGTGGTTGAGTTTGTTTAATCCTTTCCCTGTTCTATATTTAGTTCAATTTTCAATACCCACTGAATACTTATAGACAACATACTGGTAGTTATAATGAAATATGGAACGTGTAACATAGCCATTTTAGAAACTAAAGAAACAGATCTATCAAATTCCATTAGCAAACAGAGCAGATCCCATAGGAGCCATCTGATCTAGGTTTAAAGGTGAAAAGGCTTTTATATAAGGGAAAGGGTTAATAATACTCTGACAATTTAAATCTGTAATAATAAATAATTGATTTGAGCCCACTCAATAATGTTGAGTATTTCCTAAAGTACATTTCTTGCTTTAACACTTTCCTCCATAAATACGCCTTTCTACGCCTCTGTAAAATAGCCTATGAGGGAATGGGTTTCAAATTACAAAATTCTAAAAAAAATCCTTTTCTCTAATTAATGCTCCTTTTCGGTAGATTTATTCAAAGAGGTTGGATCTAAACATAGCATATGAGGTAATGGGTTAAAACTCTCTACAGGTATGTTGTAAAAATTGTCAATACTCATATATCAACGTAAGAAAAAGGAGGATATTAAGGATGGTCAAATCTTACAAGTTTGTACATGAAAAACAATTTGAGCACTTACATTAAGTGGGGATGCAAATGCTTATCTTTCCACAAAAAACAACAATGTTTTAACCCTTTCCCTCATACAAACACCTTTTCACAACTTTGCAAACATAGTAGATCCTGATCAGATGGTTCCTGTAAGAACTTTCAATGTTGCAGCTGAATGACAATTAACCCTTTTTTCCATGAATAGTCATTAACCCTTTCTTCAATGAATAGTCATGTAAAAAATAATGGCTTCATGAATATTAATTAGATTGTTAAAATAGCATATTGACACAGGAAGTTTTGGCAATAGCAGAAAGTGTATATAAAAAGCAAACATAGCAGACCCTGCTCAGACAGCTCCTACAGGAACCATCTGATCTGGGTCTACTCTGTTGGCAAAGGTGTAGAAAGGCAGATTTATGGAGTAAATGGTTAAATTTTCAATGAAAGCAGAGCAGGCACATACAACTACAGAAGATCGTGTTAGGACAGTTCTAAGCAATTAGCCAACCAAAACATTTGATGGTCACTAGATTTGGAAGATGGCAGATTAAGATATTAAAGTGAAAGACTTTTTCTTCTCAAACTGAGCTAATAGTACATGAATGCTCCATGATACAGTACTAATCTATTTTCTTTTTCAGACCAAATACAAAAGACATCAGACCAAACCATAACCCATTCCCTTTCATTGAGGCCTTTTGGTGCCTCTGTAAAAGTCACTATTTGAAATCATTGTGATAAATAGAGCATTTGCTCCATAGGAGCAAATCGAGGGCTTGGTGGAAAACTATTCTAACTCCTTCACTTTAGTGAAGGAGTTAGAATAGTTTTGTACCAAGCCCTCGAAATGCTCTATTTATTACAATGGTTTCAAAACTACACAATTCTACAAATTTCCTTTTCACTAGTAAATGCTCCTTTTAGGTAGATTTATTCAAAGTGGTTGGGTCTAAAAATAGCCTATGAGGGAATGGGTCTAAAAATAGCCTATGAGGGAATGGGTCTAAAAATAGCCTATGTGGGAATGGGTTAACCCTTTACCTGCCTGACTTGCATTTGCAAACAACTTGAATCCCGATTAGACAGCGAGTAACTCGGTGTCCCATCAAGATCTAAGCTGTTTGACATTCAATCAGTAATTTCTCAAAACCTTGACTGATTCAGAAGAAAGTGAAAATTGTAAAAGGTAAGAGTTTTAGCAGACATCATTGTCATAGCATGTTCACCATTTCCCTGTTCTATGTTTTGTTCAAATTTACATACAGAATATTCATGGACAAAACATTTATAATGAAATATGGAAGGTGGGGCATTGCAGCCTTTTTAGAAATCAAAGAAACAAATTAATCAAATTCCATAAGCAAACAGAGCAGACCCTGATCAGACGGCTCCTATAGCAGCCATCTGATCTAGGTTTTCTCTGTTTGCAAATGCATGAAAAAGGTTTTATATGAAGGAAAGGGTTAAGGATTGATCTCTACTTTTTCTATCAGTTCATCTTATGTTGTATGTATTACGATAAAATGTATAACTTACTTTAAAGTCTTATTTTTCTCTTTCTGTTTATGAAGTGTGGTGGGCTGTGATATGGAGTGGCCAGTAAATGCAAACGTGTTGAATACAGTTGGTGGATGTCGACATTTGTTGACTAGCTTTCTCAGGGTCTCAACATTATCTGAGCTCACCTCTCCATCAAATGCAATCTTCATTAACTGTAATGAAAAATTATAGAAATAAAAGACACAGGACATTGAAAATTTCTTCAGTATTACAACCATTATTCTCTAACAGGAGCTTTCTGCATTACTTTCATCCTGCATTAACCCGTTACTCCATGAAAACGTATTTAAGAAATAATGACATCATGAATATTGATTAGATAATTTCTGATAATAGCACATGAACACAGAATATTTTGGACATGAGCCGAAACTGTACAATCGTATCTATATTAGCTCATAAGCAAACAGAGCAGACCCTGATCAGACGGCTCCTATAGGATCTGGGTCTACTCTGCTTGCAAAGTAATAGGCATAACTACAGAATAAAGGGTTAAGCAGCCACCTTCTTTAACTCTTTCCTTTTTGAATATTCATGAAGATATAATGACATCATGAATATTTATTAGCTCAGTTTTTATGATGGCATACATACACAGGAGTTTTTGGCATTGGTAGAAACTGTAGAGTCAGAACTATTAGAATTTTACTAGCAAATAGAAAAGACCCTGATCAGAAGGCTCTTACATAAGCCATATGATCTGGGCCTACTCTGTTTGCAAAGGTATGAAAAAGTGTTTTAAGAGGAAAAGGGTAAACCCTTCACTTAATGAATAATTATTTAAGAAATGACGACTTTAGGAATATTATGAATGACCTGATTTTTATAACATGTCATAATTTAAAACACTGTTCATATACAGTCAAACCTGCTAACAGCAGCCAGTCTAGGGAACTGGGAAGTAGGCAATTTGGCAGCGTACAGCAGGTGACTGCCTAGACCAGGTGCAGGTTACTAAGCATACTTTCGAGCGATGATGATTGAGACTTGTATTATGTGTATACTGATCGATATTCATAAAGACCATTCTGACCCAAAGTGCCCATAATAAGTGAGAATGAATTACTTGTCTTGTTTGTCGTTCTTTAATCTCTTTGTTGGAAGTACAAGAGCGAGGCTATATGCACAAAAACGTAAAAACAGAGCAGACCCTGATCAGACAGCTCCTGATAGAATTCTCTGACCTGGGTCTAGTATGTTTACAAAGGCATAAATATGTGCCTTTATCAAGTAAAGGGGTCTCAGACAGTACTTGATCATCAACCTTTTCCTTCATATTAAACGCCTTTTTACACATCTGCAAACAGAGTAGACCCAGATCAGACGGCTCATATAGGAGCCGTCTGATAAGGATCTGCTCCGTTTGCTCATGGAATTTGATAATTCTGTTTCTTCACTTTCTAAAATAGCTACAGTGTTCCACCTTCCTTATTTCATTATAACTATTTTGTCCATGAATATTCAGTAGGTATTGAAATAAGGAATAAGCATAGAACAGGGAAAGGGTTAATCAAGTAGTTGTTTCAGAGAGGTACTCCTGAAGTCATACCGTACAGCTCACCTGAAATATGTTTGAGCGTATCTGTAATCCCTCCTGTAACCACTCATTGAGATGTTGTAGATATTGGGCAGCGAGTTTCTTCTCCTTGGTCAAGGTGGAGACTGGGAATGCCCTCATGATCACCTGCTCACATGCTGCAACAGAACGTAGTAACAACACTACACACAAGTGAACAAGACAACTTCTGGCACTGAGGTTAAAATATTTTTCATATGTTTAATCCTTTTACCGCCAATGTTGCAAAAATGCACCATGACAAAAAGTGCAGTCCCAGATCAGACGCCGCCTTGACACTTTATGTCTCAAACTCTGTTTATATCTATGCGTTATTCCTTTGAGACTTGCAATTATTTTTTTATCTCATTTCCTTATTTTACCGAATGATTTGACAAAATTGGTTTGCAGATGACAATAAGAAATTTGGTGCCGAAAGGGTTAAACAGTTTATTTTAACTAAAATTAAATAGGTTAATAATCAGGCAGACAAGAAATCCTGGAATTATTTTGAGGAGAACCAACAACAGAAGGAAAAGAATAACATTTGGTACACAGTCCTTTTAACTCTTTCCCTGTTGAAAATTCATGTTTGTTTGTTTGTTTTACGTCGCTTTAACGTACTTTTGTCATATTGCAATGTCTAACTAATTACAAGTGAAGGTCTTTATAATTTTTATAATGAAATATGTACACATGAATTTTTGGTAACGGTAGAAACTGTAGAGTTAGATATATTATAATTCCATAAGCAAACAGAGCAGACTCTAATCAGATGGCTCCTATAGGAGCTGTCTTATCTGCATTCTACTCTGTTTGCAAAGGGTGTGAAAAAGCATTTGTATGAAGCAAGGGTTAAATATCCCAAAACACATCAAACCAAACCAATTCCAAATAAAAAATTGTTACATTTCATGCCTTTCATACAGAAGCATGTACACCAATAAAATGGTCAATGTACATGTATATGAACATATCTGAACAATTAAATAAATATTTAGATGCAGAAGTTGGTAAAATATTAGGGCTGAGTCTATTTCCACGTATTTTACGTGGAAATAGCGATCCGCTAATTCCACGTATGCACATAATAATCACCTTTTCGTGAAAATCACCCCCACGTCAAGAAAGTTTCCGGCCTATATTTACCACAAGTCTGATTAGGAAAAACAATTAATATATTTGGGTTTTTTATTCATTTTAATGTAATAAATAATTAAATTGTAGTATGTAATTATATCAAACGAGAAAAATAGCTTAATTTGACCATAATTTTAGCACGGAAATATAATTATAACTTGCTTACTGTAGTGCCCCGTATGACCTTTTAGTACTGGTTTTTTTTACAGTTTTGCTTCAGATATTTTTCAAATAGATGTGTAACAATAAGCTTAATATATAAAATATGTTACAATGGAAAAAGTATTGTTATGCCTTAATAAAATACGTTAGAAACCGGGTCACGCTTAGTACCACGTAATTTCGGTTACACCAGAATTTGTTTAGTTTAGCTTCAGATTTATATATAAATTGTCTTAAGAATTAATAAAAAAAATTGTATTCGAACACTTGATATATGAAAAAGCTTTTGCAGTAAAAAAAATGTAATATTATGTTTTAAAATACGGGAGAACTAAAATTACGTGGTAGGAAAGGAACGATAACCTAGCCTAATAAGTTAGACTTTGTCAGCGGTGATTTCCCTTTGCTTAGTACCACGTAATTTTGGTTAGACCAGACTTTGTTTAGTTTAGCTTCTGATTTATTTATAAATTGTCCTCAGATTTAATAAAAAAAAAATGTATTCGAACACTTGATATATGAAAAAGCTTTTTGCAATGAAAAATGCTTAGTACCACGTAATTTTGGTTAGACCAGACTTTGTTTAGTTTAGCTTCAGATTAATAATTAAATTGTCTTCATATTTAATATAAAAATGTATTCGAACACTTGATATATGAAAACGCTTTTGCAGTGAAAAAATGTATTGTTATGTCTTAAAATACGGGAGAACTCAAATTACGCGGTAGGAAAGGAACGATAACCTATCCTAATAAGATAGACTGTGTCAGCGGTGATTTCCCTTTGCTTAGTACCACGTAATTTTGGTTAGACCAGACTTTGTTTAGTTTAGCTTCTGATAGGTAAATCATGTTTCCTTCAGCTTGGTCAAATTTTGCTCCACAGTAAGTTGGCTTGCTGTTAGACGTTTACAGGTGTGAATGAGTAACACCAATTAATGCGTTTGTCGGCTTACCAACGCTGTTAGCGCGTGTTGTTTGGTGTTTGCATTGCAAACAACTCGTAATTACCGACTGTGAAATGTGTGTATCAAAGCTGACATAACCTCGGCTTGTATACTGAGTTTTCAATCAAGTTAGAATTTTGTGGTCATTTTTTTATTATTTCATGGAAGTTTGTGGGAATAGCTCGGTAATACTACATGAAGGATATTTCGTGAAATAGTGTATTTTGGATTTGAGTGAATTTGCCATAGTTACTATTTGTTATATGGAATTTTACTTATATACTGTTCATATATAAGGTGGGTAATTCTTTTTATTTATATTTTCAGTTTTATTCCATTTTATTAATGCATTATTTATCTATACCATGCACAATGTTCACGGGATTATTATTTCTTTACTTTTATCAACCTGATACCATGTACATGGACTGTGCAGGCTAATTATGTTTGCATATAAGGCACGGATTTTAGAATATTTTGGAATATGCTTACATTTGGCCTTCATAAAACAGTATTAAGATTTATAATTTACTTATATGAATAGTTTATTCGTCCAATTAAATGCATGTCAATGTACTATTAGGATCTTATCGGAATTTATGGCCGTATTGTGTAATTCTCACGATGCGTGTGGTTTTTACCCTTTCACCGGTTAGAAAAAATACGTGGAAATAGACACTCCGAAATATTAGTTCCTTGAAAATTATTCATACTCGTTGGTATGGTTGCAGATAATATGGAGAATTTATTATATTTAACATATAATTGAACAATTATGAAGAATTTCTAGTACACAAACCTAGAGGATCACATGGTATTCCTTTGAAGATGATTCTGTATGTGGTGAGGAAGACAGCACCTTCTGCAGGCAATAGAGATGGGCCACCCATGGTAACCCCTGTCCCCTCTTCTCTACCATCAGGGAGCAGGTAGACCCTCAGTCCCTCCATCACAATGTCTTCTCCTGGCAGCAGGGCTGGGGTGAGTATCTTAGGCTGAAAGTACACACAAATTAGGCATTCCATATATGACCATAATTATTTTCACCTTAAGTCACCTGAGAAAATGAACAAAACAAAAAACATCATGTTAACATATTCATTAACAACGAAGACTGCATGACTTGGGTATTACTGCTGGTGGAAAACAGACTGTATGTGAAATAACCTTTGATAGGGGACTCTCTAAAGACACAAGCTTACTCTTTGGTTACTAAATCTATTCTAATCATTCTTCATAATACATTCATACACATTTACAGTAGGCGGGGCTTATCAGTTGGTCAGTGAGAGTGACCACAGAGGCGGAGCTATCTCTGTGCTACAGCTACATACATTACATCCCTTCTTTCATTTAAATTTGAAAGACAGTTCATAGTCATTACTCACTGCAAAGTTCAATAAGTTCAACTCTGCGACATGATACTTTTAGCAACTTATTTCAAAAGCCATCTAGTGATAATGTTTCAGTTCTTGACCATTTGCACAAACATAAATTCTGACATGACTGATAGACTAATGTCTTACACCCGTCCTAATGAAAATAGCACCTACTTATATCCAAGTAATCAGAATTTCATGATCACAAATCAGTGTCAGTTCTGAGGTTAAGCACATTTATTCCCTTACGAACTGCGATAAAATGGCCTCACATGTGAGGCATGTCTGTACCACACATGGCCGTAGGGAGATTTCAATTTAATCTGATGACCTGTCTGTCCGATTACTGTGTATATGTCTCTCTCCCATTTCGAGTCAAGTTTTCCTCTAATTCTTTTCAGAATTAGCACACTTTGTCCCAGTTTATAATCCATAACTCGTTTACTCATGCGTCTATCTGCATTGTTTTTCATTTTTGCTTTTTGCTCTTTGTCACGTTTTTGAAAGTCACTCATTTGTCTTTTCTTCTCAAAATGTGGCATTTTATTTCTAAGCTTTCTATTAAATAGAATTTTTGAGGGTGCACGTCCAGTAGTAACATGTGGTGTAGTACGGTAACTGAGTAAGAACTTTTGTAACTCAACTCTCCAATTTTTGTGAGCGAGAACAGCAGTTTTGATGAATTTGCCTAATGTTTTGTTGAAGTTTTCAACTAAGCCGTTAGCTCTAGGCCAAAAAGGTGTGACACGCCTGTGTTTTATGCCATTTTTGGAAAAGAAATTTTGCATTTCATCTGAAACTAAATTTGGCGCATTGTCAGTAGTGATTTCTGAGGGAAGGCCATGTACTGCAAATATTTTCATTAACTTATGAATGATTGAAATTGAAGTTGTTGATTTGAGAATTTCTACTTCTGGGAATCTTGAAAAGTAATCAATGACAACAAGCAAGTATTCTCCTGACTGAAAAGGTCCAGTCAAATCCATACCGACACGGTCCCATGGTTTTCCTGGTAAATCTGTAGTATGTACCTGTGGTGGGACAGGTGGGTTTGAGAGTAATTGGCACTCATAGCATGTCTTGATCATTTCCTCCACATCTCTGTCTATTCCTGGCCAATAAACTTTCTCCCTTAATATCTGCTTTGTTTTTACAACACCTTGGTGTGACTCGTGGGCTAATTGTAGCACTCTTGCTCGTAGTTTCTCAGGTATGGCTATGCGTGTCCCACGCAGTACTATATTATTTTGCACAGACAGTTCTGAGCGCACCTTGAAGTAAGTGTTAATTTTACTGCTCTTTGGCCATTTGTCATGCTTGATGCAGCGAATTAACTCCAATGTAGTGTTGTCCTCAGTTGACTCCTTATCTATTTCATCTAAGGTCATGGCACAGGGCACTGAGTTCTGGCAGACATAATTAATGAATTCCTCTGCTTGGTGTGAAATTTGATTTTCACACTGGTGAATGGGTGATCTCGACAGCACATCAGCAGCATTTAGACTGCCAGGCTGGTATTCAACCGTAAATGTGTAACTCTGCAATTTAAGTAGCATACGTTGGATTCTGGCTGGAGGGTTATGTTTGGGTTAGAAAATGTTCACAAGTGGTTTGTGGTCAGCAATTACCTTGAAATTTAATCCGTAAAGGTACACTCCAAATTTCTCCACACCCCAGGTAACTGCAAGGCACTCTCTTTCAATCTGACTGTAGCGCCTCTCTACTTCATTAAGTGTCCTGCTAGCATATGCAACTGGGCGAACTTGTCCATTTGTTTGTTTTTGTGATAAAATGGCTCCAACTCCATATGGACTTCCGTCAACTGTCACAGTTGTTTCAGCGTTTGGGTTGTAGTATGCCATAACAGATGCACTAGTGATCAATTCTTTGAGTCTTTGAAATGCATGTTGTTGATCAACTCCCCAGGTAAACTCCTGATTTTTGCGGGTTAGTTTTCTGATTGGTTCTGAGATTGTTGCAAAATTTGGGATGAATTTTGAACAGTAATTCACCAGTCCCAAGAAACTTTTTACTTCTTTCACTGATGTTGGGGGCTTTGTTTGTTGGACTGCTGTGATTTTTTCGTCTTGTGGTAGGAGACCCTCAGGTGTAAGCTGGTGTCCCATATATGTAATGGAGGTCTGGCTGAATACACACTTTTCTTTGTTCACTGTCAAGCCTTTTTCGCGCAGTCTCTTGAGTAAATTTGATAATGCAGTGTCGTGTTCTTTCTTGGTTTTTCCAAAAACAATTATGTCATCTGAAACATTTCTACAGCCTTTAATGTCTTGAATTGTATGTTGGATAATTCTCTGGTAAATCTCTGGGGCACATGAAATTCCAAAGAGAAGGCGTTTGTAGCGGTACAAGCCGTCGTGCGTCACAAATGTTGTAATGCGTCTTGACTCTGGATCAAGTTCAATCTGATGAAATCCCATCTTGAGATCTAGTTTTGAGAAGTATTTGGCACCACTCAACTCTTCTAGCGTTTCATCTATATTTGGCATTGGGAATCGTTCCCTCTCGACAGCTGTGTTGGCCTGGCGTAGATCCAAACACAAGCGTATGTCGTCTTTCTTTGGAATCACGACAATAGGGGAGATCCAAGGTGTAGGACCTTCCACCTTTTCTATTACGTCATTGGCTAGTAGCTCTTTGATTTTGGTCTCAACTTGTCTTCTCATTTTGAATGGAATTCTGCGATTTGGTTGGGCTACAGGTGTAACAGATTTGTTTATGTTCAGTTTCAATTGGTAGTCTTTGAGTTTACCCAGACCTTGGAATCTGTCATTGTATTCTTTGAGTAGTTCTTCTACCTGCGAGTCATTGCTTGTTGATACAGTGTTGACACAGATCTTCAGTATGCCTAATTCCAATGCGGTTTGGTGACCTATTAGAGGAGTACACTTGCTGTTGACAATGTGGAATTTAATCTTATGTGAAGTTTCATTGAAATTCACATTCAACATGGCAATTCCTAATATTCTGAGAGGTATTTTGGAAGCATATGGATATATTTTTGTGTGTGATTTTTCAAGAGGTATATTTGGGCTAACAGACTCATATGTAAACCTATCAATGCAATTGACTGTTGCGCCTGAATCAATTAATAAATTGCATGGCCTACCTTCAATTTTCACCTGAAGAAATGGAGATCCCTGTTTTGCTTCAATTCCAAACACAAATTCATCATCACCACTATCACGTGAATTTTGATTTGAAATATACCGTACTTCACCACTTTTCCTAGATTTACACATATGTGCATAGTGACCACGTTTTTTACATTCATGACAAACAATATTTCGCGACTTCCGACACTCGTGTCCTGCATGGCCTTTTCCTCCGCACCGGAAACAAGTTTTGAACCTGGCGGGTTTGGGTGCTGATCTCGGCATGGTTCTTGGCTGGTACTGCTTTCGTGTTGATGGTCTACTCTGGTTTCCTCTCAGTTGCTGTACTTCTTCTGGTTTGCATGGTTCGTCATTTTGATAGTGGCTCTTCTCATGGGTTGTCTCTGTCATTTTCGAAACATGGAGTGAAGCTAACTCAGATGATCTGGCAAGACTTTGTATTTTGTCTAAAGTCAGGTTTTCTTCGCTTAGAAATCTTTTCTTCAGTTCTTTTGATTTGCATTTTTCAACAATTTGATCACGGATCATATCGTCAACAGATCCAACCGGAAATTCACATGTAACTGCTAACTTTTTCAGTCTTACAATGAAATTGTCAACTGTTTCCTCGTTTTCTTGACAAGCCAGTCTAAACATGTGACGTTCATATGAAATATTTTTCTTTGGCTGAAAGTATTCTGTGATTTTGTCTTTGGTGTCCTTGTAAGTATTGCCTACATCCGAAAACGTTTCGTAGATGTCTTGAACTTCTTCACCGGCAAGATGAAGTAAGAGAGCCCGTTTCTGCTCATCTTTTGTAACACCACTGGCAGCTATATAATACTCAAATCTTTTCATGTAATTGTCCCAGGTACTTGCGAGATTTGTGTTCTGTCCCAAAACTTTGAATGGTTTTGGTGTTGGCAGATCTAATTTAGATGTCATCTTGAAAGAATAGGATCCTTTTCAATGTTTGTAATATGTCCTTTTCACAAAGGTCTTGAATATGTCCACATGGGTCTTGAAATGTCTTGTTTGAAAAGGTCTTGAAAAAATGCACTTTCAAAAAGTCCTCCTTTTTACAGGTCTTGACTATTTAAATAGATCCCGTCCTCGTCGCCAAATGAAATAACCTTTGATAGGGGACTCTCTAAAGACACAAGCTTACTCTTTGGTTACTAAATCTATTCTAATCATTCTTCATAATACATTCATACACATTTACAGTAGGCGGGGCTTATCAGTTGGTCAGTGAGAGTGACCACAGAGGCGGAGCTATCTCTGTGCTACAGCTACATACATTACAGTATGTATCACACTAATAATAATTTACATCACACTAATTCATAAAGTCCTTGTACATTTAATTTTCCCTAGTTAAACTCCCTTTAAAAGATTGACCGTAAAAATAACCAGGCTACTAACTAGTAAACAAATTATTGAAAAAGGGAACAATTCAGAAATCACAGATGCAAGAGAGACTTTTTTGTGTGTCTTCTTTTCTAAAATTCAAAAACTGTTGTAACTTAGAGTAATACAATGATAGGGCAAAACAGGTGTGCAAATGGAATCGTTCAAACAGACAAACAAAACAAGACAGCGTAAATGTCTTCTTTTGCCTTACGTAGGAAGCTACAATAACAATACATGTACTTTTTTCAAAGAGGGTATAATCACATTTTGGGGGAACATATAGCAGCATAAGCTTGCAGACAGCAGAATGTTTGTAATACTCACCTTCTGAATACGGGGCACTCTAAGGGCCTCTCTGTGAACAGCCTCTAGAGTTTCTATGTGCATCGCCACCACACCTGAAACATACATAATATGTTTAACCCTTTCCATGTTCAGTTTTCATGTAAGAAATAATGACAACATATATATTTAATAGCTCAGTTTTTATACTGTAAAGTGTTTTGCTTTGACAAAAACTGTAGAATCAGATTTATATCATGTCAAAGCAAACAGAGCAGACCCTGATCAGACAGCTCCTATAGGTTCTTGAAACCATTGTGATAAAATTGGAGCAAATTCTCTATTTATCACAATGGTTTCAATACTACACAATTCTGACATTTTTCCTTTCTCTAGTAAATGCTCATTTTCAGTAGATTTATTCAGAGATTGGGTCTAAAAATAGCCTATGAGGGAATGGGTTAATAGTCTTAGTGTTGGCCTTAGAAATATTGAAAATGTTTACATTTAAGTTTCTTCACTGCACATAATGCTAACAACAAGATACTCATATCAGCCAGAAAAGTATCCCACAAAGTAAAACTCGGAATTTTGAATTCTGTTTTATTTCATTTTTGCATAGGGGCCATTGAAAAAGACATTGACCACTGGTCTAAGCACTTATCAGAGTATGTGAATTTCTGAATACATGTGTAATCAAGGAACCAAAACTCTGTGAAAAATCATCCCACCAAAATGGCGTAATAATGTGTGCGTCTCCCATAAAGCTTGAAGTGAAGTTTCCTTTTCTGAAAAACTGAGCAAATAAAAAAAACTGACCAACTGGTGCACATGGTGATTCGTATATACCCTACACAAATGAAGTTTGTTTATCATTCATTCACAATTCAAATCTTCTTTGACTTACCTGGAACCATCTGATGCAGTGACTTTATGTGGTCTTGTGTGACACCCGACTCATTGCACACTTTGTCGACAAACCGTGTGACAAAGCGGATAGTTTCAGCAGACACATTACTGCCCTCCTCTGTTTCATCAAACCCACTCTCTGCATCTACACTGTCACTTTCGGCAAGACTGAAAATAAAACATAATAGGAATTACTCCCTTAGTACTACAATATTGTAAGCTAAAATATTTCATCCATATTTTTCAAAATCAGTCTTTTTTTATGAATAAAATACAAATATGATTCCTAAAAACGTTGAATTCTGACCTGGGGCAAAATTACTCTGATCTAGATCCATTCTATTTGCTATGTCATTCCAGACTCTTATAGACTATCCATGAACGGAAAATTAGCCCCACCCTCATGTTTTTTTTTTTTTAAGTATTATCAACGATTTAGCATCTTCATAAAAGGTCAGTCAATCAATGCTTTGTAAAATTGTATTACATTCTGAACAATGCCCTTGGTTTAACCCTTTCCCTCATAGGCTATTTTTAGATCCAACCATTTTGAGTAAATCTATCGAAAAGGAGCATAAACTAGAGCAAAGGAATATTTTTTAGAATTTTGTAGTTTGAAACCATTGTGATAAATAGAGCATTTGCTCCTATAGGAGCAAAATGCTCTATTTATCACAATGGTTTTATAAAGTGACTTTTACAGAGGCGTAGAAAGGCATATTTATGGAGGAAAGGGTTAAGAAAATTTGAAGGCAATTCTTAACAATGCATTAAATTTTGCATTTTTAAAACAAAACAGATTTTATTTCACTAAAACAGATTTTATTCAGTTTTGTGTGTATTCAAGCTGTTTGCAGGGTGTGCTTTGTTTCTTTATATGGTACAACTCTGATTCTTTACTGCCATGACAATAAACTTCACTATTTCTTCATTTTTGATACAAGAATCAAATAAACCCTTTACTCGATGAATATTCATTAAGAAATAATGAGATCATAAATATAAATTAAGACTGATTGCTATAACAGCACATGGACACAGGACTTCTTGGCCATGGCAGAAACTGTAGAATCATACTGATATTATATCATAAGCAAACAGAGCAGACCCTACAGAAGCTGTCTGACTTGGTCTTCTCTGTTTGCAAAGGCATAGAAAGGCATATTTATGGAGTAAAGGGTTAATGCTCATAATGTATGAATATTCATTATGTACAGAACAGAGCCATAGGCAGCCTACCTTGCTGTAATATTGCTATTGCTTTTTGTTTCATCCTCTACCAGGTTGGCGTTCTTCAGGCTCTTGCTGCAGTCCAGTGGTACCCTGAGATACACAATTCTGTTGGCGTAGTGTATCGCCTGGCTGTACACTGTCGACTCCTCGTTGTTAATCATCTGATGCTTCTGCTCCTCTGTCATTGTATTCCATATTCGTAACTAAGATAATAAAAATAATGCAATCATTGGTTGAAGCACTCTTACCATGCTTTGTACAGTAAAACCTGTCTTAACCCTTTCCCTCAGATAAACGTGTTTTTACGCATTTGCAAACACAGTAGACCCAGATCAGACAGCTCCTAGAGGACTGTCTGATCAGGGTCTACTCTGTTTACTAATAGAATTTGATAGATCTGTTTCTTTGCTTTCTAAAATGTCTACAATGTTCCACCTTGCATATCAGTTTATAATTATTTTGTTAATGAATATTCATTAGGTATTGAAATTTGAAATAAACATAGAACAGGGAAAGGGTTAAGTGGCCATCAAAAAGATAAATTCTAATTATGTCTAGTTTAGGTCTGTAAGGCAGCTGGTAGTTAAATGCAGGTCAAAAGCATTGCAGAAAGCTCCTAAAGGAGCTTTCTGCATTACTTTTGCCCTGCATTAAGCAACCATCTGCTTTTTAAAGTTTATTAAAAGAATGACTGCTTAGGACAGGTTCTCCTGTAATGACCTTTGCACATCTTTGAGATTCAAATGAGAAAACAAGTATTTCAGCATCTCTTCAGTACCTGAATTATATGACATTCTGACATAACCAACACAATTTCCATTAACTCTTTGCATGCTAGCAGCAAATTCAGGATTATGTTTGCAAATGATTAGAAGCAGATAGCATCTAACATTGTTTCACACTCTAAACATTTTTTTAAATCATTGCCCTGTTCAATATTCATGTAAGAAACAATAACACCATGCATATCATTAGCTGGATTTCTATAACATAAACTTTTCAAGGCAAAAACTGTGGAATCAGATCTACATTTATATAATATCATAAACAAACATATCAGACTCTAATCAGATTGCTGATCTGGGTCTACTCTGCTTGCAAATGCTTGAAAGTGTGTTTATACCAAGGAAAGGGTTAAAAAAATGGAAAAACAATTCACTCCAAGTATTTTTTGCAGACGGTACTTACCTAAACATTCTTGTGTTCATACATCAATAGAAACATTCAATAATTAATACAGATATCATTTCTTACATGAATATTCATGAAGTAAATGATTAAATAATTGCTTTTAACCCATTCCCTCATATTGACGACTCTGTAAATGTCATTTTGTGAAACCATTGTGATAAATAGAGCATTTGCTTCTATAGGAGCAAATGCTCTATTTATCACAATGCTTTCATATTACAAAATTCTAAAATTTTCCTTTTCTCTAGTTAGTGCTCCTTTTCGGTAGATTTATTTAAAGAGGTAGGGTCTAAAAATAGCCTATGAGGTAATGGGTTAATATGCTGATTTGCAGACTTCTTACCTGTTCAGCAGCTATTTCTAAGGCCCCGATCTCCTTCTGTTTCAGGGGACTGACAGATCGCCGCTTATTGTCTGGGGACAACATACTTCGAGCATTACCACCATTGAGCTCCATGCTCTAGAACAGTCATAGAAATCATTATTGTGTACAGTTCAAAATGTAACATGCACAGAAGCCAACATTCTTCTGTGCGCAAAAAGTCTACGTTTTCAGAGTTTCAAATGGAAATAATTCTATCAATATAGGGCTCCAGGAAATAGAAATTTCCACAATAGCGCAGTTGCCTGAGCATCTGTTTTCAACCAATTCTGTCCTGGTTTAACCCTTTACTACACGAATATTCATGTAGGAAATAATGATATCATGAATTAGACAAATTGTTATAATTGCACACAATTTTTCAGCCAGGACAGAAAGTATAGAATCAGTTCTTTATTATTCCAGAAGCAAACAGCAGACCCTGATCAGATAGCTCATACAGGAACAGTCTGATTTGGGTCTACTCTGTTTGCAAAGGTGTTAAAAAGGCGTATTTATGGAGTAAACGTATATTGACAGGGTGGAGCAGGTATATAGGGGTGAACAGTGGTTGATACAAATGCTACCATCAGAGCCATTGCAAGTGATTTGTATAAGCAAAGCCAAATATATCACAACAATATTTTCTTCATTTCTCTAAAAAAAACCATAATTGTTTAGAATAGCCCAAAACTATGAGTTGAGGAAAAATTACATTGCATCAGAATTACTTCTCTAACATGGAACTCTGAAGGCATTCATTTAACTCTTTCCCTGTTCTGTGTTTCTTCTAAATTTCAATAATCTACTGAATATTCACGGACAAAATAATTATAATGAAATATGGAAGGTGGAACATTGTAGCCATTTTAGAAAGTAAAGAAACAGATCTATCAAATTTCATTAGTAAACAGAGCAGATCCAGATCAGATGGCTCCTATAGGAGCCGTCTGATCTGGATCTACTCTGTTTGCAGATGTGTGAAAACACGTTTATATGAGGGAAAAGGTTAACTCTTTCCCTGTTCATGTCAGAAATCATGACATCATGAATATTTATAAGTTGAAATTTTACAATGGCATATTGTATACATGTACAGGATGTTTTGGTATTGAAGAAATTGCAAGGTTAGAACTATTACAATCTCACTGGCGAACAGAGCAGACCCTGATCAGACGCCTCCTACAGGATCTGTCTGATCTGGGTCTACTTTGTTTGCAAAGGCATGAAAAAGGTATTTATATGAAGGAAAGGGTTCAGGTTCTGGTCTATGTGTAGTTGAACAAGTGTATGAAGTGATCATAAAGTGTGTCTCTGACACAAATTATAAGTCAAGGAAACTTAAAAAGCCTACATCTGTCACAGAATGTCAATAAAGTAAAATCACTGTATATGAATCTTTCTTTGATTCACATTTGCTGCAAATGTGTTAAAACCTTTACTCCATAGCTACATGTTTCTATGCCTATGCAAACAGAGTAGACCCAGATCAGATGCCTCCTCTAGGAGCCGTCTAATAAGGGTCTACTCTGTTTGCTTACGATATAATATACATACAGTTTCTGCCATGGCCAAAAATTCCTGTGTCTAGCGCTATTATAACAATTAATCTAATTAATATTCGTGATGTCATTATTTTTTACGTGAATATTCAGGGAGTAATAGGTTAATCAAAGGCCTGAACAGCCATAATTGCTTTCGAGTTTGATAAGGATGTTAAGTGTAAGGGAAGAAGTTGCTGTACATGTTAATCACCATTTTTGACGTCTTGGAATTGTTTAATGTAATACTAAAAATATGACAGACTGTAGCAACAGTCAAACCATAAGCAAAGTGGTTATTAGTAACACTCAGACAGTCCTTGTTCTCAACAAGTCAGAAATGCAATGCTGAGTGACAGTGTCCATCTTTCAATTCATATCAAAGCAATATCAAATGCTGTTGTGTATTTCAAAGCACTACCCTCCTTATTAATTACGAATCCTAGAATTTTAACTACTGTTTAGACAATGTAGTATGAAATTTTAGTTAAATTTTGTTCGGGTTTATATACATGTACAGTATGCAAACACACACACATTAATCCAAAATATTGGTTGATTCATAATGATATCAAATGTACAGTAAATTCCTAATAATCCATATGATGTTTTATCCTATCAAAACTCCACCATGAATTCCACTGATCATAAACTTATATGAATCCCAACTTTTATATTCCAATTTATTCTTGAAATTTGGACTGACAGCATTTTGTTATTAACACTCAAGATTACAGATAAATCATTTTCAAATGAATTCTATAATTGTTCTATCATTACTGGGTCTATTCAAAATAGCCAAACGGAGACTAACCCCTGTAAATATACATGATCAGAGTAGACACTGTTTTACACCTTTTTAAAATATAACTTAATAATTAATTTCCATCAGATCAGGATATTGATGGCCAAGAATGATATCATCTCTGGCTATTTCATATCAAATTTGTTGTCAAATGTTCTTTGCTATGACATCTCCCAGGGTTTTTTCTTTGATTTTAGGGAAAGGGCATGGCCTTACCGGAGGGGAAAAATAAGCGTGAAATGAATGCTTATGGGGAAAAGGTCAGACAATATCAACATAACATTTAACATGTTCATATTTTCTCTATCAAGTGACAGTACAATTCAATTAAAAGCATTTCATGCAGTTCTGATAATTTAATGGTCTTTTTCTTGTGTGTTTTGTCTGCAACTGCATAACTCTTGGCTATTACTAAAATTGTAAACACGTCATCAATGAGTTTTCATAAAACCCCATTATAAATCAGAAATCACAGTAAATCTCAACTATTCCATTAACCAAGACAAATATGATCGGACTTTTGGTAGATAAAGATATAATCGGCATTTTTTGTAAATGAAGAAGCCTACATGTATGTCTCGCATTTTTGCGATGACAATGGCATTCATGGAAAGTTCCATCTCGGTTTGTGGAGAAACTAATTAAATCCATTGTAGAGAGTAATACGCATACTAGCCTGTTAACACTGCAAGAGAAGTTGGCATTTCTATCGTGTTTCATCAGTAAAATTACGCTAATAGAAAGAAATTGTTGTGGTACTGCTGGTATGAAAGCGAAAGTACAGACACTGCGATTCATAAACGCTATACGGATTACTCGGATCTCTAGGTTAGACGGATGTATAGAAATGCGGTTAGCGTTTTATCACGTAAACGGTGTCGATATAAAAAAAATCCCTCTCCCTCCCTATCGGCGGAGAGGTAATTGATCAATGAAAAACACAACAGGTTTTCTAGTTGGGAAGTCTTTGCTATCGGCGGAGAAGAAATTTATAATTTACAGACAAGCTATTGCTGCTGTAGAAACGCCAATGTGTTGCGAAAACAATGTTTAACTAAACACCAGGAATGAGGTTCATATACGCGTATATGATAAATGCTGATTTTCAAGCTTGCGCAACTCATATCCGCGGATATGAACTTCATATCTGGTCGGATCCGGTGTTTAGTCATACCGATATTCTTTCGCGTTTTTTGGGAGTATATTCAATAATTCAAGCTTTTAAAAGGTTGATCTTGTGTAGACTAGAAGTTATCTGACAAAGAGAAGTGTTATTAAATGCATGAAAAGTAAATAAATTAATGAACAATTTACAACAAAACTAGTTTAGAATTGAAGAGAACTATTTTCTCTTGCGCATGTTCACAAGAAATAGTGAACTCTTTGCCGTAAAAACGACCGATCGCTATATTGCATTCTTCGAAAGCAATAAAAATTACAGCATATAAAGGTATATATTTATGATATGCCAATTTATGGATGGCAAAAGAAATGTATATTAGTAAAGGGGCAAACGGGTACGTTCTCTACTGGGGTAAAGAATCAACATGGTTAAAAATACAATGAAAAAATAACAGTCATTTAGTTTCAAACATTGAAATTCAATGAGCAAATAAAATTTGAAATACCTGTTAGTTCGCCAAACTGAAACCGTCTCATTCTGTTTATATTAGAAATACAGTAATACCTCTCTTAAGCAACCATACAAATTAAGTCTGATTGTAGGTCATTAACCATTTACTCCATAAATATGCCTTTCCACACCTTTGCAAACAGAGTAGACTCAGATCAGACGGCTCCTAGAGGAGCCGTCTGATCAGGGTCTGCTCAGTTTGCTTATGATATAATATAGGTAAGAGTCTACACTTTCTGCCATGATCAAAACTTCCTGTGTGCATGTGCTATTTTAACCATTAATCTAATTAATATTCATGATGTCACTATTTCTTACATAAATATGTTTGAAGTAAAGGGTTCAGTGAGGTAGTAGTCTACTGTAGAATAGAAGAAATGCAGAAAGCTCACAAAGGAGCTTTCTGCATTCAGCAGCGACTGATTTGTAAAGAATTCACAATTTATTCATTCTGGTGGATGCTTAAGACATGTTTTACTGCAATAGTTAAAACCAGGAAAGCATTCTGTATTGCATATGTGGCTGAAAATTTCATGACATGATTACCCTTTGAGTGACTTTGACTGCAAAATTGTCTACGGCGTCACTCTCAGACTATATATATTATAATTAAGTTCTTCCATTTAGAAAAAATAATAGAATTTGAATCCTGTGGTGATGCTTACTTACTTAACATTTCATCATTCAGTTATACAGCTAAAAGATAAATTAACCCTTTACATGTAGTCATTCAAATATTGTACCATCAAAGAAACTAGAATCAGGTGTATAACATAAGCAAACAGAGCAGATCCAGATCAGACAACTCTTGTAGTAGCTGTCTGATCTGTGTCTAGTCTGTTTGCAAAGGTATGAAAAAGGCGTTTCTAGGAAGTAAACAGCAGAAGATAATACAGAATGCTTCACCAGTGACATATAGCAACCACATTTATATGTATTGAGAAAGTTCCAAACATGAGAGCATTTTTCCCAGATAATCACTCTTGTTGCAGCAGTGCTTTTAATGGCCAAAAAAATGTGCATTATTTTGCACAGTGCCATTCTCAGAGATGCACTAACCTAAATAAAGCCAAAACACATCAACTTATTTCCAAATCACCATGCCATTCTAAATAACTAAAATAAATGCCCAATCAGAAGCAATTACAGGCACACTACTCAAAAAGATACATGTATACTACAAACAGTAACAAAAGAAAGTGTCGTCTGTTAAAAAACTGAAGACTGAAATTAAAGCTGGTATTCTAAATGATTCAAATATCTTAAACAAACACTAACTTGAAATAAGCAATTTAATGCTAAGTGAGCCAAACTTATCGAGTGCATGAAGTACAAAATTAAAAATTTCTTTAAATAAACATCAATATGTACATGTATATATGCATGATATCCTAGAGGCAATGCTAGCAACCCTTTAAATGTGGGGGAACAAATGTGCTGACATTTGCAAACAGAGTTGACCAAGATCAGAAGGCTCATAGAGCCTCTCATCGGGATCTGCACTGTCACTGAAAATCCTCAAGCAAATTTAAGCGCTCATGCTGTATGCATCCTATTGTTAAACATTGACAGACAATTCTACATTAAATAATCAATATTCAGAGGGTGAACTCTTTCCCTCATAAAGACCATGTTGGCACCATTCCAAACAGAACAGACCCAGATCAGAAAGCTCATATAGAAGTCATATAGGAATCATATAGATCTGATTCTGAAGTTCCTATCACAGCTAACAATTTCATTATTAACGTGAAATTATAAAATTTTCATGAAGTAATTCTTAAAGTAATATTCATGGGAAGAAAGGTTAAGCCATAAACAAACTCCTCTACATGGGGAGGTAATACAAGGTGAAGCAAAGCTATTACATATTACATTTACAGGTCAAAGACTAACTATTCCAATGACTTTATAATGCCATGGGTATTTAATACACTGATGGAACGACAAAGAGTTTGTGTACCGACAGTTCAATAATCACAAAGTGCAGGACGCAGTGTAATGCAATACAAATTCCATTTTTTTATTACTGTGACCCTGACCACAGTAGAAGGTGGCTAATTCTTATGTCTACACATTTTCATGATACAGAAGGAACAGAATTTGTGAAGTACATTAAAATCTGAACATGTACATGGAAGATACAGACAGGCCTGTTCAAACACACCTTCCCACTGGTTCTGATAAAATCAGAATTGTAATATAAAGTAATACTGCATCTCAAATTAAAAGCGCAATGTTGAATTGTCCACTATTTTTCTTCATTTCCTATTTCCTATGGAAGACAGGGGAGATAATGCATATAGACACCAACTTCAAACCAAGCAATTTGTACCCAGAAGCTACAAAATTACAGAACACTGATTTGCTCATCTCGATGATGTGTTTTTAATTTCTCAAACAAATAATTACTTTTTTGGTATATCCATATCTTACTAGACTGAAGATATTAAAATTCAAGTATTTTACAAGGCTAGGCAATGATTCTCATAGACATTTCAAGGTACAAGGTACAAATCATTTTCAAAAAGTCTTCACGGCACCGTTTCATTTCCAAGTACGTTTCAAGCCTGTATGAACCTTGTTTACAGTAATTAGCTTTTATTAGACCAAGACACAAAAATAAGAGTTTCACAAATTGAATACAAAACAATGATTGCCCTTTAGAAAACGTATTTAAAATCTGTAAAGGACTAGAACTGTGTTATGGTGAAGTTTAAATTCAAAGGGATATGGCTCTGGCAAGGTGTGTAAGGATTCAGATGCTGAGCATTCAAGTGTTGTTTGCAAGGCTAGCTCTAAAATTCATGGCTTCTAGGACAGAAAATACCAAATATATATTATATGGCGTCCACCTGGTTGGGCCATCAAAATATATTTAAAGCAAGGGATCTATATAAAGCAATGAAACAATGAATGACTAAGACATACCGTAATAAGTCTAAATATTCAGGAAGTAAAACTTAGGCATACAATGTAGACCCATATCTAACTGCTTCTGAAGGAGCAGTTTGACCAGGGTCTACACTATTTATTTCTCCAAAATATTAAAATTATGCAGAAATTTAGCTATACAAATTACAGACAAACCCTGATGGTTCAAACACTAAAACAAGTATCATTATCGGTGTTTAAGACAAGTGGCAGCTTAATTCAACCAGCATTAAGCAGTCACCTGCCTAACAAGATGTGTTTGTGAAACACTATCCCCGCTCAATTTGACCTTTGACCCTGAAGCATGACCTTGACCTTGACATGTCACTCCTCAAAATGTGCAGCTTCATGAGATACACATGCATGCCAAATATCAAGTCTCTACCTCTACTTGTTCAAAAGTTATGGCCAATGTTAAAGTATGAGATTTTACCTATACATTTGATATCTGACCTTGAAGGATGACCTTAACCTTGACATGTCACCCCTCAAATTGTGTGGCTTTATGAGATACATAGGCATGCCAAATATCAAGTCTATATATAAACTGGCTAAAAAATTATGACCAATGTTAAAGTTGATGACAAACAGACAGACAGGGCAAAAACAATATGCCCCCCAGATCTAATCTGAGGGGCATGAAAAGGCATCAATTCTTCATTACTACAATTTTGAAGTATCAAGTTTTATCTGTAGTCCAGAGGTGAGATTTGTTGAATATTTACGGTATATATACGGTGTCAAAGGGTCAAGCTCTAATGGGTAAACTACAACAGATATAAAAGCTACTTTACCAACTATGCAGAAGCTACGGTTATACTAATCACAAAAACTAGAAAGTCAAAACAAGCGTGCTTTCTACACAACAAAAATCGTGCACTGTGTCATCTCTGGTTAACTGCACATGGCCCGTTCAAAACACAGGCCCTATTCTATAAATAACTGGGGCTAACAGTGACTATTGTGCCACAGTGAGGGGCCAGTAGTGGCCCCTACAACACGTGCAACAGCACGAGAATGCTCACATGTCGTTGTTTGGAACCTTCTTTACTCCATCGTACCATAATATGCTCCTCATACTGCGGGGCATACAGCTGGCGAATGTCTTTTTGTACGTCCTGGTAGAATGCAGATTCCCAAAACTGAAGGTTGCCCCAGACAGCATGGTCCTGTACCAGGGTGTAGGCAAACTGAATCACTCCTGTACACAGTTTCTACAGAAGAAACAATCATGCATGTATGTAACTACATGTATGTCATTATTTTTACTAACTGTTAATGATGTACAGTAAATCCTCTAAACAGGATGTTCAATTTAGTATAAATATCGGATTTGGAGACAGGTGGCAGCTTAATGCAGGGTGAAATACATGGAGAAAGCTCTGTGAGGACTTTCACCCTGCATTTAGCAGCCACCTGCCTAAAAGTAGCAAATTCTCTGCTAAAATTCTAGTTTAGATGGATTTTACTGCAATGAAAAATATTCCACTGAACATATAATCAAAATATGGAAAAGACATAAAAACACTGTCTACTGTACATTTTAGTCATTGGTGTTCATTTTTCATCTCAATATCATTTTCTTTATGTCAACAGACAAACATACATTTCCTATGGGCATAATAAGATACCTAATATTTGAAAGGGCATTATATTTAACATCACATAGAGCAAGCACAAGTAATGACAAGAAAAGTGTCTGGCATTTGGAAATATTGATAATCAAGATCAGAGCCAGGTTCCTCTGAATCTGCATTGTTTGAACACATAGTAAATAAAACTATCATTTTCAACTACTAGTCTAGATATGAACAATTTGCTATTAGCAATGAGGTTATGCTTGGAGTGAAACTCCTAACATAACCTTATCACTAATAATATGCTCTGACACTGTTGGATTGTTGTTTAGAACCATTACATAATGCAGGTAACAACTGTGGTTAAACATCACTACAACCAATCAAAATAATTTTTTTTAAAGATGTTAATTTTTCAGGCAAGTGGTAGCTTAATACAGGAGGAAAGTTACACAAAAAGTTTCCTTAGGAGATGTTTGTATCACTTTTGTCTTGCATTAACCCTTTCCCTCTTCTGTGTTTATTCCAAATGTCGATACCTACTGAATATTCATGGACATACTAGTTAAAACGAAATATGAAAGGTGGAAAATTGTAGCCATTTTAAAAAGTAAAGAAACAGATTTTTCAAATTCCATTAGCAAACAGAGCAGACCCTGATCAGACAGGTCCTATAGGAACTATCTGATCTGGGTCTATTCTGTTTGCAAATATGTGAAAACACATTTATATGAAGGAAAGAGTTAAGTAACCACATGCTCTTATAGCTCTCTATGTTTATTCATAAACCTGATAAATATTCATGTAAGAAATAATGAAATAATGGACTCTAATCAGATTAATTTTTATAAAGAATTTTTTGCCATTGCAGAAACTGTAGAATCAGATTTGTATCATTACGTATTATAAAGCAAAAAGTGCAGACCTTGATCTGATCTGATCTGGGTCTACTCTGTTTGCTACTGTATCTCTATCACAGGTAAAGGGTTCAAGGTCACTATGGAGAGGTTTAACCCTTTCCTCCATAGATACGCCTTTCTACCCCTCTGTATATTTCACTTTTTTTTAAACCATTGTGATAAATAGAGCATTTGCTCCTAAGGAGCAAATGCTCTATTTATCACATTGGTTTCAGAACTACAAAATTCTAAAATGTTCCTTTTCTCTAGTTAATGCTCCTTTTTGGTAGATTAATTCAAAGAGGTTGGATCTAAAAATAGCCTATGAGGGAATGGGTTAACTGTACATCAGACACTTGGATCAATCACATGACTTACTCTACAAAATGAGGTAGCTAGGGGAAGAATGGAGGCTGCTACACCATTCTCATCCATGGAGGAGTCATTCTGAAACAAACAAATATGTATTTGCAAAATTCACAAGATATAAAGTACATTATAGCTCAGTTGATATTGCCATCTTTACAAAGTCCTCTAACCAATTACCTCACCCACTGTTTAACCTGTTCAGGCTTTAGCCTGCAAACTAAAGTCATGCCTAGCAAAAATTTGGCCTGCTTCATGTTTACAAAAATAAACTTTCTAGTCTGTTTGTCTATACAGGTACAATCTCGAAGTCAAATAATTTGGATCGTGATTAAATGCCAAAATACTCGCATCTCATCTGGATCCAAACTTTTTACAACAGTAATCACCAATTCAGCCATAGAAGGCTAAGACTTATGTGGTCTAATGCTGACAAAAAGTTGAGTGCTTTTCCACCAGATTCAACTGCTGGTGCCCTACCACTGTAATATTTCAATAAATTTAGCAAGTCGCATAAAGAAGCAGATTTACATTCCCACAGAGCACATTAAAAAAGTTTAACTTGTCTTCTGCCAAACATTGTCATCTGAAAAATAAGTTGTCTGCTATAAGTTTCATTTATTTGAATGTCTCCCCACTTCTTTTGAAAAACATTACCACAATAATAACCAATTTGGATCTGATGAGATGCTGAGTTACTCGGTGTCTTATCTGGATCCAAACAATTTACATAGGTAAGCACAGATGTGACACTGACAGTGAGAGAATTAAAACAAGGCCAAACTATTCGGGGGTTTTCTCAGCATAATTTAGCAGTTTCACTATTAAAACTGCAGATTACATTTAACTAAATTAAGCAGTTTTACCATGAGACAAACTGCTGGTGATAAAAAAAGATAGCTCTGTCACACAGTTTAGTCATGTCAATTATTTCATCTGATTTAGCCATATAACTTACCTGCAGTGCACAATTAAGTAGCTTTACGACCAGGTCAAACTGCTGATGCTCCAGCATAGCTCTGTTACTCTGTATGTGATGACTTAACTCTTGGGTGAGTGCCACTCGTGCAACTTTGCTCTTCAGCGCTCTTTGGACAGCTTGAAAAACCTGAAGTAACAAGGAAAGATCTCGGTATCTTGTTACTGTGACACGGGTAACATATGATATAAAAAATCCATTTCTAGAAACTGTCAGACATCTATCTATCCATGCTATCTGATTAATAGGCTTAAAAAGTTTTGGTATCTAAATATAATTAAGGGAGACTTCTACTTTAGTGGACCCCAGAAATAAACAATAATAAAATGCATATGGAAGCTACCGCCCCCACACCCCGTAGGTCTTTAAAACCCCATGTTTTATACATCGAATACCTCAGTCAATGTTAGGTTGTTACATTCTATTCACTTTTCGTGTTTATCTAAGACAGTCTGGATTTTACCCCTTATCCTGCCGAAAACAAAATGTGGTGTGCTGTACTTTTCATTTACCTCGGATTCCTTAACCCATTCCCTTATAGGCTATTTTTAGATACAACCTCTTTGAATAAATCTACCGAAAAGGAGCATTAACTAGAGAAAAGGATTTTTTTTTAGAATTTTGTAGTTTGAAACCATTGTGATAAATAGAGCATTTGCTCCTATAGGAGCAAATGCTCTATTTATCACAATGGTTTCACAAAGTGACTTTTACAGAGTCGTCAAAAGTCATCAATATGAGGGAAAGGGTTAAATCTGTTTAGAAAGTGATTGTCTGAGTGACAAAACAGCTTGGATCCTGATGAGAATTGATTCAAGCTGTTTGCAAATGTGACAAAAGTTGCTTTTGGTAGGATAGGGAAGTAGAATCAAATTATGGACATTCATTTCCAGTTAACCCTTTACTTCATGAATATTCATGTGTGAAATAATGACATCATGAATATTAGATTACTTTTTATAATGGCACAAGGATACAGGAACGTTTGGCCATAGCAGAAACTGTAGAGTCAGTTCTACATTATTTCATAAGCAAACAGAGCAGACCCTGATCAGACAGCTCCTACAGGACGTGTCTACTCTGTTTGCAAAGGAGTAGAAAGAGTTAAATGTTGAAAATCATTATGATCATCTTACAATCTTTGCGTCTGGGATCTTGTTATCAAATATGAAGTTGACGCAGTTTCGCAGCACTTCAAGCCTTCTGGCATTGTTGTTGACAATCTCCTGCCGATCTGTCAGTGACGTAATAGGCGGTCCCATGGGAACAATACGCTTTTGCGTCCGCACTGTGGTAAACCTATAAATGTCGAAACTCATTTTAAATGAAGTTCTTATGATAACTTGAAAATGATCTCTGGCGAAAAAAAACACCATGTACGGGCATAAAATAAAATAACATTCTGAAAATTATTATGCATTGCAATATTCACAATATATTCCCAAGGGTTTTATGATTATTTTTAAACTTCCGTTTATTTCTGAGAAAATGATAATAAAATCTTGAAAGCCATACATCTCTCATGCCAAAATACAACAATACAGAACTTAACAACTTTCTGTTACTCTGACAGCTATTTGCAAAGAATCCGTGTCCTAGTGAGATGCCAAACAACTAAGCGGGTGACCTTTGCAAACAGTTTGAATCCAGATGAACGAAGTATGCCATCAGGATGTAAACTGTTTGACTTTGACATTCTAACTGGTTGATGACTACTACACTTTGTTGTAACTTTTCTGACTTTAGTAGTAACACTGGAAATGTGTCCTATGAACTATAGATTTGATACATAGAATTACAGGTATTATGATATAACAAGAGCTTCATGTGTCGGAACATTATACGTCCTAAGTATGCGCTCTCGTAACATGCACAATGTTATATGGCAGGGGCCTCATGTTATTAAGCGAACAGTGTTTTTTGAGTTGATGGTCACTGTGACCTTGACCTTTTACCGACTGACCTCAAAATCAATAGGAGTCATCTACTTGCCATGACCAACCACCCTACAAAGTATGAAGACAGCACACCCAATAGTCATCCAGTTATTGAGCAGACCAGATATTGAGTTGAAAGTCACTGTGACCTTGACTGTTAACCTAATGACCTCAAAATCAATAGGGGTCATCTACTGGCTATGACCAACCTTCCTATAAGTATGAAGACAGCACACCCAATAATTATAAAGTTACTGAGCGGACATCTTTTTTTTAATTGAAGGTCACTGTGACCTTTGACTGACTGACCTCAAAATCAATAGGGGTCATCTACTAGCCATGACCAACCTTCCTACTAAGTATGAAGACAGCACGCCCAATATGTATCAAGTTATTGAGCAGACAAATATTTTTAGTTGAAGGTCACTGTCCTTGATCTTTGACCAACTGACCTCAAAATCAATAGGGGTCATCTACTGGCAATGACCAACCTTCCTACCAAGTATGAAGACAACATACCCAGTAGTTGTCATGTTATTGAGCAGATAAAGATGAGGCCTAACGGACGGACGAGCACCATACCATAATACGACCTTAGCTACCTTCGGTGTATAAAAAGCCTAAGTTCATTCATCCACTATGACCTTCACCTTTGACCTAGTGAGCTAAATCTTATACATGACACACCCTCTGACTATGGTATGATCAATTTGCCATACCATTCTAATACCCTACAATGCATAATAAAGTTTTGGCTCAACACGACATTACCCATGCCATTATCATTGCAGGGGCATACCAAAAGAACTAATCCTCACAGAAGATCATTTAACCCTTTCCCTCATGAGCATTAATTAAGAAATATCAACATCATAAATATTCATTTGCTGAATTTTTATTATGGCATTATGAACAAAAAGACTATTCTATAGTGACAGACACTGTAGACTCATATCCATATCATTTCGTATGCAAGTAGAGCAGACCCTGATCAAATGGCTCCTATAGCAACTGTATGATCTAGTTTTACTCTGTTTGCAAAGGCATGACAAGAGGGCCAGAATGGCCCTGAAGCGCTCACCAGACAATCAGAGGAGAAGATTTTCAAAGTTTTCACTATATGTTTCTATAGAAAACTAGCCAGCCCTGGAGCGGGCCAATTTTGACCCCAGGGGAATAATTTAGAAAAACTTGTAGGGGACCTGAAAATGATGCTATGAGCCAAATATGAAAGCTGAGATTAACCTTCCAGTTTCAGAGAAGAAGATTTTCGAAGTTTTCTCAATATGTTTCTATTGAAAACTGCCTACCCCTGTGGCAGGGCCAATTTTGACCCCAGGGTCATAATTTATATAACTTTTGTAGAGGACCTGAACATGATGCTCTGTGCAAAAGATGAAAGCTGAGAGCCTTCCAGTTTCAGAGAAGAAGATTTTCAAAGATTTCACTATTTGTTTCTATTGAAAACTGCCTACCCCTGGGGCGGGGCCAATTTTGACCCCGAGACCATAATTTATATAACTTTTGTAGACTACCTTAACATGATGCTATGTGCAAAATATGAAAGCTGAGAGCCTTCCAGTTTCAGAGGAAAAGATTTTCAAAGATTTCACTATTTGTTTCTATTGAAAACTGCCCACCCCTGGGGCGGGCCAATTTTGACCCCGGGGACATACTTTATATAACTTTTGTAGAAGACCTGAACATGATGCTTTGTGCCAAATATGAAAGCTGAGAACCTTCCAGTTTCAGAGGAAAAGATTTTCAAAGATTTCACTATTTGTTTCTATTGAAAACTGCCCACCCCTCGGGCGGGACCAATTTTGACCCAGGGGCTATAATTTACGTAACTTTTGTTGAGGACCTGAACATGATGCTATGTGCCAAATATGAAAGCTGAGAGCCTTCCAGTTTCAGAGAAGAAGATTTTCAAAGATTTCACTCTTTGTTTCTATTGAAAACTGCCCACCCCTGGGGCGGGGCCAATTTTGACCCTGGGGCCATAATTTATATAACTTTTGTAGAGAACCTGAACATGATGCTCTGTGCCAAATATGAAAGCTGAGAACCTTCCAGTTTCAGACAAGAAGATTTCCAAAGATTTCACTATTTGTTTCTATTGAAAACTGCCCACCCCTGGGGCGGGGCCAATTTTGACCACGGGGTCATTATTTATATAATTTTTGTAGAGGACCTGAACATGATGCTCTGTGCCAAAGATGAAAGCTGAGAGCCTTCCAGTTTCAGAGAAGATTTTCAAAGATTTCACTATTTGTTTCTACTGAAAACTGCCCACCCCTGGGGCGGGCCCATTTTGACCCCGGGGCCATAAATAATATAACTCATGTAGAGGACCTGAACATGATGCTATGTGCCAAATATGAAAGCTGAGAACCTTCCAGTTTCAGAGGAGAAGATTTTCAAAGATTTCACTATTTGTTTCTATTGAAAACTGCCTACCCCTGGGGCGGGGCCAATTTTGACCCTGGGGCCATAATTTATATAACTTTTGTAGAGGACCTGAACATGATGCTATGTGCCAAATATGAAAGCTGAGAGCCTTCCAGTTTCAGAGAAGAAGATTTTCAAAGATTTCACTATTTGTTTCTATTGAAAACTGCCCACCCCTGGGGCGGGGCCAATTTTGACCCCGGGGCTATAATTTATACAACTTTTGTAGAGGACTTGAATATGATGCTACGTGCTGAAAATTAAAGCTGAGAACCTTCCAGTTTCAGAGAAGAAGATTTTCAAAGATTTCACTATATGATTCTATTGAAAACTGCCCACCCCTGGGGCGGGCCAATTTTGACCCCAGGGCCATAATTTATATAACTTTTGTAGAGAACCTGAACATGATGCTATGTGCCAATTATGAAAGCTGAGAACCTTCTGCTTTCAGAGGAGAAGATTTTCAAAGTTTTACTATATGTTTCTATTGAAAACAAGGCACCCCTGGGGCGGGGTCAATTTTGACCCCAGGGGCATAATTTATGTAACTTTTGTAGAGGACCTGAATATGATGCTATGTGCCAAAGATGAAAGTTGAGATCCCTGTAGATTAAGAGGAGAAGATTTTTAAAGGTACAAATTGTTGACGACGGACGACGAACGATGCACGCCGACGGACGACGGACAACGGGCGATCACAAAAGCTCACCCTGAGCACTTTGTGCTCTGGTGAGCTAAAAAAACATTTATATGAAATAAAGGTTTAACCCTTTCCTTCATATAAACGCCCTTTCATGCATCTGCAAACTGAGTAGACCCAGATCAGACGGAGTTCGCTCCTGTTTGCTTTTGACATGATGTAGAAATGATTCTACACTTTTTGCAAAGCAAAAAATTCCCTTGAAAAGTTTACATTATAAAAATTAAGCTAATAAATATTCATGTTGTCTTTATTTCTTACATGAATACTGAACAGGGAAAGGTTAATAAAGATTACGCTGTAATGTAACTCCCAGTTTCTCACACTTACTTGTTTGACTTAGAAGACTTTGAGATTCCATCCTCAATGATGGCATGAACTTTATCCTCATCTAGTACTGGGAAGACAGGCTGATGTATTCTAGAGTAGGCCCCCTCAGTTGGTTTTGGAACTTTCTGTACATAGGGTTGTGGATTTGGATTTTCCTAGGTATAAGAAAAGTGATAACATATATCATATATTCATTCATCATAACTCAATTTCAATATTCTTGATCAATTCCAATAGGGCTGCTACTCCAGGACCCTCCCAATGAAAAACACTGTATATTACACATGATATTAACGGTTACCTGCCTAACACTGCCAGCCGCCAGTATATTTCATACCAAATGGCATATACACACTTACTAAGTGATCAGGTGTTCCACAAATATAAAGCGTGAAAACCAATTTTCATAGTTATCGATCGACAACAGCAGACATTTTGTCACCTTTGAATGCATATCACTAACGGTCATGACCAATTTTGGACCCCTCATTCAATTTTCTTTTGTTTGTTTACAAAGCGCATCATTTGTTCACTGTAATCACACCATATATTAATTGTGGAATACTCATCAGAATCACCGGAAATTCTAATCATGTGTTCACGATGTGATTCAAGCTGGTTCCCAATTTCTGCTCTACAGGTACATGAAAGCAAACAGACTATTCCGCAAATCAGTTGTGTCAAACATGGCTACATTGTCTACAAGTTTCGCTGCAGGTGATTTTGATATCTACTTGCTGCACATGTTTTACTCAAACGAGAGGACTGACACTTATGGATAAGCGCCAGAAAGATTAAAGAATGACAAACCATTCAGCTAATCCAACCTAGCTTGCAATTATTATGAGCACTTTGGGTCAGAACGGTGTTTATAAATATCAATCAGTATACACATAATACATGTCTCTATCATCATCCCACAAAAGTATGCTTGGTAAACTGCACATGGTTTAGGCGGTCACCTGCTGTAAGCGGCCAAAGTAGCCACTTCCCTAAACTAGCCACTTACAGCAGGTTCGACTGTATTAATATTGACAGAATTTACGGTCTACCAACTCTCCTTGTTTAAATGTGGACGGACGGACAGTGTGATACCATTATTATACAGTAAAACCTATCCATAACGGCCCCTAAAATACATCAAATAGTTTGTGTTAAATGCAGGTGACTGCTTTAAGCAAGATGAAACTTTCACCTTGCTTTAAGCAGCCACCTGCCCTAAATACAAATTAATTAACACAAATTAGTGTCCGTTATAGAGAGGTTTTACTGTATCACCTCACACTTTGTTTGTAGGGGTGTTAAAGTATGAGGTAAGTAAATAACTAAGTAGCAGACAACCATTTATGCACACTACAATTACTTAACACCCAAAGAGTTAATTTATTGATCTACTGTTTTGAGAGAAAATCAAGACTTTTTGCACACACAGAGGAGACAGATAGGAATTACTCTAGCTGCATTAACCCCTTCAATGCTGAATGCTCAAGTGGACTATTCCAAACTTCAAGCAGGCCAAGCTTACCATGAATGTTCAGGACATTTTTACAAAAGTGTAATTTGACAAACAATGCAAACACTAATGAGAGGTCTCCTCTAGAGGTCCTCTCATCTGAGTCTTCATGGTTTGCAAAGGACAGTAGTGACTCGTTTCTCACATAGTAAGGGATAAAATAAAACTTAATTTGTTGTCATCCATACAACTACAGGGACATAGAAAATGCTGCAGTAAAGTCCACAAGTGCAGTAGAGTACTTACATTATTATGCAACTGTTGAGCAAGGTGCTTTATATGAGTGATCGCCTTGTCCGAGTCATTCCTCTCCTCTATTAGCTCTTCTTGCATAGTGGCGTAAACCTGAAAGAACAAATCCTTGGTAAACATTTGGCTGAACAAAACATACCATATTTACTCAGGTATTAAACCCAATGTTACCTTTCAAGTAAACCCAATCACACCTCTCTAAATACACCCAACCACTCCTAGACATTACATCCAATCACACCTCTCCAAATACACCCAACCACTCCTTGCCAATACATCCAATCACACCTCTACAAATACATCACATTCCCATCATTCCCATCACACCTATTCAAATACACCCAATCACACCTCTCTAAATACACCAAATCACACCTCTCCAAACACACCAAATCACTCATTTCCAATACACCTAATCACACCTCTCTAATACTCTACAATACACCAAAACACACCTCTCCAACATGCACAATCACACCTCATCACACCTCTTCAATACATCCAAGCACATCTCTCCAATATAACAAAACACTCTGCTCCAATACACACAACCACTCCTCTCCAGTACACACACACTTCTCTAATACACTGAATCACACCTCTCAATTACACACAATCACTCAAAATACATCCAATCACTCCTCTCAAATACAACAATCACACTCTCCAATACATCCAATCACAGATTTTAAATACTCTACAATACACACAATCATACCTCTCCAATACTCTACAATCACACCCCTCCAATACTCTATGATACACCCAGCCACACCTCTCCAATGCTCTACAATACACACAATCACTTCTCTCCAATACACACAATCTCTTCTCTCCAAATACACCCAACTACTCCTCTCCAAAGACACCAAATCACTCCTCTCCAAATACAATACACCCAATCACGCCTCTCCACTGATTTGTAACATTAACATTATTTGATCATTGACAGTTTGTATTTGAAAATAAGGATTATAGAATCTATTAGAAAAATATATGAAGCAAGTAGAACACAGGTATTATGTAATCATCATCACTACATCTTCCATTGCAATATTTTCATACTTTCAGCATCTACATTTCAGCATCACCACTCACCTCATCAAATATATCACAGACTCTGTATGGGGGACCTCTCTCCGAAATAAAGGCATTATAGCTCATGCCATCCAGGACCCGGACAATAAAGTCCTCCTCCACCATGCCTTTATGGCCTAGAAAACTGGCCTGAAATACAAACTTTACACTGTCATTTTCTTTCACTTGACTGATTTAGATTATCATTCTGATTGTACCATTCCCATCCATATTATACACACACCTATGAAAGGTGGACATATGCATCATACAATTTTTATTCATTAACAACACAAGTTTTCTTCCTTATACTGCATTTCTTTCCCATACTGTAAAACAAAGTTCAGTCTTACATTTTCATTATTTTTTCTCCATCTAATGACCATCATTTAACCGTTTTCTTCATGTAAACGTTTTTTCACGCATTTTCAAACAGAATAGACCAAAATCAGATGGCTCCTATAGGATTAAGGTCTGCTCTGTTTGCTTATGATATTATATTAGATCCAACTCTACAGCTTCTACCAATACTAAAATCTGTATATATGCCATAACAAAAACTAAGCTAATAAATATTCATGATATCATTATTTCTGACATGAATATTAATCCTTTCCTCCATAGGCTATTTTTAGACCCAACCTCTTTGAATGAATCTTCCCAAAAGGAGCATTTACTAGAGAAAAGTAAAATTTTAGAATTTTGTAGTTTGAAACCATTGTGATAAATAGAACATTTGCTCCTATAGGAGCAAATGCTCTATTTATCCCAAGTTTCAAGAAATGGTTATTACAGAGGCGTAGAAAGGCGTATTTATGGAGGAAAGGGTTAAACAGGGAAAGAGTTAACACTACTTGATTAACCTATCCTTTCATGCCTTTGCAACCATAGACCAAGATCAGTGCTCTATTTTGCTTATGGAATAATTTGGATCAGATTCCAGTTTTTGTTATGACCAAAAATTACCTTGTTTACAACATAAAAACGTTTGGTAGAAATGAAGGCCCTTATACAGAGCTACAGATAGGTGAAGATATTTAGATCTCAGTACACTATTTTCAATATGTCTCCACCAATCCCTATCTATCTTGTTGGAACTCATTAGAATTGCCTCTTTGCAGTGATTCTAACAAGTACCAAGAAGCTCCTACAAGCTCCTGTAGGAGCTGTTTGTTCAGGGTCTGCTCTGTTTGCATATAGTTTGGTTGATAAAAGATCTAGATAGACCAGTCTGCCTCCTCTCTATACCTCTGCTATCATCACTACATGAAAAGAATATCCAGAAAATCATTTTCTAACAATGCAAGCCTTTCTCTGTTCAATAAACATATAAGAAATAATGACATCATTATTTTTTATTAGATTATTTAATACAGGGTGTTTTGGCTTAGGTAAAAACAGATAATTTTTTACAGTAGAATTTATCTTTATTATACTACAAGCAAACAGAGCAGACCCTGATCAGACGGCTCCTATAAGAGCCATCTGATCTAGGTCTACTCTGCTTTCAAATGCATGAAAAAGTGTTAATATGAAGGAAAGGGTTAAGCTGTAATTACCTTGTGGAAGGTTATGAATGGGTCTGGATGAATTCTGATTAGCGTGAGACATGACCGGTAACCAGTCAACAGCTCGGCTATCATACGTATGAACACAGCTCGGATTTCTTTGTCCTGAAAAACAAAACAAAAAGATTTTAACATCACATATGCAGATTTGCCACAAATCAGCAAAATCATATGAAATAAAAGAAAATGTGTCCATGGGACACGCATGCCCCACGGCAAACAGGAAGTAGATGAACGACAGCCCTGAAAATGGGAGACACGGTACAACTCACTATGATTATGCTTCAGACCAAATATCAAATCATTGCAGCCTACACAAGCGAGGAAATGTTTGACGAAAATGTTTGTCATTAAATAATCACCAAAACAATCACCAAAATTCAATCAAAGTGTCGGCGAACAAGAAGTAGATGGACGACAGACCTAACAAGAGTACCGCATACGGTACATAATACGCCCACTTGCAAACTTTCTCTGATTCAACATGCCTTATAAGTGTTGACATTTTCTAATCTGTGCTTCAGATCTTGATTTCCATATTAAGGTGATACTATTTTTTTAAAAAATGAAGTGAATATCTTATTAAATAAAAAAGTTACAGCTAATCCTCATTTTTGCAGATTCTTGTAAAGTGCAACGGCCATAACTCTGTAAAGACAAACTGAATGAACCTCAAAATAAACTCAGCTTCAAATTTTGTTGCTTAAAACATTTGTGTTAAGTTTCATTTATTTCATTTTAATAGTTTTCCCAGAAAACAACAGACAAACTATTTGCATTATTTTTTAAGGACAAGGACCATAACTCTGAAACGAAAAATCAAATGATCCTCAGAATCAATTCAGTTTCAGATCTTAATTGATGCATTAAATATTTGTGTGAAGTTTCATTAATATCTCTCAAATAGTTTTCCCAGAAAACAGCGGACAAACTATTTGCATATTTTTTAAGGACAAGGGCCATAACTCTAAAATGAAAAATCAAATGAACCTCAGAATCAACTCAGCTTCAGATCTTGATGCAATAAACATTTGTGTGAAGTTTCATTAATATCTGTCAAATAGTTTTCCCAGAAAACAGCGGACAAACTATTTGCATGTATTTGCATTATTTTTTAAGTAAAAGGGCCATAACTCCGAAACGACAAATCAAATGAACCTCAGAATCGACTCAGCTTCAGACCTTGATGCATTAAACATTTGTGTGAAGTTTCATTAATATCTCTCAAATAGTTTTCCCAGAAAACAGCGGACAAACTATTTGCATATTTTTTAAGGATAAGGGCCATAACTCCGAAACGACAAATCAAATGAACCTTAGAATCAACTCAGCATCAGATCTTGATGCATTTAACATTTGTGTCAAGTTTCATTAATATCTCTCAAATAGTTTTCCCAGAAAACAGCGGACAAACTATTTGCATTATTTTTTAAGTAAAAGGGCCATAACTCCGAAACGACAAAAATCAAATGAACCTCAGAATCGACTCAGCTTCAGATCTTGATGCATTAAACATTTGTGTGAAGTTTCATTAATATCTCTCAAAGAGTTTTCCCAGAAAACAGCGGACAAACTATTTGCATATTTTTTAAGGACAAGGGCCATAACTCTGAAATGAAAAATCAAATGAACCTCAGAATCAACTCGGCTTCAGATCTTGATGCATTTAACATTTCTGTGAAGTTTCATTAACATCTGTCAAATAGTTTTCCCAGAAAACAGCGGACAAACAAAATGTTGACGGACGAACGAACGAACGAACGAACGGACGGACGGACGGACAGGGCCACGACAATATACGACCACCTTTATTAGGTGGGCGTATAAAAAGGAGAGACACGTTACAACTCACTATGATAATGCTTCAGACCAAATATCAAATCATTCCATTTTACACAAGCCAAGAAATCCTTGACGAAAATTCCGGATGTACGGACGTACGTACATACGGACAAGGGTAAAACTTAATGCCCCCGTCGCCTAAAGGCGGGGCATAAAAATTAGTTACACACAGTTTTGTCCCTGAAAAATGTCATTTTACTATATCAAGACTTTTCATATTTTAGATCTATAACACTTTTAATACTCTATGAATATTCAAGAAAGAATATTAATAACATTAATATGTATAATGGAATATGAAATTTGGTAATAGCAGAAACTGTAGAATCAAATCTATAGTAAAACCTCTCTATAACAGACACTAAATTGTGTTAATTAGTTGGTAGTTAGGGCAGGTGGTTGCTTAAAGCAATGTAAAAGTAAAACAGAACGCTCCTATAGGAGCGTTCTGTTTTACTCTCACCTTGCTTTAAGCAGCCACCTGCCTTTAACACAAAATACTTGATGTAATTTAGTGGACGTTATAGAGAGGTTTTACTGTATAATATTCCATAAACAGAAAGACCTGCAACAGCTTGATGCAGGCCGTAAGTAATGCTTAAAGCTCCTGTAGCTTTCAGCATTACTTTTGACCTGTATTAAGCTATCACATAAGAAAGTTTCAAAATTCGAAATAGACTTGAACTCCTGTAATGTCAAAGTAATTTGTATGGTCCCTTTAAAGTTCAAGATTTGTATTTGTCTGCCAAACCCTACCATGTCAATACTTGTTAGAATAATTTCAGAGAGGCAATTCTAAGTACATGTAGTTCAAACTACAAATATCACTAACGGTGATAAAATACCCCCGCTCAGCTGCCCTGATCGCAAATCAAACCAGGTTTTTCTACTGTTTGACCTAGTATCAAAACAATCATTCTAATGAATTCATGAAGATTCAGCAAAAATTGTGTCCTTGTTCACAAGGTTTTTCTACTATTTGACCAAGTGATCTAGTTTTTTACCTTGTCCGAGATTTTATTAAGACAATTATTCTGACCATGTTTGACAAAGACAGGGCTAAAAATGTGACCTCTAGAGTGTTCACAAGATTTTCCTTCTATTTGACCTAGTTTTTGACCCCGCATGAACCACTTACAAACTTGTTAGAGAATTTATCAAGACAATCATTCTGACCAAGATTCATTAGATTGGGCTAAAACTGTGACCTCTAGAGTGTTCACAAGGTTTTCCTACTATTTGACCTAGTTTTTGACCCCACATGACCCACTTTCAAACTCGTTTGAGAATTTATCAAGACAATCATTCTGACCATTTATCAAGGCAATCATTAAAACCAAGTTTCATGAAGATTGGACTAAAATTGTGACGACGAGAGAGTTCATTGTGCCAGGTTGTGCCACGGACAGACAGACAGACCAACCAACTGACACACTGACTCCTATAATTATACCCCCTCTCAAACTTTGTTTGCAGCGGTATAACGATATAAGGTTTGGCACAGAAACAGCAGATTGGAATAGATGTTGATCAGTATATCTACAGTTCTGGAAAACTAACTCTCAAAATCATAACATTTTGGCTAAGATAAATCGTTCACTACATACTGCAGTCAACAACATCACTAAGGTCAATGCAATGTCCCGACTTTATTTCTCCTAAAAAGAGACAAGATTATAAATCATATTTAAGTTTTTATCGCCAAGTGGAATTTCTTTGTGTTGAAGTTTCTTTAACCCTTTACTCCATAAATACACTTTTGAAGACTTTCTATGCCTTTGCAAACAGAGTAGACCCAGATCAGACAGCTTGAATAGAAGCTGTCTGATCAGGTTCTGCTCTGTTTGCTAATGAAATAGTATAGATATAATTTTTACAGTTTGCGCATAAGTCATCATTTCCTGTGTTCATTTGCCATTATAAAAAGTAGCCTAATCAATATTCATGATGTCATGGAATAAATGATTAAAAACTGTTTTTTTTCAGCTCACCTTTTGTTCCAGGTTGACATTTTTCTTTGATGGTGATGGGGGGAAAGCAAAGTCAGCTACCAACAGGTCCTGATGCAAGATCTGTGAAAATAGGAATGTATGATACATAAGGAAAGTTATCCAGAATTATCAAAAATAAACTTGAAAGAAAACACTAATAATGACTTCCATTTTTAAATAAAGGAAATTTCTAACAGACAAAACAAGTAACGGGACCATTGAAAGCAATGCCATAGTTCCTTAGCGGCTACAGTCCAAGTCCAACTGCTGTAATTCCGTGAAAAATCAACATAGCTTAACAAAATTCGAATTTGATCTGTATCTCATTATAATAAAGCAACATGCCAAGCATAACTTCAATATGTGCAAGGTTTAGAAAAAAAAGTATGGGAAACCAAAGTGTGACTGATGGACGGAGGGACGGACGGAGTGCATATCTATAGTCCCATTCGGGGACTAATAAAACAGAATAGTAACTCCATTTTTGAATAATCCACAAGTAATTGGTTAACCCTTTCCCTCATTTAAACGTGTTTTCACGCATTTGCAAACAGAGTAGACCCAGATCAGATGGCTCCTAAAGGAGCCGTCTGATCAGGGTCTGCTCTGTTTGCTATTAGAATTTGAAAGACCTGTTTCTTTGCTTTCTAAAATGTCTACAATGTTCCTCCTTTCATATTTTTTTATAAGTATTTTGTTAATGAATATTCAGTAGGTATTGAAATTTGGAATAAACATAGAACAGGGAAAGAGTTAAATTAATTCATGATAGCTGTTGCAAACGAACTGGATCTAGAAGTAATGCTGAGTAATCTGGTGTCTCATCTGTATTCAAAATCTTTGAAGCTCTGACTTACCTTCTGAACAGAGATCCAAGAAAGCATATCACTGCAGCAGACGACTATTACTTACGTTAGAATTAGTTATAATCTGGTATTAACCTTTTTCATACTGAACAAGATGTGTTTGTGAGACACTATGCCCCCTCATATATTTGACCTCTGACCTTGAAGGATGACCTTGACCTTGATATGTCACCCCTCAAAATGTGCGGCTTTATGACATACATACATGTATGCATGCCAAATATCAAGTCTCTATCTGTACTGGCTCAAAAGTTAAGACCAATGTTAAGGTTGCATTAAAGTTACAAAGAAACAGACAATTTGACCTTTGACCCTAAAGGATGACCTTGACCTTGACATGTCACCCCTCAAAATGTGCAGCCTCATGAGATACACAAGCATGCCAAATATCAAGTCTCTATCTCTACTGGTCCAAAAGTTATGGCCAATGTTAAAGTCGGTGATTTGACCCATATATTTGACCTCTGACCTTGAAGGATGACCTTGACCTTGACATGTCACCCCTCAAAATGTGCGGCTTTATGAGATACATATGCATGCCAAATGTCAAGTCTCTATCTGTACGGGCTCAAAAGTTATGACCAATGTGAAAGCTGCTGACAAACAAACAGACAGACAGGGCAAAAACAATATGCCCCTCGACTATCGTCAATGGGGGCATAAAAATATGTCTCACAAAACCCTGATATTTCTTATTTCTGATTTACTTAAGAACCAGGTAAGTTGAAGTAGAAACAAGAGGCGCGTGCGGCGCCAATGCTCGTCTGATTTGGTGCTTGTCAGCTAAATTTCAACTTTTTTAAAAAAAACAAAGGGCAATAACTCAAACAATTTGAAATCAAAAGTTATAGTACTTATGTAGGGGCCTTGTCCTCAGTGCAGCTACCAAGCTATGAAGTTTCATGTTGATACCTCTTATGCTTTTCGAGTAATGAGCTACAGTAAAGTTTTTGCATGCTGCCGCCGATGATGACAATGCCTATGACCCAGTGATCACAATAGTGTGACTTTTCTTCGAAACAGATGAGCTAACAAATGGTCTTGGCTTTATGGTACTACGAGTGTTTTATTTGACAAACTTCCCTTTTGTACAAGCATTTGAGAAACTGTTAACTGAGTGTCAAACAGCTTGGATTTTCATGAGACCCTGAGTTACTGAGTGTTTCATCTGGATACAAGCTGTTTGCAAATGCGAGTCAGGTTGCACTTAGCATAATAAGGCCGGCTAATCACCCGGACAGACCAGACAATCACTGAAGAAAGCATAATTATACTAGTATTAAGCTGTCTGAAGTTTGTTTCAAGCAAATGCGCCCACTACTTTAGTTGTGTCGGTCTTTACCTAATCATAACAAGAATACTGGTATGCTTATAAGATATGGGTGACCTTACACACACGCAAGTGCACTGGATGTTCGGTTTGACACTATCAAACACAGACAGACAATGGGGACACTTAATACACTCTATACATCATATCCAGTTTCACTGAAATCAGCTTTTGTGATAGAGGGGCTTTAAAAATTCATCTCAGAGATATGCCTTTTGATGGCTCTGCAAACTGGGTAGATCTGTTTGATCAGGGTCTGCCCTGTCTGCATTATTAAATATAATAGATCTTAATTCACAGCTTCTGCCATTGTAAAACAAAACCTTATTCATAAGTCATCAGGAAAAAAATCAGCTAATTGATATTCAATCATTATATCTTACATACGTATTCAGGAAGTACAGTAAAAACCCTTCTAAACCAGACGATAAATTTGGTATCAAAACTAGTCTTTCAGACAGGTGACAGCTAAATGCAGGCTGAAAGTTCTATGACTTGCACCCTGCAATAAGCAGTCACCTACTTAAAATGTTCTTCAATAAAATTCCAGTAGAGAGGGGTTCTACTGTAATTTTAAACAAGAGTCACTTGCAGCGCCAATGATCATCTGATTTGGTACTTGCCCATCTAAATTTAAAAAAAATTGAAAACGATAAAGGGCCATAACATCAAAATTTTCCCCTCAATGAGATCTACTAACTTATGAAGTTTCATGTTGATACTTCTTATACTTTTCGAGTAATGAGCTACATTAAAGTATTTGCACGCCGACAACGATGACGACAACAACAACAACTACGACCCAGTGATCACAATAGCTCGACTTTTCCTTGAAATAGACAAGCTAAAAAACATGCAGGATTAAACTAATGCAGAAGAGATTTCTGCATGACTCAGCTACCTGCTTTTAATACCCCCTCCTCTAGTGATTAAATTCAAGCATAAAACTGCATGCAATGGTCTGCCTATATCCATCCCAAATAATCATATTTGTGAATTATACTTAGCTATGAAAATAAACAAGAGGGCCATGAGGCCCTGAAGCGCTCACCTGAGATAACCCCAGGGGCAGGGCCTTTTTTGACCACAAGAAATCATGTGGACAACCTTGGTAGAGAACCATAAGGCAAAGCAGTATGCCATTAATTAAAGGTCTAAGCCTTATGATTTCAGAGAAAAATAATATTTCATATTTTTCCCATCGAAAAAACTGATAAGCCCTGAGGCAGGGCCAAGTTTCGCCCAGTGGTCAGGGTCGTAAGTTAAACATTCTTGGCAGAGGACCACAAGCCACAGCTACATATTTATAGAGGACCAGTAGATCGTGTTTAGTCATACCAAATATCAATGGTCTAGGCCTTACAGTTTCAGTAGATTTTTAAAGATTTTCCTATGAAAAACTGATAAGCCCTTGGGCGGGGCCATTTTTGGCCCGGTGGTCATAATTTGGACAATATTTGTCGAGGACCATAAGTTCATGCTACACACCAAATATCAAAGGTCTAGGCCTTACAGTTTCAGAGAAGAAGATTTTTAAAGATTTTCCTATGAAAAACTGATAAGCCCTTGGGCGGGGCCATTTTTTGCCCGGGGGTCATAATTTGAACACTATTTGTAGAGGACCATAAGATCATGCTACATATTAAATATCATGGGTCTAGGCCTTACAGTTTCAGAGAAGAAGATTTTTAAAGATTTTCCAATGAAAAACTGATAAGCCCTTGGGCGGGGCCATTTTTGGCCCGGGGATCATAATTTGAACAATATTTGTAGAGGACCATAAATCATGCTACATACCAAACATCAAAGGTCTAGGCCTTACAGTTTCAGAGAAGAAGATTTTTAAAGATTTTCCTATGTAAAACTGATAAGCCCTTGGGCGGGGCCATTTTTGGCCCGGGGGTCATAATTTGAACAATATTTGTAGAGGACCATAAGATCATGCTACATACCAAATATCAAAGGTCTAGGCCTTACAGTTTGACAGAAGAAGATTTTTAAAGATTTTCCTATGAAAAACTGATAAGCCCTTGGGCGGGGCCATTTTTGGCCCGGGGGTCATAATTTGAACAATATTTGTAGAGGACCATAAGATCATGCTACATACCTAATATCAAAGGTTTAAGCCTTACAGTTTCAGAGAAGAAGAATTTTAAAAGATTTTCCTATGAAAAACTGATAAGCCCTTGGGCGGGGCCATTTTTGGCCCAGGGGTCATAATTTGAACAATATTTGTAGAGGACCATAAGATCATGCTACATACCAAATATCAAAGGTCTAGGCTTTACAGTTTCAGAGAAGAAGATTTTTAAAGATTTTCCTATGAAAATTCCATATTACCATATATGGAAATATTGACCAAGCCCTCTGGCGGCCATGTTTTTTGCCCGATCAAAATTCTTTTAACAACTTTTAAAGTCTATCAACTGAGAAACATTTTGGTGAAAACTATATTCAAATCCAACAAGTCATTCTGGAGAAGAAGATTTTTCTAGATATTGTGTCCGGTTGCCATGGCAACAAGACCGATGGCCCGCCCACTATCTTTTAACAACTTTTGAAGCACCCACCCACAGTATGTATCTGACCAAGTTTGGTTACAATTGGGCAGTCGGTTTCAGAGAAGAAGTCGTTTGAAATTGTTGACGGACAGACAGACGGACGGACAGACAGACGGACAGACGGAAGACGGGAAGACGGACAGACGGACAGACGGACAGACGGACGCCGGACGCCGGACACAGGGGTATCACAAAAGCTCACCTTGAGCACTTTGTGCTCTGGTGAGCTAAAAAGATAACAGAATATTACCATGTGAAGCGCTTTCATGGTCCTTGACAACACTGGCTCTGGAATTGTGGGTAGGGTGACACACTCTGGGATGTGAACACTCCCTCCATCCAAGTCAATGATCACTACATCCAGCTGAAAATATAAATTGACCTTACAGATATATGTTAATTCTTCTTTGCTAGACTGCATAAACAGTAAAATCTTTCAGAACATGGCAGCTCAAAAGAAGTCTAATTCAGGAAGTATATGACAGGTGGCAGCTTAACCCATTCCCTAATATTGACGAATCTGTAGAAGTCACTTTGTGAAACCATTGTGATAAATAGAGTCCTATAGGAGCAAATGCTCTATTTATCACAGTGGCTTCAAACTACAAAATTCTAAAACTTTCCTTTTCTCTAGTTAATGCTCCTTTTCAGTTGATTTATTTAAAGAGGTTGTATCTAAAATTAGCATATGAGGTAATGGGTTAACCCTTTCAGTCCCAAATAAATTTCATCTGCTAAGATTATTGTCTGCTTCAGGTTTCAAAGTGGCATAAGGCATGAAGGATAGGGTTAAAATATTAACAATTTCAGTCATCTAACTCATTTTCTTATTCACTTGAACAGTAAGTTTGTGTGTATAGAGAATTATAGGATTCATTAGATAAATCCTTTTGCATATTTTCTTGTAAAACAGATAAAACTAGAACTATCACTAAAGGTGATAAATACCCCCGCATAGCAGCCTTGATTGCAAACCCCAGTTTGTGATACCAACTACCCATGTTTCATGACAAAATAACAAAAAAATACTCAAAGTTCAGGGGGAAATAATTCTGCAATGCCCAGCGCTAAACAGGAAAATTGCGTCTTGCCCATGTACCATTGTTGATTGTTGTTTATTATGTATACCAAATATAAATTCAATAACTTTAAAACTAAAGGAGGAGTTCGCTACACCAACTCCCAATGTTTCATGCCAAAAAAATAATCAAAGTTCAAGGGGAGATAATTCTGCAATGCCCATGGCTAAACATGTGAAATTGTGTCATGCACATCTACACTTCTTAATTAATACATATGCAAAGTTTGATGTAAATTGGTAAAGAAATGTAGAAGAAGTTTGCATCACAAGATTTGTGCCAGGTTGTGCCACGGACAGACAGACAGACAGACTGACCAATGGACAGACCAACCGACAGACAAACAGACAGACCAACCGACAGACAAACAGACAGACAGACCAACCAACACACTGACTCCTATATATAACCCCTTACTTTGTTTGAGGGGGTATTTAAAATTGATTTTAATATATAATACCCGTCTTGTTAACCAATCTACTCAAACCCATCATATTTGTGTGCTTAATTTTGTCATTGAATATCAACCAGAGCTTCTTTATAAAAGAGACCATAATACTTGATGAAACTTAACACCTCTTAATTCTTTAACTTAAGCCCCTGCCTATAGCAATTAATAATTTCCGACTAGATTCTCCACAAAATACTTTTTAATTACCTCTCCTAGACATGATTAAGAGGGTCAAAAAGTTTTATCTGTCATCAAATTGTTGGAAATTAACCACTTTCCTGAACCCCCCCCCCCCCCCCCCCAAACTCCAACCACCACCTTTTCACACCTTTGAAATTGCAAACAGAGCAGACCCAGATCAGATGGTTCCTGCAGGAGTGGTCCTATCAGGGTCTGCTCTAATTGCTCGACTCTGAAAAATCTTCTTATTCATAATGGCATTATAAAATTCAGCTAATACATATGCATGATATCATTGTCACTTACAATAACTATTTATTAGGTAAGGAGTAAATATCATGCACTCACAGATGCTTATGTGCATTCCCTGTGCACTGAGGGAATTCTGCTCATCTGGACTGTATCAGTCAAATCATTTGTTATCATGTTTTCTTGTCTGCTACTTTCACTTTCTGTTTTTGCCTTCCTCATTCTTTATCAGATTTGTCTGCAAGCTTGAGAGTTCCACTGCATGCTTACACCCTAGCCCAGTCTTATTTCTTGGCATGTTATGGGCAATTTTGTTATAACCAAATGCAAACAGTTTGGTTACAAATGAAAAAGGCAAGTAGACATGAGATTCATTCTGATAAAAATGTTCAACACTTTGAGCAAGTTTTGAGGGTGAAATGATACAAGTAATTACTTATTAGAACTAAAGAAGATGACTATGTTTTCAGACTAAACAAAAACTTAGAGTTGCACTGGCATTCTGACAACACTTTTCGGAAGAAGCCAGTCAATGGAAAATAACTTGCTGTTTTACCCTCTACACAATAGTACAATCATATAAATAGTTTTTCTGTCCATGCAAGATATTAACCCTTTCCTCCATAGGCTATTTTTAGACCCAACCTCTTTAAATGAATCTACCCAAAAGGTGCATTTACTAGAGAAAAAGTAAAATTTTAGAATTTTGTAGTTTGAAACCATTGTGATGAATAGAGAGCAAAATGCTCTATTTATCGCAATGGTTTCAAGAAGTGGTTATTACAGAGGCATAGAAAAGCGTATTTATGGAGGAAAAGGTTAAGTCTTAGCCTGCCCATGGTTACCTGACTCCAATTATCCAGGACATACAGACTGAATGATGTACAGATGAGCAGACAGATTAGAGCAAACCTATATCCTATCCCCTTTCTGCTCATATAAAGGGGGCATAATAACAGACAAGAGTCTCTGCAGATTACTGTTATCATAGGCGAAATATATAAGGTCCAAAGACCCTCTTCTGTTGTAAGTAACCCCAGGGTACTTACGACAGAAGAAAGTTTTTGGAAACAGAAAGTAAAGGACAGCAAAAGTCAACTCTTAACCCTTCGCTTGCTATTCGCGTCAATATACCTACCTGTAAATAGTGAAGACCCAGATGAGACAGCTCCTGCAGGAGCTGTCTCATCAGGGTCTGCACTATTTACAAGTTGATTGTGCACTCCACAGCAGTGATTGCACAGCCAAATACCTGTACACAGTGAAGATATATGTAATTATACAACAGGGCATGGGTAAAGAAGGAGAAATGTATTTTAAAATTCAGCAAGCGAAGGGTTAACAGGAGCAAGGGGCTGGAGTTACCATACATGTATAACGGGCTTGTCATATTGCATGACCCACGCAGGTCACATGACCAATAACCAGTCAAACCAAACAGCTGATGAAGGCCATGCGATGTCGCCAAAAATTACAAGTGAAAAAACATTGCTCCCAGTCAAAGCTATCAATCTTCCATTGGTGAAATTGTTTCTTGCAATACTGGGTTGAACACTGGATGTTGTTTTCTGCCATTGAAGTTGTCATTTATTGGTAACAATTTTCTAGACTACTGTAGTTATTAGGATCAACATCTAGATTTATCCTGTTGTTAAGTTTCTGTGCATGCTCTGTGCATGCTAGTGACAGATTCATGATAACCTTATGTTTGATCCCTGTAAGATGGTACTCTTTTCTCTGTACCTCAAATCAAAACCACACTATTGGACACTGTTTGTATTTTTAACTAGAAATGGGTGAAAAATGAAGTATGAAAACTGAAGCAGACGACGACGTTTTGGCAGAAGACAATTATGCTGCATGCTTAGAGTGAATTGTGTAACTGTCTGATGAGAGATTTACACTGTCAGGCAGCCAATTCTGTCTGGTATTTGGGTATGGGAAATGAATTACACTATTTACCAAAAGAATTCAGATACTACAGTAAAGACTCCTGTGTTCAATAAATGAATGGCCACTTAGGACAGGTTCTACTGTATCTACTCTCAGTTTTCAGACACTCAATCCTCCTCTCCTCACTCACCTGTAATGCTTAATAATTCAATTTTGCAACCTTATGATAACTTTAACCCATTCCTTCATATAAACACCTTTTCACGCAAACAGAGAAGACACTGATTGGACAGCTCCTATTCTGGTCAGGGTCTGCTCTGTTTGCTAATGGATTTTGATAGATCTGTTTCTTTACTCTATACAAGAGGGCCAAGATGGCCCTTAATCGCTCACCTGATTATCATAGATTTAAGATTTTTGCTGGGTAGCCCACGGGTAGGGACAATATTTGAACAATGTTGATAGTGGATAATGAGCAGTGGTTCTGCAGAACAAGATTTTCAAAGATTTGGAATATTGATTTTATCAAGACAATGATTCTGACCAATGAAGATTGGGCTAAAAATGTGCCCTCTGGAGTAATTTTTCTAAGATTTGACCTAGTGACCTACTTTTTATTCCCACCCCACCCATGATCACACTTAACCTTGATATCACCAAGACAAACACTCTGAGCAAGTTTAAGGAAGATTGGGCTAAAAATGTGGCCAGTGGAGTGTAAACAAGAATTTTCTAAGATATGACCCAGTGACCTACTTTTTGACCACACGTAACCCACTTTCAACCTTGTCCAAGATTTTATTAGGACAATCATTCTGACCAATTTTCATGAAGATTTGGCTATAAATCTAGAGTGTTCACAGTTTTTCTACTGTTTGACCTAGTGACCTAGTTTTTTACCTCACGTAACCCACTTTTCAAACTCCTCTGAGATTTTATCAAGACAATCATTCTGATCAAGTTTCATGAAAATTGGGCAAAAAATGTGACCTCTAGAGGGTTCACAAGGTTTTCCTACTATTTGACCTAGTGACCTAGTTTTTAACCCAACTTGACCCACTTTCGAACTTGTCTGAGATTTTATCAAGACATTGATTCTGACCAAGTTTCATGAAGATTGGACTTAAATTGTGACCCCTAGAGTGTTCACAAGCAAATTGTTGACGACGGACGCCGCAAGACGTATGCCGGACATTCAAGTCTCCCAAAAGCTCACCCTGAGCTTTGCTCAGGTGAGCTAAAAATGGCTACAATGCTCCACCTTCCATATTTCATTATAACTATTTTGTCCATGAATATATAGTAGGTACTAAAATTTGGAATAAACATAGAACCGGGAAAGGGTTTAACGACTTTTGGTCTGTCGCAGCTGGGGATTGAACCCACTACCTTCCGTACCGCAGGCGGACCCTCTACCACTAAGCCATGTGTCCGATGGCTCCTACAGGAGCCATCTGATCAGGGTCTTCTCTGTTTGCAAAAATGTGAAAAGGCATTTCTATGAGGAAAAGGGTTAAGACATCCTACTTGTAAAACTTCTTACTGTCTACTTTACATTTAAATATTTACTAAAAATGGCCCATCAATTTATTTGCAGAAGCAAACTCTTATCTTCGTCAAGAACATATTTATTAATTAACCTTGTTTGCCTCCATTTGATAAATCAATTCTATCATTGATTATTCTTGTGTCTAATAATCATTCCCAAGTTCACTCTCTAGGCGAATAATTGATACAGCTCACAACTTTTTCCATTAAGTATAAAAGATTATATGTAATTGTACCATAATAAGTCTAAGAGACAGTGCTTAATTCTCTCCACACTCAGAGGTCAAGATAAGATACATACATACATACATTAATCTATTACTCCATAAATACGCCTTACGCCAAACACAGTAGTCTCAGATCAGACGGTCCTACATCTGGCTCTGCTCTGTTTGCTTATGAAATAGTATAAATATGATTCTACAGTTTCTGCTATGGCCAAATATTTCAAGACCCCCTTTAAATTCTGCATACACATTCATATAACAATTTACTCCATGAAAATTCAGGTAATAATTAATGACATCATGAATATTAATCAGATTAATTGTTATAATAGAACATGAAGACAGTAATTTTCGGCCATGCCAGAAACTGTAAAATCATATCCAAAGTATATCATTAGGACACACAGCAGACCATGATCAGATGACTCCTGGGTCTACTCTGTTTGCAAATCCTTAGAAAGGCGAATTTATGGAGTAAAGGATTATCCAAGCTATGACCCTAACCCTTTCCCTGTTCTATGTTTATTACAAATTTCAACACCTACTGAATATTCATGGACAAAATTATAGTTATAATGAAATATGGAAGGTGGAACATTGTAACTTAACCATTTTAGAAAGTGAAGTAACAGAACTATCAAATGTCATTAGTAAACAGAGCAGACCCTGATCAGAAGGCTTCTATCAGGGTCTACTCTGTTTGCAGATGCGTGAAAATGTGTTTATAAAAGAGAAAGGGTTAAGGGTTTATGCTAGCAGTAAGTAAAGGGACTGATGAGATAATTGCCTTGCCATGTCAGCCAATGGATCAAACATCAATGACAGAAAATCTATGATTTTTTTCCCTGTATAGGCTTTGCTTCAGTTCATAACATATAAATCTAGCTATCAGAAAGATTTTCCCCCTGACCTTTCCTTTCGCTTCATCAATAACTCTTTTATGTAATTGGTAACTGCTGTAACTCTTTGTTGCAGCTACAAAATGAATAAATATGGTGGTACAGTAGAGTCTCCATAACCCTTTCCTCCATAAATACGCCTTTCTATGCCTAATTGTAAAAGACACTTTTTGAAACCATTGTGATAAATAGAGCAAAATTTTGCTCCTGAGGAGCAAATGCTCTATTTATCACAATGGTTTCAGAACAACACAATTCTGAAAAATTTCCTTTTCTCTAGTTAAAATGCTCCTTTTTGGTAGATTTATTCAGAGGTTGGATCCAAAAACAGCCTATGAGGGAATGGGTTAATACACCCACTCAAAAGAAGTGTAATTCTTGCTTTTTTAAAACTGGTGGTAGTTTAATGCAGGACAAAAGTTATGCAGAGAGCTCCTGTATGAGTTTTCTGCATTACTTTTGCCCTGCATTAAACTACATGTACCACCTGCTTTTAAAGATTCCTATGTTAATAAATGATGTGGTCGCTATAGCGAGACTCTACTGTACTGAAAAGCAAGTGGTTACTTGATACTGAGGCATCTCCCATTGTGCAACCTTTAGACTTTATTGGGAGTGGCACATTGTCAACAAGGTTTACTGTATTGATGGATTTTGCAGCACTTTTTTTTTTTCAGTCACAGAAAAGATCAGGCTCATAAATTTGTTGATAGCCGTCTGGTCCACAGCATTGATAAATGAATTGATAATTCCTGTCTGCAGGAGCCATATGAATCTCCAGTTACCAATATAATACAGCAGAGAAACACTCCATGTCCCACTAGAATAGCTGTCACAAGACACCTCAAATGTTAGAATTGCGTGGCTGGAGTCAGTTATGCATTCTATGCTGACATCTGCCCTTTTAATGCTGTGTTTTGTTTAAAATTCAACGACCCATCACTGCTAATTAAGTGGAACTAATTTGCTAGATGATTAAGGATGACAAACACAGCAGACACTGATCAGAGGGCTTTTCAGAAAGTCATCTGATCTGGGTCTACACTGTTTGCATATCATTATGAGCTTTTATCTCACACCCTTACTTTGCTAACAAGAGTGCCAGTGGCCACAATATACGCCCGTTGAACCAAAACCTTAACCAAAAATTCCAAGCTAAAAAGCGTCATAACTATGTCAAAATGTTAGACAGAGTTATGTACTCTAGCCTACAGGTGAAGCTTGTGATGGTGAACAAGTGTTCCAAATTTAAAAGCTTAATCTGAAAGGGTTATGTAAATAAGTGGACTTAAACCAAAACCTTAACCAAAATTTCTTAGTTAAAAGGGGGCATAATTCTGTCAAAATGTTGGACTACCTGTTATTAGCATAAAACCTTGTCTATTTCATTCCATTCATTATTAAACCTGTACTTCATGAATATTCAGGTAAAAAGTAATCACATCATGAATACTAATCCTTATAAATGCCCTTTGAACAAATGTTTTATTGTGACAGAAACTGGAGAATCATATTTACATTATATCAAAAGCAAACACAGCAGGCCCTGATCAGGTAACTCCTATAGGAGCTGTCTAATCTGGGTCTACTCTGTTTGCAAAGGCAATTAGAAAGGTGTATTTATGGAGTAAAGGGTTGACCCCTATCCAATCGCAACCTAACCATCATTTACAAACAGTGAAGATCCAGATGAGACACGAAGTATCTCAGCTTCTCATCAGCATCAAGGCTGTTTGACTCTGTTAAGTTTCTCAAAAAGCTTGAAGAAATTGCAAGAAAATAAATATTTTTTTCATATCTGAGTTTAAGCAGACATTTTTTTGGGAAGGATAAGGGTTAATATCTAGACACCATTTGTTGAGTGGTGAAGAGCTTTGATCCTGATCAGACACCACCTTACTAGGTGTCTGATTCCATCATTATTTTTTTAAAATTTAGCCTGCTATGGGCGGATGAGCGAATACAAATGCAAACAGTTTGGATCCAGATAAGACGCCGAGTAACTCTGAGTCTCATCAGGATCCAAACTGTTTGACACCCTGATTACATTTTTGTAGAAAAATTGATTATAGCTTGAATTTTGAAAATGTCTGTAAAAATAATTTGCTCAGCAGGCTAAAGGTTAAAATATCAGTCATGTTACATGATAGGTTGAAGGTAGTGAAGCAAGGTGAATAATTTAACCATTTACCTGTTCAATATTCATGTAAGAAATAATCACACCATTTGTTAATGTAAATTTTCAAGGAATTATTTTTTTGCTTTGACAAAAACTAGAATCAGATCTTTATTATGTCACAAGCAAACAGAGCAGACTCTAATCAGATGGCTCCTACAGGAGCCATCTGACCTGGGTCTATTCTGTTTGAATTATGTGAAAATGCAGGAAAGTGTTCAGCAATTTTGATATTCATTCCATTTTAAACACTCATTACTTACTGCCTGTCATTGGCAGACAACTTGTATTTAGATAAACAAGAGGGCCAAGATGGCCCTTAATCGCTCACCTGATTACCATAGATTAGCAGTGGTTCTGCAGAACAAGATTTTCAAAGATTTAGTATATTGATTTTATCAAGACAATGATTCTGACCATTGAAGATTGGGCTAAAAATGTGCTCTCTAAAGTAATTTTTCTAAGATTTGACCTAGTGACCTACTTTTTATTCCCACCCAACCCATGATCACACTCAACCTTGATATCACCAAGACAAACACTCTGAGCAAGTTTGAGGAAGACTGGGCTAAAAATGTGGCCACTGGAGTGTAAACTAGATTTCTCTAAGATATGACCCAGTGACCTACTTTTTGACCTCACATGACCCACTTTCAAACTTGTCCAAGATTTTATTAGGACAATCATTCTGACCAATTTGCATGAAGATTTGGCTATAAATGTGACCTCTAGAGTGTTCACAAGGTTTTCGTACTATTTGACCTAGTGACCTAGTTTTTAACCCCACATAATCCACTTTCACACTCATTTGAGATTTTATCAAGACAATCATTATGACTAACTTTCATGAAGATTGGACTGAAATTGTGATCACCAGAGTGTTCACAAGGTTTTTCTACTGTTTGACCTAGTGACCTAGATTTTAACTCCACTTGACCCACTTTCAAACTCGTCCGAGATTTTATCAAGACATTCATTCTGGCCAAGTTTCATGAAAATAGGACTAAAATTGTGACCACTAGAGTGTTCACAAGGGTTTTTTTACTGTTTGACCTAGTGACCTAGTTTTTAACTCCACTTGACCCACTTTCGAACTTGTCCGAGATTTTATCAAGACATTCATTCTGACCAAGTTTCATGAAGATCGGACTAAAATTGTGACCACTAGAGTGTTCACAAGGTTTTTCTACTGTTTGACCTAGTGACCTAGTTTTTTACCCTACAAAACCCATTTTTCAAACTCCTCCTAGATTTTATCAAGACAATCATTCTGATCAAGTTTCATGAAAATTGGGCTAAAAATGTGACCTGTAGAGGGTTCACAAGGTTTTCCTACTATTTGACCTAGTGACCTAGTTTTTAACCCAACTTGACCCACTTTCGAACTCGTCCGAGATTTTATCAAGACATTCATTCTGACCAAGTTTCATGAAGATTAGACTACAATTGTGACCACTAGAGTGTTCACAAGCAAATTGTTGACGACACACGACGCACGACGGACGACGGACATTCAAGTCTCCCAAAAGCTCACCCTGAGCTTTGCTCAGGTGAGCTAAAAAGATCAGACACTAAATCTCTGAACATGAGAAACTGCTACAAACTTAATTTCTTTATCATTTTTAATGATGGCAAAATGTTTTTTATTGTTTGTTATTACATGGTTGTAAGGCTGATGCAGCCTCCTGCAAATACATAAATATTTATTCAACTCTGCTGGGTGCATGCACATTGTTCTGTCCTGTACACAGTATCCTGGTTAAAATGTTCCCTGTTGCACATTCATGAAAGAAATAATGAAGATTAATTTAATTATTTTTTTAATAATGGTATAGGAACACAGGACATTTTGGCTCAAGCAAAAACTGTAGAATCTTTCTATATTGTTTGTGGTGTGCGGTGGTCTAGTGGTAACGCGCTTGATTATCAATCCGGAGGTCCGGGGTTCAAATCCCGGTACCTCCTGATAATTTCAGAGACGCTTTTCAGGGTCTCCCACCCGCACCTCCTCTCCAACCAGGGGTTAAAATGGGTACCTGTGAGGGTCACTAGTTGGTAATGCAGCTGCATGATTGCGCCATATGTTAGCAGTGCTCAATATTGTAGGCGAATGACTCAATGACCAGGGGAGTAAATGTACAGTTGGCTGAGCGGTCCTTCGAACTGAAAGTAGACTATAACTAGGTACTTTTTTATTATACCACAAGCAAACAGGGCAAAACCTGATCAGATGGCTCCTACAGTCTGGGTCTCCTCTGAAAAGGCATGAAAAGGTGTGACTTATATGAAAGAAAGAGTTAACCCTTTCCTTCATGAATATTTACTCAGGAATTTGTAACTTCATGAATATTAATTATCTGAATTGGCATATTCATTAATGATAAATAAATGTTTTCGCATTTTCAGACCCTGATTAGACAGCTTCTACAGGAGCTGTATAATCTGTGTCTACTCTGTTTGCAAAGGCATGAAAAGGTGTTATATGAGGGAAAGGGTTAAAAAGGTCTGACAAAACATGTCTAACTGTCAGTCTTTAGGCAAGGTCAAAGCTTAATGCAGGAAGCAAGTAAAGCAGAAAGCATCCACCTGCCTTCCAAAGACCTCTGTTTTAACCTACTGTGGTCACACAAAGAGGTTCTATTGTACTGTTGCATAATACTTCCTTGATGAGGCTGACAATCACTTGTCAAAATCGCGTTCAACTGTTTCTCTAACAATGTTTGACACGTATTGCGTGTGCTTCTTCATCCCTTGATACTCTTAATAACTCCTGAGATTCATTATAAGGACTTTCTCAGTAAACCAATAGCATGGAAGTACTGTAAATACTCTAACTATTGGAACAGGCAAATAGTGAAGATCATCCAGATCAATCGGATTCTGTTTGTAGGGTATATTTGCAAACAGAAAAGACCCAGATCAGACATCTCCTGTAGGAGCAATCTGATCAGGGTATACTCTATTTGCTAATGACATCAATTAACTCCTACAGGAGCCGTCAGGGGTCTGATCAGGGTCTGCTGTTTGCTTCAGAAATAACATGGATCTGATTCTATAGTTTCTACCATAGCCAAAATTCCTGTGATCATTGGCCATCAGTTAATGCATATTGATGAAGTCATGAATTCTTGTATAAATATTCATGGGGTACAGGATTAAAATCACTTACCAGATCTCTGATGTCCTCTCTGTGCAGGGAGTGGACTCCAGCTATGAATGGTGTCGGAGTATTCAGAACTTCAAGTAATGCGGACGGAAGGATGGGGATATATACATAACTGAAAATAGAAAATCACACAATCTAAACATTTAAATCAATAATTATATATATATATTTGCTTTTACTTATTAGAGATACCTTTTCACCCCTTCGCCTTCACAAACAGACAGAGAGTAGATCTTTGTAAAGCTTAACCTGTATAAATTTTGGAGCAGTCCATTCGAAACACAGCACTGAAAAGGTGAATTTCTTGTCATAAATATGATCAAGTTTCAAACTTGATTCAAGTTGGATCCTGAATAGGCAGGGAGTAATCTGGTCTCTTAACAGTATCTGAACAGTTTTCAAGGCCATCTTGCATTGATTCGCTAGTGGGTTGATCATGTCTACATGACTCCCTTACACAATGCATGTATGATGCATGTATGTCAGGCAACTTGTCAAAATCAAAATGTTTATAACTCCAATACACATCTAACATACACATTTGGCTCAGTTTATTTGGCAAGCTTTGCCTAATAGTCTTCAGCTAAATTTCTTGTCACCTACCATACCATCTCTAATAAATGCCCCTGGAGGGGTGCATAAAATGTTTTAAAAGGAGCTTGCATTTTGTAAAAAAAAAATCAATGAATATATGGCCTTTTTTAATGTTGAAATAGTCCATTAGAAAACTCAGCATTGAAAGGGTTAACCCGTTACTCCATAAATAAGCCTTTCTACACCTTTGCAAACAGAGTAGACCCAGATCAGATGGCTCCTATAGGAGCCATCTGATCAGGGTCTATTCTGTTTGCTAATGGATATAATATAGATCTGGTTCTTTAGTTTCTGCTTTAGCAAAAAAATCATGTGTTAATCATTCCATTTTAAAAAGTAATATCTTACATAAATATTCATGGAGTAAAGGATTATTGTCAATCAAAATTTCAATAACTGGTATTGTATTGCAATACAATTATTTACAAAGCTTTTATCAACACTCATAAACATGTCTATGTCTCCTTCAGCATAAATATCTGTCTGAAGTTATGGTGAAATACAGTCTTCAATGAAATGGGAGATTTATTTCAGAGAAATAAAATCACAAACAGGTTATATAACTACAGTGATAACACTCCCAAACTGTAAAATGTCTTTCTGATGATGAAAAAATGATAATCAACCCAAAAAAAATGAAAATCTAGGAATACAAAAAAGGAGAGATTTTTTTGTCTGCTGAACTGATCAACAATTTTTAGTTCAGCTCTTTCAAGCAACTGTTTTCAGCAAAAAATATCATCTTTTTACAATACTGAAAGTTAATTTTTCATCTATTTCTCTTTTAACCCTTTCCTTCATATAAACGTGTTTTCACACATTTGCAAACAGAGTAGACCCAGATCAGATGGCTCCTATAGGAGCCATCTGATCAGGGTCTGCACTGTTTGCTAGTGGAATTTGAAAAATCTGTTTCTTTACTTTCTAAAATGGCTACACTGTTCCACCTGAAAAAATTTCAAGGAATTTTTCACTTTGACAAACCCTATAGAATCAGAATCCTACATGAGCCATCTGGTCTTGGTCTACTCACTTTGCAAATGTGATAAAAAGTGTTTATATGTGAGAAAGGGTATGGAGGGTAAGTTTACTGAACATGTGAGAGGCCATATCAACAAGTGTTGTGTAAGTTCCCTTCTGACAGGCATTCTATCCTAGAAATATGCCAGCTCATCTGAGCCCCTTTATCCCAATACCTCATAGGCTATTTTTAGATACAACCTCTTTGAATAAACCTACCGAAAAGGAGCATTAACTAGAGAAAAGGATTTTTTTTTTAATTTTGTAATTTGAAACCATTGTGATAAATAGAGCATTTCTCTATTCTCGGGGTATGCATTTTTTTCTCCGTCACGCTTGAGTGCACCCGATTATTACCGGTAGTTGAAGGACAGACGTTACGGATTGTAGCTTTAGGCAAGCGTTAGACAGTGGCAATGGTATGACCCGTGCGGAATATGAGCGACAGAACACTGAAAAGGAAATTTTCGTCGTCAAGCGGTAGCGATCTGGATAATAGCCATTTGGACAGTTCGGTTATCGGCACTTCAGGATTACTGTCAGACATTGAGGAGGCTACCCGCACCGGTTTAGGAAATACAGGAAATAAAGTCTCAAAGAGGAAACGGAAGAGGAAGAGTAAGAAGCAAAAGGTTGCAATGGATCCAACTCTCGAGTCGAAACTGGACGACATCAATGGTAAACTGAGCAGGGTACTTACCAAAGATGACAGGTCGTTCATCAAGGAGATAATTAGAGACACTATTGAGGAGATGAAAGAGAAACTGTTTGCAACTGTAATAAAAAGAATAGAAATACTTGAAAGTGAACTTCATGAGAAGACAGTGTCGAATGAAAAGATCCGGTCTGAACTTGTCTCATTGGAAAAACGTTCTGAGACGAAGTGTGAGGAAATCAGGTCAGCTCTCCAGCAAGATCAGGCGAAGCTGCACAAGGAGAACGAAGCTTTAAGGCAGGGTTTGCATGACTTAGAGCAATACGGGAGGAGGAATAACATTCGCATTAGTGGTCTTAAACATGACAGGGAGAAGCAACCGGCACATGAAACTGCAACGCAGGTGGTATCAATGCTCAAAGATCGGCTGGGGCTGGGTATTTCGACAGGCGATATAGATATCTCCCACCGGCTTGGAAAGTACCGCGTAGACAGAAACCGACCGGTTATAGTCAAATTCGTTAGCCGTCAAACGAAGTTTGACATTCTCTCTCAGACCAGGAAGTTAAAGGGATCTGGTATCTATATAAATGAAGACCTGACACGCACCAACTATGATGCTTTGATGTCTTTGAGGTTGAAGGAACCGGCCAGGATCGAACGGGCATGGTCTTTTGAGGGGAAATTATACGCAACCTTTAAGTCAACTGATGTCGGAAACCCCGAGAACACAGTTACGCGTCAGATAAAGTTCGCGGAATACAAGAACTGGCTGGACCTACCGTGGCCTAAGAAAAAGGAGGGAACAGCTGGTTAACTCAGCTTGTGATTCCAGCGCAAGCGCTAAGTAATAACTGAACTAATTTTGCGATCGCGAATTATTCTAAGTGAAATTTGTTGCGACGCAGTCCGTGCGACAGAGGAACTCCGCGAGGGTTAACTGTCACTATGCAGGCAGAACTCTTTGGAACGTATTTGAATACCCAGGTTTTAGACAGAACGCGAAACAGAGCGGAAGTAGTGCAGAAGACTCCCATGGAAATCTTTTGCATTGCGTTCGTCCTGTAACATGATGTCATATCTCGAAATTCAGGGTAGAAGTATTTTGTGGCCGTTTGGAAAGTTTTTACTGTACCTTCTGTATATATATTGCCAGTTCGGATAGGCAACTGTAGTGCCGTGACTCAGTGTGACTTGTTTTCACGGGTCTGTTGAATTACAGTAAAACTTCTCAATATGTTAATTGGTTGGGTTTTTTGGGCGGGTGGCTGCTTAAAGCGGGGTAGAAGTGAAACGGAACGCTCCTATAGGAGCGTTTTGTTTTGCCTTCACCTTGCTTTGGGCAGCCGCCTGCCTTTGACACAAAATAATTGATGTATATTGATGTCCGCTATAGAGAGGTTTTACTGTACCTATTGTGCTTTGCGTTGTTCCATTTTCAGTGCTTAGACGCTATAGTTACTTTCATGATGGTCAAACCTCATGCACATGAGTGTTGTGGTGTTTGACCTTGCTCTCATGGAAGCGCACTCACGCAATTTGGCAGACATGGTAGACCCGGATCTAATGGCTTCCGTATGAAGCCTTTGAACGGAGTCTGCTATGTGTACTTATGAAGTACTGGTGGAACTGACTATACAGGGCCTACCGGAACCGTTTATCCTGTTGCATATGCCATTACGGAATTAAGCCAGTTAATATTCATGGTATATATTTCACTCTGGCATGGATATTTGGCCGGAAAAGGCTGTTATGACGATACATTCTGTAGCGTATTATAGTTGCCTGGTATTTGACAGGTTGGCCAAACAAAGTGACTTGGATCCATATGAGACATCAATTACGCGGCGTCTCGTCTAGGATCCAATGCATTTGTTTTTTCCCTTCTTTTGACACTCTGCTCTTTAGAACGGTAATTGATAGACGAACCTCTCGGCAGATGTAAAATTCCTCGGTATGGGAAAGACAGATCGTACCAAAACATTCCTTCTCTTTATTTCGGAAGGAATGCAAATGCTGGTACGAGTATCGAAATGCGAGGACCTTCTAACCTTCAGCACTCTGGGCTTTCGAGACCTTTTGTGGATAGTTTGGGTCCATATGAGACGCCGAGTAACTCAGTGTATCATCTGGATCCAAAATGCTTTCAGACACTGATTGTGTATCTGGCAGAAATAAAATAAGTGTATAGCTGTAGAATTAAAATCAAAAGGCACAGTCTATAGCTGAAAGTTGTTTAGAGTGCGGAAGGTCAATAAGCTCCGGATAGTTGAAACTTAATTATCTACCTTACATATACATTTATACTGTACCAAGGGCACCCCTTTATTTCATTTCGGAAGGGATGCTTCTTACTGGCACGGTCAAGGGGCACCGCAGAGCAATGCAGACAGCCGAGATTCAGGTGATACAGCGAGCAAATCTGCGTCTCACTTGGACCCGAACTCTTTGTAATCACTCGGTATAAGTGGCAAATATGTTTAGCATTCATACTCAGTATGTAAAAGGTTAAGCGCTGCGAGTTCAATGGACGCTGTGGCCTGTGTACTTCGCTATGTATGCTTTGTGTGCTTTGTTATGTAAGCTAACTACCATAGTTGTGAGAATCCATATCGAACGCCTTCTGCTTTGTGGTCAGGGTCTACACAGCTAACGTTAAGAAATAGACATGTTTGCGATTTCCATCAGTATTCAACATATGTCCGGGTTGATAAATTGTTAGATATTTCAGAGATTCAACAGGATAAAGGTTAAGTTTACATATGACACATGCATTGTCGTAAGCCTATGAGAGATGAGACAATGTATGTGTATATGTATATATATGTATATGAGTATATATATGTATATGTATGCGTGTATGTGTATGTATGTATATGATAATGAGTGTGTATGCATTGTTTCAAGCGTACTTCATATACGTGTATACATTTTTATCAATTTCTTTAACCTTACCTTTGTATAGATATATTTTCAAGCATTTGTAAACAGTGTGGAACCAGATCAGATGACTTCAATAGGAGTCGTCTGATCAGGGTCTACTCTGTCAGCTGATGGGGTTTGAAACTTCTTTGATTTCTAAAATAGCTGCAATGTTTGGATCTGATGGTTCAGAATAAATATTTGGTTTATGAATACCCAAAAGGTGCAAAAATTGGGGTGGACACAGGACAGGGACATGTTTAACATTAACATGCTTAGATCAAGGCCTTAAATATTGGGGCAATACTTGTAACATATATACAGTTTTTGCCGTTTGTTTATTGTAAAAACAGTAATGTTTTTTGTGTAATGCAAGCAGTTTGGATCAGAGAGGTGCAGTGATATTTAGATCAAGTTTTTGTAATGCTGGAATAATTTTACTTATGTATTACATGTGTACTGGTAATATCCTACTGACTGTGATGGGAATACTTTTTGCTGTTTTGTTTATTATCGAAACAATGGCATTGTTTGCACATCGCAAGCAGAGTGGATCCGAGATGTGCACGGATATCTAGATCACTTTTTTTGTAAAGTTGGAGTAACTTTTACTTGTGTATTACATGTAAACTGGTAATATCTTCATGGCTGTAATGTGGATACATTATGCTGTTTGTTTATTTAAAACAATGCCACTGTGTGTGTATTGCAAGTGTTTGGTCTCTAGAAGGCTGCAGGTTAATTCGTGATGTCAAAATACAGACGACAGGGATCTGAAGTGGATGTCTAGAATACAAACTGGGTCACATCGTGGCGCAAGTTTTAACACTCGCACTACTTTACATTTTTTAAGCAGCGGAAATATAAAAAAGATATGGTTTAAGGCAGATGACAAATAGGTCTATAAACCGAAATTGACTCTTTGAGTTACCTCCCTTCAAATACACACACACGGGTTATCTACCTTAGTATGTAGTAGTATACTTAGTGAATGTACTGTTTTTTATTCTGACACTTTTGGAAATCCAGGGACTCTCGACAGTTGAAACTTGATGAAACTTTATGCAAATATTACATTTTGTGTATATACGAGTATAGATGCATGCACACGTGTTTAAGTATGTGGTTTGTCAGGTTCTGTTTTGTCTTATCGGCACCATAGACAAAAACACGTGTAGCCGTTAGATTGGTTTCTCCTGTTCAGGATTGAGATTTGAATATAATGCTGGAACCGGAATCCGCTTTTAATGAGATGTTAGGTTCTTGAAAGTAGTCTGAGACATACAAAATAGGAATTGGTGATTTTGATTAGCATTGGGCTTAGCTGCTTCTTCTTTTAGGCGATATAACTTAACAGTTATGTCCCCATCTACTCACTTATTCATTTTGCACTTGTTAATCTTTTTACAGGAAGACATGCCTTATTTTAACCAAAGGTTAAGGACATTTTATATCGAAATAGAAACTTTAGAACCCAATAATGGGGGACCTTAAGCTTATAACACTGAATTGTCGTGGACTACATGGAAACAGAAAACGAAGAGATGTATTTAACTTTTTAAAAACTAAGAAGTGCCATATTTATTGTCTACAAGACACCCATTTCATACAAAAGGAAGAAAAACTCGTTTATACCCAATGGGATGGCGAGGGATACTACAGCTACTCATCTGCAAATTCTAGAGGAGTGGCAATTCTCTTTAATAAGAATGTAGATATAAAAGTAAACAAATCCAAAAGCGACCCAAAAGGCAATTTTGTTATTTTAGATTTAAACTTTGAAGGATTTAGGTTCACTTTAGCAAGTATTTACGGACCTAATATAGACAGTCCATCTTTTTACACAGATATATTTGGCATTATAGATGATTTTGGAAATGACTCGTACCTTATCTGTGGAGATTTTAACTGTGTCATTAATCCAGATATAGATTACCAGAATTATAAACATGTGAATAACAGAAATGCCAGGGAGATATTGATAGAAAATATACGTCTGAGACATCTCATTGATATTTATAGAGAAAACTCTCCTGATCTTAAACGCTATACCTGGCGGCGCACAAATCCCCTTCAACAGGCGCGGTTAGACTTTTATCTGACAACGGCTGATTTTATCCAATATCTCCAGAGTTGTGAAATAGAACCTAGCATTAACTCAGATCACTCGATTGTGGAATTATATCTAAAATTTTCCAATATTGAACATGGTAAAGGGCTATGGAAACACAATGATTCGTTACTATATGACCTAAACTATCTATCTCAGATAAAGAGAAAAATTGCAAAGATCAAACAACAATATTGCCTCCCAGTTTATAATTTAGATAATATAGATAAAATACATAATAACGACATTCAATTCTCAATATCAGATCAATTGTTTTTAGATACACTACTTATGGAAATTAGGGGAGAATCAATATCATATGGAAGCTATGTAAAAAGAAAAAATAATGCTAGGGAATTAAAGTTACTTGAACAAATAAAACAAATCGAAGACAATCTATCGGATGATAATTCGAATGATTTGATAAATTTTAAAAATGAGTTGTCCGAACATAGGGAAAATAAACTAAAAGGTCACATAATCAGGTCTAAAGCAAAATGGATAGACGATGGAGAAAAGCCAACTAAATTTTTTTGCAATCTTGAAAAGCATAATTACTTAAGCAAAACGATGGATAAACTAGAATTAGAAACGGGTCGAGTGGTAACAGATCAAAATGGTATTCTAAACGAGATGTATACTTTTTATAAACAGCTATATGCAAATAGGGATGAAAACGAACGAACAGTAAATTTGAATATGGAATTTAAAGATAACAAGATAAATACACTAAGTGAAAATGAACAAGATCAATTGGACGGATACATAACTTATGCAGAAGCCAGTGAAACACTTAAACATATGAAAAATTATAAAAGCCCTGGAAGTGACGGTTTCACGGCAAATTTTCTTAAAGTTTTTTGGAATGATTTAGGACATTTTGTAGTACGCTCCATAAACGATGCCTTTAACACGGGAACATTTTCAATAACACAGCGTCAAGGAATAATTACATGCATACCGAAAGAAAATAAATCACGTAAGCTTTTAAAAAATTGGAGACCCATTACACTTTTAAACATCATATACAAAATTGCCTCTGGTTCAATAGCAAGAAGACTCAAAAAGGTACTGCCGAACCTAATTAGTAATGAACAAACTGGATTCCTACAAAATAGATATATAGGAGAAAATATACGACTTATTTATGACATCATGCAGTACACAGAAGAGAAAAATATACCAGGACTTTTACTTTTGGTCGACTTTGAAAAAGCGTTCGATTCCTTATCGTGGAGATTCTTATTTAAGACTCTGGATTTTTTTAACTTTGGTGCATCATTCAAAAAGTGGGTAAAGGTGTTTTATAATGGAATTGAATCTAGCGTCATCCAAAACGGGTACTTAACTGACTTTTTCAAGGTCGAAAGGGGCTGCAGACAGGGAGACCCATTATCGTCGTACATCTTCATAATCTGCGTAGAAATTCTTAATAAAAAAATTCATTCGAACAAAATCATCAAAGGTATAAAAATAAATGGAATAGAACATCTTCTTTCACAGTTTGCTGATGATACTTCAATCATTCTGGACGGTTCGACACAGTCTCTGAATGAGACACTAGATGAACTTACAAAATTCGCAGATATATCAGGTTTAAACATAAATTTTGAAAAAACTCATGTCATATGGATAGGTTCAAAAAAATATAGCTCAGCTTCAATAAAAACTAAATTCAAACTAGTCTGGGGAAAATATGACTTCAAACTATTGGGTGTCCATTTTAACGTCGATCTTGACAAAATGGTGAAAAGTAACTTTGATGAAAAATTAATTTCAGTGAAAAATATGATAACTTTCTGGAAGAGAAGATATCTTACGCCAATAGGAAAAATTGCAGTAATTAAAACCTTGTTCTTATCAATATTCACCCAGTTTTTCATTAGCTTGCCTAATCCGAGTAAACAATTTATAAATCAGTTAAACAAATTGCTATACGAGTTTCTTTGGCAGGGGCCCGCAAAAATACGGAAAGATGTACTTGTTAACGATTATGAAAACGGTGGTTTAAGAATGGTTAACATACAATGCTTCATTCAAAGTCTAAAATGTACATGGATTCGTAGAATAATAACATCTAATGCACAATGGACAACTTTAATAGACCATATTGTAAACAGAAATAGATTGATAACAGGTGGGAAACATTATCCAGAAACAGCAGCTGAGAAAACGAAAAACATGTTTTGGAGAGACGTCTTAACATCATACTCACAATTTATTTCAACAATAACGGTAAGCAATTGCACAGAACAGCTGAAATGTCCTCTCTTTAACAATCACAAACTACTGATTGGGGGAAAAAGTTTCTTTATAAAAAGATGGTTTGATAAAGGGGTTCGATTTATAAATGATCTTTATTTGAAAGGCAAGCAACTATCACAGCAAGATTTTGAAACACTATACAATATTAAAGTTAACCCCCTACACTTTTTAGGAATCACAAGAATTATAACTCTGAGTATGAGGAGTTTTACTGGAAATGACCAGCAAACGAATGAAATAACCACACCATTTATTCCTCATTTGATAGATCCAATCATTACATCAAGATCTGGAAGTAGAATCTTCTATGATAATCTAAACAAAAGTGCACATGAACCCACAAGTAAATTAAAATGGGACGCCCAATATAGTATTACAGGTAAACAATGGAGTCAATTTTACAACTTACCGTTTAAAATAACGCGCGACACCACATTGCAATGGTTACAAGTAAGGATTTTACACCGGATTTTACCATTAAACAAATATCTACATACATTAAAGTTGAAAGATACTCGTTTGTGCAGCTTTTGCAATAACGACGATGAAACAATCTCTCATATATTCTATAAATGCTTTAAAACAAAATCTTTCATTAAACATGTTGAGGAAATAATTTCGAAAGGAGGAAAAAATGTACGTTTCAACGAAACGACGGTCCTTTTCGGGACAGACTGTGATAAAATTAACATCCTAGCAATGTGTCTTAAGCAATATATATATAGAACCAGACTACTTAAACAGGATATGAACCTAATATCATTTAAAAGATACCTCAAATTTACGATAGACACTAGTAGATTCATAGCAAATACTAAAGGAACAGTTGATAAATTTGAACAGGAATATGAACTGATCAACATAATATATGAAAATGCATGAGATATAAAAAGAAACTCCACGACTTCAATCTAACTTATAAACATTTCTCACCACATTTTCCATTTCGGTAAATTTACGGTTAACCGTATTAAGGTTAACCGTATTAAGGCATGTCTTTCTTCATTTTTTTTTTTTTTTTTTTTTTTTATGTTCTTTATGTTCTTTCTTTGTTCTAGAGGAAATGTGTTCAATCAATGGTATTAAGGCATATATTATTTTATTATATTACATAATACATATTCCCTTGCATTGGTAATATTATACGAAAGAATACTATTATATGTAATACTATGCAAAAAGTGTAAGGTGTAGAGCAGGATGGTTCCCCGACCTGCATATACCTATTACGGGGAAAATAAAATTATTGAACACAAAAAAAAAAAAAAAAAAAAAAAAAAAAAAAAAAAAAAAAAAAAAATAGAGCATTTCTCCTATAGGAGCAATGCTCTATTTATCACAATGGTTTCACAAAGTGACTTTTACAGAGTCGTGAAAAGTCGTCAATATGTTGGAATGAGTTAAACATAACCAACCTTAAACCCTTTTTTAAATGTTTAAAACACGGCACCTGATCATGTTATATACTGTCACAAAGCAAACAGTGTAGGACCAGATCAGTCACTGCATTTAAAATGTGGCATATGATCTTGCTCTACACTATTTATCACAAGGTTGCAAAAAAGACATTTTTAGGAGAGCAAACAGTACAGAACCTTATCAGTTGCCACGATTTAACCCATTTCCACTTTGGCTATATTTAGACCTAACTTCTTTCATTAAATCTACCAAAAAGGAGCATTAACTAGAGGAAAGGAAATTTTCAGGATTGTGTAGTTTTGAAACCATTATGATAAATAGAGCATTTGTTCCTGTGGAGCAAATGCTCTATTTATCACAATGGTTTCACAAAGTGACTTTTACAGAAGCGTCAAAAAGCTCAATATGCAGGAATGGGTTAAACTCAGAACTTTGCAAAACATAAAGGTTCTTGTATAACAAGGCTCAATAAGATTTGCACTGCAGTAAAAGACTTGCACTGCAGTAAAACCTGTTTCATAAGCAGCAATCAAAATGGTCTAATTAAGGTAAGGCAGGTGGTAGCTTAATGCAGACCAAAAGTAATGCAGAGAGCTCCTACAATGCTCTGCATTAAGCAACCACCTGCTTTTTAAGCCTCCTCTGTTCAATAAATGAATGGCCACTAGGAAAGGGTCTATTGTAGTGGCAATAGGCTGCTGCTTGACCCTGTTTCTCAAAATGAAAATAACATTTTTTTTGTTGAAACAGGTCGCTAAATTTGGGCCTGAAAACATCACATGAGAATAAAGCTTGAACTAGAAAATTAACTGGTAAACACATAAATGCTGCAATATATTTCTAACTTAAAATACTTGGTATGATTAGAAGAAGAATAAAACTGAGAGGTTATATGAAAGACTAACTAAATGTACATAGCACTAATTTAGATCTAAACTGTTTGTAGCTTAACATGAAGGCTGAGGGGTAAACTATTTTATCAAATCTGTCCAAATCATCCATAAAGATTAACAGAGGGGTACAACTTGTTCTGCTTATCTGACCTGAATCTTAGATATGTCAAAGAGATAAACTGTAACAATTTTCAAAATGAAACAGCCTATCATGGTTTAACAATATTAAATGGTACATTTTGCTTGGGAATATCACACAATGCGGACTCTGATCAGAGGTTTCCCTCAAGTTCATTCTACAATGGTCTGGGTTTGAACAGTTCGCAAATATCAGTTAATTTATTTCCTACTTTAACCCTTACAACACTGAATTTTCAAATGGAATACTCCAAATTCAAATGGGTCAAGCTTATGGTGAATTATTTAGGGATGTTTTCTAAAGAAAAGTGTAACATGACAAACAGTGCAGACCCTGATGAGAGGGCTACCCCTAGGAGTCCTCTCATCTGGGTCTACACTGTTTGCAAAGGACATTAGTGACCCGTGTCCCGCACTGCACTGTAAGGGTTAAAAAGCTGTCTGTGTGCATGTTTTGTAACTGATAGGACTATTGTGGTCTTCATTAATTGAATGCTTTTGTTGATTTTCTTTCTATTTCTTTAAAAAAAAAAAAACATGGATCATGATATGTTGTCATGATTCTAATTTATTGTGTTTACAGAACAATCCAAAGCTTCTCCAATATGGATGAGAAGTATTCATTATCTATCATTCAAAGTGAGTTATTCTTTAGAAAACAACATCATAAAGGTAAAACCAATAACGTTTAACCCTTTCCCTGTTCTATATTTTGTCCAAATTTCAATACCTACTGAATATTCATAGACAAAAAACTGATGAAATATGGAATATTGTAGCCATTTTAGAAACTAAAGAAACATACCTATCAAATTCCATTAGCAAACAGAGCAGACCCTGATCAGACAGTTTGGAGAGGTGCCATCTGATCTGGGTCTTCTCTGTTTGCAAATGGGTGAAAAGGCAAAGGGTTAAAATATATCAGAATAACATCAGTCAGATGGAAAGAAATCTTGGATATTTTGGCCAAAGTGCAAACTGTAGAATCAGATCTATATAATTCCATAAGCAGACAGAGTTCAAACCCACAAGTTTGCATATTTCCAATGTTGCAGCTTTCATATCTAGCAGACTGATATAAAATATAATAATGGAATTTAACCCTTAAATTAATCATGAAAGAAACAATAACATGATGAATATTTATTGGCTGAATTTTTATAAACACATGATAGTTTGGTCATCACAGAAACTGTAGAATCATATCTATACAATTCCATAAGTAAACAGGGGAGACTTTGATCTGATAGCCGCTACAGGAGCCATTCTGTTCTCCGTCTACTCTGTTGGCAAAGGCATCTCTCTTCACAGGTACTGTATTATATAGGAGATTAAGTTTCATAGTGTGCCTATTTGACCATTAAACTGAACAAAACAAATGTTCAATGCTAATAATTGTACAAAGTAGAAATTCCTTTACATCTTTACTCCATGAATATCTATGTAAGAAATAATAACATCATGAATATTACTTACATTAATTGTTATAACAGCACATAGCCACAGGAACTGTGGGCCATGGCAGAAACTGTAGAATTATATATCTGGTACCCTGATCTGATACCCTGATCTGATCTGGGTCTACTCTGTTTGCAAAGGTGTAGAAAGGTGTATTTATGGAGGAAACTGTTAACCCTTTTAGTGCTTAATTTTCAGATTGGAATAACCCATCATGCAGTGTTTATAGATTCCACTCATGAAAGTCTTACACTTGCTAGAGCATTTTGAACGACAAACAGTGCAGACTTTGATCAGAGAGCTCCTCCAGGTCTACCTCTTTGCAAATGCCAGTGCCTGCGCATCCTGCATTGAAAGGGTTAAACAACGAGGCTGTTGAAAACAGTTTTGAATATTGATGATCAATCAGTTGTCTCATCATGATCCGAACTGACTGCATTACGAAATCCACAGTAAGATTAACCCTTTCCTCCATAGATACGCCTTTCTACGCCTCTGTAAAAGTCACTTTATGAAATAATTTTGATAAATAGAATATTTGCTCCTATAGGAGCAAATTAATGCTCTATTTATCACAATGGTTAACTTCAAACTATAAAATTATAAAAAAATTCCTTTTCTCTAGTTAATGATCCTTTTCGGTAGATATATTCAAAGAGACTGGATCTAAAAATAACCTATGAGGGAATGGGTTAATCTAACGATTTATTACCACGGGTATTCAAAACATCTCATAATTTTCTAGAACTCTTAAAAGAGGCTCAATATTTACCTGTTATTGCGTAGTAATATTGAACATTCTGCACTAGCATCGACAAAGATCAAGCAAATGAAGATTTTTTTTATACTCTATCTTGATTACCAAACTTACCAGTATATCATTAAAAGAAAAGGAACAGCCTTTCAGGATTTCATCATCAAACACACATGCCATTTCCTGATAACATACAAATTAAGTTAAAAATCATCTGTTTAAGTTACCTACTATATACCTATAGCTTCTAGTCCACTGAGTGTCTATTACTTCAATTTATTGTGTAATTTTTCATGTATCTTAACTCCCCCTGCGAAATTTTCATGAAGTAGTTCATGAACATAGTTCATGAATAGACATGAACCTAGTTCATCAACAGCAAAATTTGACGTTCATGGATACTCATGTTCATGAACCAGTTCATGAATAATAAGTTCATATCATTTCATGAATAAGTTCATGAATAAGTTCATGTCATTTCATGAATAAGTTCACATCATTTCATGAATAAGTTCATATGTCATTTCATGAATAAGTTCATGTCATTTCATGAATAAGTTCATGTCATTTCATGAATAAGTTCATGTCCATTCATGAACATTGGTTAAATAATCCCAAAAGCAATTCACGAATCAAGGATAAAAAACAAGCAAGATGTAAAAAATACCTAGTTGATCATTATTTTTATTTTCTTCTTAAAACTTTTTGCAGATTTTCGAACTTTTTTACGAACATATTATGATCGAACTTTGTGTGTTCTTTAACTAGGCTTTCTAGTAGGGCAAGTTTCGACCCATTTAATGGCGGCCTGGCATTGTCCATATTTTTTATACTCCTTTTTCCAGTCCTTGAAAAACTAATAAGGTCATTTTCTGTAAATATGTGCAAGCACAGGAACTTGAAGATATTTTGCTCGCCATGAATATTTTTCATGGAGTCCTTCAGAGAAGGTTCTGAAGGACTATCCGTCATGGTTGCTGGACTATCCGGAGTGATGCTTGGGTACTTGTTTGTTGTTGTGTGAATGGGGGATCGAGGTTGAAGTTGTGATGCATGTTTTGGGTCCTTATAGGCCTCAAATTTGTCCTCAAGACGTCGGATTCGCCTCTTCAAACTCCTGACCTCCTCTGTGAGTTTTTGAATTTTGTCCCTAATAAATAGATTGATAAATATTCATACATAATGCAGTGTTCTGCCAACGATTATTCCTATATGGGACAATTGTCCCACCTAGCAGAAAAAATAGGGGACATTTCTAAAACCAGTGGGACATGTCTTTGGAAAACATTGTAGGAAAAGGAGAAATTGCTCATAATGAGCAATTTCTCCTTTTCCCACAATGTTTTCTACCCTATAATAGTAATTTAAATTCACAAGTATCACGTTTTATTTTGTCGTCTGAAGATTCTTTAAATTTGGAATAGTCTAAATTGTGACATTTGGTAATGGGTTTTAAACTCAGAAATTAATTTTGGATGGGACAAAAATCCCATCTGAGTGTTTTTCAGGGGGACATTTTCAATTTTTATGGGACAATGTCTCAGAATCTCCCCCTTGGCAGAACACTGAATTAATGAGTTATGAAACAATTAATCCTTGACTCCATGGAATTTACCACTTATCAGGAATGAGAAAATGTTACTGACAGAGTAGATATATACAGTGCACTTAACTCTTCAGACACAGTTTTCAAATATCGTCTGCATCGGGTGCAGGTGAAAAGCAGTAGTACAGAGCAAAGGGTTAATTTTTTTTACAAGTTTTAGCCAAGAATGATATAGGCTACATGCAGATTTGACAACTTTCCATAATTGTATCAGTTTTTATCTAAGATATTAAAGGGCCCTTTGAGGGAAAAATTGACGGTCAGGATTTATATTTTGGTTATCTTATTTGAGAAATAGATCTTTTATAGATTAAACCACAAAATGTGTAAATAATGATAAAAATTCGCTTTATTTTTTTTATATTTATTCGATGTTTTAATAACCTTACAGCAGTAAGGACTTAGTGAAAAATCTAAATTATATGTTTTGCCAATTCTAAAATTTAAAAAAGCCTGATATACTCTCGTTAACATCAACATAGTTCTTTACAGAATTGGAAGTGCAAAATAATACACAACATTAACAAGAGTTTTCCGGGGATAATATAGCTTGTCTATCAGGGCTTACTTCAGACCAGTTATAGCATTAGGTAAAGTCATACAGCATCACCTATTGCATATTAAGGTTAGACTAAAATTCTAAGTCCAAAAAAGGGCACAATTCAGTCAAAATCCATTTCAGAGTTGTGGGACTTGACATGCATGGTCATCTGATGACCCTGAATAAGTGTGTGAAGTTTCAAAGCAACAGCATACACAGTGTCTGAGAAAAGGCCCTGCATGCAAAGGTTTGACCAAGCTCCCCTTGAATAGGCGAGCTAAAACAATTGGCAAATATAAGTAGAATAAGTTGAAAATATATTCTAATCATTGTAGCAGTCGGAGGAAACAATGTTAAAAGGTTGTTATATTTTACCCTGAGGATTCATAACTCGTCTGCAAGTAGCTGTGTCCACTGTCTCGACTCACTACTGAACTTGTCCCTGAAATTTTGAATAATACAATACAGTTAAAATTAGAGGTAAAATTACATAAACAGAACCTACAGCCTTAACAAGTGATCTTGCGAGTAAGATGGCGCCTTAGACCACACTGCCACATAGGACCATTAATGGTAAGATACCAGGGCTTCTGAAATCACATGTAAAAAAAATTGACCCTTATTTTTGTTATTCGGGACCTATTTTCATTTAAAAATGCTATAATAAATTGGTCAAGATGTTTTAAGTATGGCCCAAAAGCTCAAGGTGAGCAGTGTTTTTCTATAGCGCTTTGGGCAAATAAACTTTGATTAGTGCCTCTACTAGGTAGCAACCTTAAACAAGAGGCCCTGGATCACTCACCTGAGTGTTTACAAGATATTCCTTAAATTAGGCCTAGTGACCTATTTTTTGACCGGACTTGGCCTAGATATCACTAATTCAAACATTCTGACAAAGTTTCAACATACTCAAGAGTGTTACCAAGATTTTCCTCAGATTTGACCTAGTGACCTAGTTTTTGACCCCACATGACCCAGTTTTGATTAATTATGACATAGTGTAGAGAATTTTAAACTTTACCTGGTTTGACAATCCTCTTTGGAGTGTCCTCAGTTTTCCTTGGAGTCACAAACTTCCTTGGGGAAACCCTGGTTTTCTTTGGAGTTAGCAACTTCATTGGAGAGACTCCAGACTTCCTTGGAGAGACTCCAGACTTCCTCGGAGAGAGACCAGACTTCCTAGTTGCTGTCAATGTCTTTTGTGGAGTTGTCGACTTCACATGATCAATTTTGCCTTTTGAAAAAAACAAGATGTGTTTGTGAAACACTATGCCCCCTCATATATTTGACCTCTGACCTTGAAGGATGACCTTGACCTTGACATGTCACCCCTCAAAATGTGCAGTCTCATGAGATACACAAGCATGCCAAATATCAAGTCTCTATCTCTACTGGTCCAAAAGTTATGGCCAATGTTAAAGTTGGCGATTTGACCCATATATTTGACCTCTGACCTTGAAGGATGACCTTGACCTTGACATGGCACCCCTCAAAATGTGCGGCTTTATGAGATACATATGTATGCCAAATATCAAGTCTCTATCTATACTGGCTCAAAAGTTATGACCAATGTTAAAGTTGCTGACAAACAAACAGACAAACGGACAAACAGACAGACAGACAGACAGACAGGGCAAAAACAATATGCCCCCGACTTTGTCAATGGGGGCATAAAAATACATATGGAATTTTACAAGATTCTGGTTAGAATTTACATAAAATAAGAGGGCAGTCACTTATATAAATAAGGAACTGGATAAAATGACTAAGCCCATGGTATCCTAACAATAACATGATACGGCTGGAGCTGCCCAGGAAGCCATCCACTGGAAACCTGTAATTGGGTCAGTACTTGAGCGCTGGAGACAGGATAATGTTAGTAGCTGTTCTTTTTTTGTTCAAATTGTGAAATGTAACAAAGACGCCCAAAGTCACTCATTAAATGATTATTCTGATTTCACATGTCACTTCCTTACAAACTAGAACTATCCCTGAAGATGATAAAAATACCCCCAAAACAGCACCTTGACCTACAACATAATTTAAGAAGGTAGTCCTTTCAAACAGTACTCATTTTGACCTTGACCTTTGAGGTACAAGTAACCCTCATCATAGAAGCTTTATGTAAAATGTTATTGAATGCCACCAAGTGGTTTGTAAGAAATAGGTCGGACAAAATATGGCTTCCGGCTGACCGACAGTGACTCCTGTATACCCACCCAAAACTTTGTTTTTTGGGAGTATAACTATGTATGGACCAAGCCTATGAAGAACTATAATTTATAGTTATATATATGAGAAAAATTAGAATTATCTGTTTTCTAATAGCATTTCCATGCAGAGTGTATACAACGTAAAATAATGCAACATTTGATAAATCAAGACATTAATTACCTGATTTGGCCTTCAATTGATTGTTGATCACAGCAACATCTGGCGAGGTCTGGAACCCAGATGAGTGAAGAACAACTTTTGGCTGAGCTGCAACAAAAAACAAGACAATCATGATATTCCTGCATGCCTGGCAATAAGAAATTGAACAGAAAAATGACATAAATTGAACAGAAAAATGACATAAATGCCTCTTTCATCATGGTAAACCTCCTTAACCAGTTGATCTATAATACTGCATTTGCCCGCACCCAATACAGAAGACATTTGGAAATAGTGTAGGAAGAGTTCAAATTGAAGAGCAATTTGTTGAACTCTTCCTGCATTGTTTTCCACTCATAAAATGTAAACATACTAAGTCACCCATTTGTGAAATATTGCTTTCAATTTGGAAGAGTCCAAGAAAATGCGTATGGAACAAAGGGTTTACAAATTTAAGTAATGTATGCCAAAGGGTTTTTCTGTAAAAAAAATATTGCCTCGAAACCAAATTTCTATTAATAGCAAATGTGACCTATCAACTCGGCTTGAACAAAATTTTAATGTTATAGGGTATCAACCAAGCATCATTCATATATATGATATTATTTTGGTGTAAGTTTGGTGAGAATCATATGAAAAATGCGGATGCAAGAGTGCACACTGTTGTGTCCAAACATCAAATAACGCATTTTTTTTATGATTCACATTTATGACCACAACGCCAACAACATTTATCCAATTTTGTCAGTTCAAGAACTTGTCCCAAGATATAACGGTTACATTACGACCATGTAAGTTCGGTGGACATCAAATTACAATTGAAAGTTGCGTGTAGTAGAGTACCAACAACACAAACTAATGCAATTTTTGATGATTCAAGACCCTTAACACAGATGAAATCACCTGATTTGGTCAGTTCAAAACTTGTCCCAAGATATTATGGCTATATAACTTAAGTTTAGTGAGGAACAAATGATGAATGGGTGCTAGAGTGCACACACATTCAACTAGTACCTTCATCATGTGCTTGTGCTGTGTGTGCTGAAGACTTATTCAATTGATCGGTGATAACAGCAACATCTGGCGAGGTCTTGAACACAGATGATTGTAGAACAACTTTTGGCTGAGCTGCAACAAAGAACAAGACAACCATGATGTTCATGTAGGCCTGGCAATAAGAAATTGAGCAGAAAAATGACATAAATGCCTCTTTCATCATGGTAAACCTCCTTAACCAGTTGATCTATAATACTGCATCTACCCCACCAAATAATAATAAAGTTTTTATTTATAGAGGCTGCACAGTTGGGCAAGCCCAGTCTTCCCTGTGGGCCTGTTAAAACATTTACAAATATTTACATATATATTATTATAGGGTACCATGTACATATTTACAGGGTTGCCACAAACCAGAGGAAACGAAATTCCCTGACAATTCCCTGACATTTCCCTGACATAATTTCAAATTTCCATGACACATTTCATCGCGAAATTTGGTCTTTCTGTCATAATTTCTGTAATACGTAATGGATTTTTAAAAATATATAACATTCATTCTCATGTTTTCAATTTTCCCTGACAATTCCCTGACATTTGCATATATTTTAAAAATTCCCTGACAGTTCTCAAAATTCCCTGACAATTCCCTGACCTTGAAAAAAATAAAATTTCCCTGACTTTTCCCTGACGCGTGGCAACCCTGATTTATATGGACCTAGCAATGAGCATTGTGGTACACCAGATGCAATTGGAAGAGATGAAGACAGTTTGCCAGCAACTGACACTTTCTGGGATCTTTTGTCAAAATAGGGTTTAAACCCTTCCAGGGTTTTGTTTCTTATGTTGTATTCAAACATTTTGTTAAAAAGGAGTGGATTATTTATTAAATCAAGAAATACAGTTCCAATTACCTTTCTGTTGTTAATTGCATCAATCCATATGATGAAAAACTATGTATAGTTTAAGTCAATAAAATATATCTATAATGTGTCAATTATTGCTGTAAGCACTGTCCCCCAAGAATGATTTTATCTGAATCCAGATTGAGAGTTATTAATGAGAGAATTTTTTTTTCAAGATAAGTCTTCAAGAAATCACACACATGTCTTTCTAAATTTTTTGATAATACAGGCAATATTGAAACTGGGAGGTATTTACAATGCAGAAGGCTTTTGAAAACTGTGTAGGAAGAGTTCAGATTGCTGCTGAACTCTTCCTGCGTTGTTTTGAACTCAGTAAATGTTAACATATACTAAGTCACCCATTACTGATTAGTAGAGAATTATTGCTTTCAATTTGGAAGAGTCCTAGAAAATGTGTATGGAGCAAAGGGTTAACAAATTTAAGAACTGTTTGCCAAATGGGTTTTCTGTAAAAAAAAATTTGAGAAACCAAATTTCTATTTATAGCAAATGTGACCTATCCACTCGGCTTCAACAAATGCTATATTTATAGGGTACCAAGCAACATTCATATGATATTAGTTTGATATCTGACAAATGGTTCAGAGTTTTGGGGCTGAGCCGCCTCTGATTGTGGCCTCAACTAGTTCACAATAAATGTTCAGAATATACTTACATTCGACAATATCCAGAAAACTGTCAGTAATGTCTTCGGTCAAAGCTTGATACCTTTCTGTCAACCAGGCATCCATGTCTTTTTTGCCTATTTATATAAGATAATGAAAGTTAAGTATCTCTAAACGAACAGATGCAGTGATGTGCATTTTTTTCCTAAAATATAACAATGAACATATATATTACATAACAAATTGTGCACTAATTACATATGATAAGCAAGTCATTGGCCAGTCCAACCATTGAAAGACATCAAGAAGTCCCCTTACTGGGAAAGCTCAGCTGTTTACAGCCACTTGAGTATACATGTAGTCTTGTGTTGTTCAAAAAAAATTATGAAGAGAAAGTGAGATTTTTTTTTAATTAATTTTGCATTTTTACACTCAAAACGTATGATAAATACAAAGTATGTAAATGCAATCTTAACATAACTTGTGTAGTTTGACATTCAATAAGTGGTGAAATAATGCTTTCAATTTGGAAGAGTCTAAGAAAATGTGTGCATCGGGTTACCGTTAAGTCACTGTTGAAACGTTGTGGGTGGGGTACGGATATTCCTTAAAACTTAAACTGTTTGTTCGTATCGGGAAAGAACGCAGAAATTCTTGATAAGCCATATTTCAAAGTTAATATTAACAAGTTAAATAGGATATGAGAATATAAATATAAATACATGAACTTGCCTCCAACCGCTAAAATCTTGAATTTCCAAATACCAGGATACCCACGGAACTTGGCTGTTCCATTATCTGATGGTTTGAAAGCGTTTACCGGAATCTTTGGTTCTATAACTTGTTTCAAGTTATGAACGGACAATCTGCTGCCGTCGTCAATCCATCGCATAACTGCATAACCGCTCGTTTTTGATTCACATCCTGTCGCCATTGTGTTGTTCGAACTGTCCGGTTTCCCTCCAAAATTCAAAAAATATTCCGCTTCACCATCCGGAAGTCTTGATTATCTGCGACGCTGGACGCTTGCTGTATTGAAAGCATTCAGAGGACGAGTGATTCCAGTCAGCGTGCAGTTGGTAAACAAAAAGTGGTGAGTTTTTAATTCCGAGTAACGTTACTGTTGGAAATGTATCACGTAGTTTCTTTTTACAAGAAATAGAGCTTATTAAAATACGAATCGATCCATCGAACAATAATAAAAAACATATCCAAAAGGACGGTGCCATCATTATGATTTACGGACGTTTCGGTAAATGACCAGTTCGGTAAATTGATTTTATATAGTGAATGTTCCGGACGTTTCGGTAAAAAGTTAATTATAGTAATTAAAGGTTTATATACCGGTATATCACACCTTTTGCTGGCGGATAGCGTTTGATTTGTAGTCACTTTTATCATTATAAATGGGTTGGGTCTAAACTATACGATGTAGTTAAAGAAAGGGTAAATTTCTATGCCAAATCCAGGGGTGAGAATTTTCCGCGGAATTCCGCGGATTTCGTTTCTCTCAGGGCCGTTTTTGAGATCGATGTAAATCCGTTGAGAAATTTGTAGAGGGGGGGGGGGGGGGGGGGGTTATGGCGAATAATTCAGGAAATTATTATTTGCCGATATATTCTTTCACTATTCCAAGTAAATCCGCGTTAACAACGTTTATATCGCGTTAACAGCGAGATTTCGGTTCAGCTAATCGAATAACGAGACTCTTGTCCTACAGCCAATCAAAACGCTCGTATTATGCTGTGTTCGTTCAACATTTCCAAGATGGCGTCCGTGATATGAAATTCTGTATCTGTACTGTCAATTAATCTGAATTTAAGACATAATGAGAAGCATAGGCAGAGATTACGATAACAGTGTGGAAAACAAGTTCTACCCAAGATGGCTAGAGAAAGAAATTACGTTGACATTTGGTACAGAAACAAGAAATGTGATAATTGGCGACGATTTCTTGAAACTGAAAGTAAACTTCGGACGAGGGAACCTTGTGTAAACTTTATTCCAAACAAATGAATTACGGCAAACGCGACTGCGTAGCATATAAGAACCTTCTGAAAAGCATTAAACATGTCCAGTTATTGAAACAGCGGATTTCCAGTCACAGGTAAAAACCTGTAATGTCAAGTATTCACTAAAAGTTGTCTGTCAATAGCTATTCATAGGTAATGTTAAAGGAACTGATCACGATGTGTCGATTCAGAAAAGTTATATTTTGTTTTTAATAAACCAGTTTAATGAATTAGAAGATGGTTTATTGACATAAAAAAGTAATCAGAATCAGATGTAAAGCGATGACTGATCAAAATTCAGTCTTTCACACACGAAACGAATATATAACAGTTGATTTGACTCATTGGGCAATAGTTTTTTTGCAAACAGTTTGGAGTCATTTATAGGTATTGTTGATATAGTGTATATAATTATTATCTTATTGCAAAACTATGTACATATTTTATGGTGAATATTAAATATATATCCAGTACACTTTTCGTTATCAATTATTTTGCCAATAGGCCCTATATATTACTATATAAAAACTCCAGTTATTTTCAACACCCTTCGCATGTCCATCATATTCATTGTTAGTCAAACAGTTACTGGGAGAGGTACTTAATCCTTTAATTACTATAATTTACCTTTTTACCGAAACGTCCGGACCATTCACTATATAAAATCAATTTACCGAACTGGTCATTTACCGAAACGTCCGGCACCCATCATTATCACAGAATTCTCAATGCGTCATTCTTCGTCTTTTATTAAAAAAAAAAGGCGAGTAGACATTTTCTGACTGAAATCACAGGGATCCGAGTCATGTTTCTGGTTAAATTCCTATTATCGTACAGGTCCCTGTTTTCGAACCGTACCTATGCTCGAACCTTTTGTTCAACGACTGTTTATATATACCAAAAACGCATTTTATTTAGCATGTTAACCAGTGCTTTGTTTACTTTCAAATAAATTGTTGAGTTTATTTGTCAGTATTGTTAGTGACTGTGTTAACATGAATTTATAAATATTCCCATGAGCCCTGATAAATATTAAGATGTTCGAGAACCGGTGCTTCCATGCAATACAATAAATTATATCAGTTTTCTTCTGACTGAAAGATAAACAGTAAACATTTACATTTTCATTAAAACCCTTCAACAATTATATTTTCATTTAATTCACCAAATTTTGATGATAGATTTTTAACCTGTGTGACAGATTTTTTTACAGAAATATGACTGGTATATGATTGATATGTCTTATATTTTCTATTCCAGGTGTACATGATATGGCTTCAATACAAGAACAGAAATATGAGGAAGTTCTCATGGATGGGAAAAAAAAGTTCAAATGTGGCATTTGTAAACGACTGTTGAGTAGAAGAGATTATATCTTACAACATTTGTCGAGGGATCATTTAGTGTGTAAGTATCCATTATTGATTACCAGTAATACCTTCTTTTTGCTTGGAAGTTGCCACATATTTAAAGATTCGGCCAAAATTAAAAAAAGTAATGAAATATTTCTTCTTCCCACAGTTGACAGGGGTTAGTCTTGATGAACTGACATTACACATTCTGCAGACAAACCCGACATTAAGCAATCTTCACCAGGCAAATTACTACTATAGAATGATGTAAACAAAAGATAAATATGATTACCATATGCTTTGAGCTTCATAGTACTTTAGTAGCAGATTTTGCACATTATACAGATGTATGAAGACATTCACTTTGGACCTGGACATTGCAACTTGTAATATTTATATGCCTAAATAAAGGGGCTAACAGGTGAGCTTTTGTGATCGCCCTGTGTCTGTCATCTGTCAGGTGTTAACTTTTACTTCTAACAACTTCTCTGAAACTACATGATGGAAGTTGATGAAACTTGGCATGGATGTTCCTAGCGTGCCCCGCTACCTTTTGATCAAGCTGTGTGGATTTGTTAAAAAAACATGGCTGCAAAAATCTTCTTGTCAGATACCATTGGCCTGATTTTGAAATAATTTCACAGAAATGTTCCTTAAGTGACTAGACTAAGTTTGTTCAAACCATTGTGATTCATAAAACATGGCCTCTAGTGGGCATGAAACAGCTGTCATTTCTACATTTCCAGTATTTTATTTTTGAAACTCTTGGGGAATTGAAAAAAAAAGGTTAAATCTCAGGACAATGTTTAGTGAGTAACCATTTGCAATTTTGAATTTGAAAATAATTCTTAACTGCTTTTTCCAACAAAGATTCTTAAATTTCTTTACACATTTTCCATTGATTTTGTTCTTAATTACAGCAGTAGAAAATGTATCAACAGGACAGAAGCAGCAGAGCTTTGTTGAATTAAACAGTGATGGGAGAAAAATGTTTAAATGCCATCTTTGTAAACGGCAGTTCTGTCAGAAAAGAAATGTATTACTACATCTAAACAGAGACCATGAAATGTGTAAGTATGCTGGTCTATATTTACTTTTACCAATTTTGCATCTTTTTTCACCAACCCTTTGGGCAAAGTTGAAAATCCTGGTTACTAAACTTGTTGAAATAATCTTAATACATGAATAAAGGTTATAATTTTGTGTTCCTGCTAAGCATTGAATGACTGAAAGATACATGAAAAGTAGTATTTCTAGTGTTTTTAGCTCACCTAAGTGCAAGGTGAGCTATTGGGATCACATTTTGTCTGGTGTGGTCAACATTTGCCCTTGTTAACACTATACCAACTACATTTTGCATGCAATCACCATGATAGTTTGTCAGAACATTTATCTCCATCAAATCTTGGACAAGTTCAAAACTGGATCGTGTGGGATAAAAATCTCGGTCACTAGGTAAAATTGAAGGAAAATCTTGTTTACACTCTGGAAGCCACATTTTTGCCTTGATCATGTTGAAACTCTGTCAGATTGTTTGTCTTGGTGATATCTAGATCAAGTTCGAAACTGGGTCATGGTCAGTCAAAAACTAGGTCAGTAGGTCAAATTTTAGGAATATCTAGTTTACAGTCAGGTGAGCAATCCAGGGGCCATCATGACCCTCTAGTCGGCATACATAATCGCGGCATACATAATCGTGATTACATATTCATTAACTTTGAACAAGTTTATCTATATTTCAGCTCCTGTAAAGAAAAAGAATAAGCTTCATAAAGGTGAAGAGTCAATACAGATGCCAATCCTTTCATGTACAGCAATAGTAACTGCACTGAAGAACAAAGTTTCTCAGTCTAATGAGATCAGCAATGAAATGCATACAGGTATGGATTATCCTGTACTGTAATGTAAAATTAAACATAAAAGTCTAGCCTTGAATGAACATTGCATGTCAGTGTAATATGTTTTGTTCAACAAAGTGGATAGTTGGCTCAAGCAAAAGGGTATATTTAAAACCAAAGAAAAAAATATGTGTGTTTCAGGTTATGCTCTCAAAAATATTAGGGTAGCTAGGTTGGCAATTCATTCTAATTTATACCTTTTTAGCTCACAGGTGATTTTTTGTGATGGCCCTGTGTCCATAGTCTGTTGTCCGTCGTTAATTTTTAGCTTCTAAAAACTTCTCTTGAAACCACTGGCTCAATTTTTATATAATTTCACAGAATGTTCCTTGTGTGACCCTGTACCAAGTTTGTTCAAGCCATCACAATTTTTCAAAAAACATGGCTGCCATTGGTGTGCTTACTGTTGAATAAACAGATCCCAAACTTCATTTGTGAATTCATATATCTCGGAGTCTTTGAGTTATCTACTTAAATTGGGAAACTCATGGATACTCCTGTGAGCAATATAGGGCCACTTTGGCCCTTTTGTTTCTAAGAATTAAAGAACCAGGCTCTTGACTTTAAAGAGTGCTTATTCAAATGTGATAAACAAACTGTAGGCACCAAAATGTTAAGATAGGTAGGTAGGGTAGGGTAGGCTTATAAGTATAACCCTTTCCCTTTTACGACAATTCTGCAGCAGACTACTTTTAATGTATTTTGTCAATGACAAAAAGTGGAAAACATCATGGCAAAAGGAGAAATTGCACGTTTTGTGCAATTTGTTCTTTTGTCACTATGTTTTCAAAAGGCCAATTGCTGCAAGGCGTCAGAAAGCGTCTATATGAAGGAAAGGGTTATAGAAAATCAAATACCTTTAATCCATAAGCATTTTCTTGGACTTATCCAAATTGAAAGCAATAATTCACCTCTTAGCAGTAATGTCAGATTGAAAAAAACATTGTAGGAAAAGGTCAGATTGCTCGTTACGATTAATCTGAACTCTTCCTACGCTGCTTTTAAATGTTGTCTGCATTTAGTACGGGAAAATGTGGTTTTATGGAGCAAAGGATTAAAAGATTGTGATCATACTGTGTATAAACAATTCTTTCAAACATCTCTTTGTTATTATTTGGTACTCTTGAACCTAAATGTGTCACATTTATTTTGCAGGGCCTGTGGAAGATTTATCATATGCATTTGGTGGTCATGCATATCAGACCAGCCAGACTGCAGGTTGTGTGGAAAGACCAATGAATCTAGATTGTTCTGTATCAGAGAGTGAATCGGAAAACCACAGCATTGGGTCGGATAGTGATTTATCTAGTCTGAATGATTCACTGTCTGATATCTCAGACATTAGTTTAGATGACAGTGAAATCGAGGTGGGCTCTGACTTTTCAGATCAAGGCAATCTAACTTGGTCGGACACATCTTATTCAGAGTCTTGTAATAGTGATAGTGATGATGGACATAATCATTTTAAAAAAACACTTACTGAAAGTGAAAAACAAGGTTTAACAATATTCAGTTGCTTTCAAAGAAATAACCTTTCTGCATCTGCTTGCAGAGATATACTAAAAACAATGAGAAGTGTGTTTCCAAACTCACGACAACTCTTGAACTTTGACTATATTCAATCTTTTGTGGATAAAAAACCCTTGATTGAGGTTCATTATTGTGAAATATGTAAATATGTATTTCCCACTGACCAGAATGTAGTTGGCTGTATTTCCCCTGATTGTGTAGGACTCCGTTACAAAGGCCCAATGGCAAACCAGCATAGACAGGAAAGACAGCCCAGGAAGAGTTTCATAATTGCGGATATAAAGAACCAGCTGACAAATCTGCTCCAAACACCAGGTGTATATTTTTTCTAAATATTATCAAACTGCTTTTGAAGTAAAAAAATAAATACATTGTGATTTAATTGGCTTTTCAGCTCACCTGACCTGGACTCAAGCAGAGCTAGCTCACTCTTTGTCCCTCATCTCATCCTTAAACAATTGCTTCAAACAACATCTCCTCATAAACCAAACTTTCCTCCAACTTCACAGGAATGGTCCTCTTCCAAAATAGCTAAATGAAACACTTTCCTGCACTTTCTGGTGCAGTATTCTGGTTGCTATGGCAACAGTTAAAAAATAATTAATATATAGCACAGACCTATATACAGATAATATAAAGGTCTGTGGATATATTACATGAAGTAAAGTACACATATAATATAGTATATAATCATTATCACTATTTCAATCAGCGGCACACGCAATATAATATCACCATAATCAGGCCTGGATTATCACACCTGTTGAAGAAACTTACTATATAAATTAAGGTGGACGAAACCACTTCACTCCCACTATATAAATTAAAATGGACGGGAGGTTGACATTTCAAAACCACTGTGATTCCAATCCTTATGAGTTTTTTTTGAGACTTTGTTGTTTTATTTCAGATATCGTTCAGGATATTGATAAATATAAGACTGACAAAGTCCACAGAAATGGTACAGAAGCTATTACAGATATCACTGACGGAACTGCATACAAAGAATTGCTCTGTGCAGAAGATGGTTTTCTTACCATGCCATTCAATTTGACTGGAATTATAAATACTGATGGTGTAAACTTGTATTCATCTTCCAAAGTGGAGCTTTGGCCAGTATTTCTGGCAATAAATGAGCTAAGTCCAAAAATTAGATTCTCCAGGGAAAACATGCTGCTAATTGGTATCTGGCAAGGAAAAGGGAAACCACCATTTAAACAATTTTTTGCCAGTTTAGGTGACGAATTAAATAGTCTATACAATGGGGGTGTTCAAGTTAATGTTAATGGGAAAGACATATTAGCCAAGCTTGCTGTTGTCTGTGGTGTCTTTGACTTGCCTGCGAAGGCAAGTATTCTTAATATGACATATTTCAATGGCAAGGAAGGATGTATTACCTGTGAAGATCCTGGTAAACGTGTTAAACAAGGGAAAGGTACTTCACATTGTTACCCATTTAGGAACATTGATTCTCATTATCCTGGTAGAAATCATGATACAGTGAAGGAATATATGAGGGAGGCAACAGACAAGAAACGTGTAAAGGGATTTATAGGTACATCTGGTCTGACTAATCTAGAAACATATGATCTGGTAAAGGGCACTGTTCCAGACTACATGCATGGTATTCTTTTAGGGATAACAAAATCTTTATTATGCAAGTGGTTTTCACCAACTCAAAGTGGGAATCCATACTTCATTGGAAAACACATAAAAACAGTATCAAAACGACTGAATAAAATCAAACCACCCCCATTTATTGAGAGATTACCACGTGATTTAGAGAAACACTACCAACACTTTAAGGCAACAGAACTGCAAGCCTGGTTGCTATTTTATTCCCTGCCCTGTTTGAGTGACATTTTGCCTTTTGCATATTTGAGGCATTTTGCTTACCTTTCTGAGGCAATTTACATTGTTTTAGGCGACAACATAACACCAACAAAATTAGACAGAGCATCTGTGCTTCTAAACAAATTTTATCAAGAATTTGAAGAGCTTTATGGTCCTGGATCATGTGGGTTAAATGTTCACAATGCATGTGCACATCTAATCTGGTATGTCAAACTCTGGGGACCAGTTTGGGCATGGAGCTGTTTTCCTTTTGAGGATGCAAATGCTATGTTACTCCAATCATGTCATGGGACAGGTAATGTTATGAAACAGGTAATGAGATACAAGGAGGTCCAATTAAATATGCGTAGTAAAGGTATGGAGTCTTCTAGTACTACTCGTTGGAAAGTGACGAGCTCAGCCAACAATTGTGATATCTGTGGAAAAATGAAACCTTTTAGTAAGGAGATCTTTTTTAATGAAGTCGCAGATAATGATGGTGTCAATTTAGGCAATGTGAAGCAATTGGATAGAATATGTGTCAATGGAAAACAGTTTTGCTCAGAAGATTACATAAGAATGGAAAAGAGAGTTTGCTCGGTCGTCCTGTGTGACGATGGCTCTGTTGGAAGAATTCTGTGCTTTCTGTTGGATGAAATATCTGATACAGTGTATGCCATTTTGCAGATGTTTCAAACACATATTGACACAGAGATCAGTCAGCTTGGTGCCGGCAAACATATAATTCCAGTAAGTGAAACACAACAAAAGAAAATGATACTAGTAGAACAATTGTCTCACATTTTGTTGTATATTCATGTTTCATTGACCAATGCATCCAATGTACACTATGTAGCACAACTGCCAAATGCACATGGGCATGCCATATTCAAGTAGTATAAAATTTGTAAAATTCATTTACTGTATACCAATTAAGGTAATAATAACTTGCAATGACAGGAGAATTGACAGGTTGCCTTAGATCTACTATAGTGTATTTGCTGTGTATTATGCATGAAAACTGGCACATAAATGTGTTATTCCATCGCCTATTCGAAGAAATAGGGGAGCTAATGTAATCATGTTGGTGTTGGCGTACGCATTGCCAGCTTGGTCAAACCTTTTCTCAGACACTGTGTATACATTTTTAACTCGCCTATTTGAAGAATAGGCGCGCTTATGTAGTCACCCCGTCGTCACCGTTGAAGCAGGCCTATTTGAATAATAGGGGTGCTTAAGTAGCCACTCAGGCGTTGGCGTTGGTATCAGCGTTGCCAGGTTAAGATTTGCATGCAAGTATTGAAAATTTGTGATATCTCGCAATAAAAAATAGTGTGTGGTTTTATCTGATACTGATACTGTAAGTCTTTGGAATTATGTTCACTATTGGCATACATCGTATATAAACAAATTTACAGATTTAAAAGGCCTGTATGGACATAGTTAACATTTGCATGGAAGTATTGAAAACGTGTATTATCTTGTAATAGTTGATACTGTGTGACTTTACCTAATGCTATAACTGTTTTGAAGTAGGCCCTGATAGACGATGGCCCTGATAGGCGAGCTATATTGTCCTCCGACAACTCTTGTTAAAGTGGAACATTTAATGTAATTAAAACCAAGAATGTCAATGAACAATTGAATTTTGTTTTTCTTTTTTATTGGAGAATTTAGTATGTCGTGAATTTTCTTTTCTTCAAGAACCTTTTTTTTTTCTTCATTAAATGTTTGATAGAAAATATAGTTCAACAATAATGCGAACACAAGTTCATGAACTTTATATGGAGTTCTTGAACCAAACTGTTCATGAAAACAAATTCATGAACTGTATCCAGAGTTCATGAACCAAACTATTCATGAACTCAAATTCATGAACTTTATCCAGAGTTCATGAACCAAACTATTCATGAACTACAGTTCATGAACTGTTGGGGAATTTATTTGATGGTTCATGAACTGTTCACGAACAGTTCATGAAGTTCTTCAAAAGTTCATAAACTTCATGAATACATTTCGCAGGGGTCTTATCCTGTCGTGATTTTAGAAAGCAAAGAAACAGATCTATCAATTTCCATTAGCAAACAGAGCAGACCCTGATCAGATGGCTCCTATAGGAGCCGACTGATCTGGGTCTACTCTGTTTGCAAATGCGTGAAAAGGTGTTTATCTGTAATGAGATTTCAAACATATTGTAAAGATCTGAATTACATTCCACTTTTTTTTTTATAAGACCTAAGTAATTCATAAACGAAACAAAACTATTATTTCTGCAAAAATCAACAGCAAAATCACTAATAATGCAAAAAAGCTTGAGAGAAAGTAATAACTGCAACAGTTTTTGCAAATATGCTGCTATTGCACTCTTAGGATGATTTCAGAATTTTTCAAGTTAGTTTATTTTTGCCATTACACTTAACATTCAATTGGTGAAAGCCTAAGTATTCATGCATCTCATTAGGATTTATTTTGTATGAAAAGCTTACGGTACCATTATTTTTGGAAAGAAATGGGCAGAAAGACTACCCAACGAAAAAAATTGAAATTTGAAGCAGAATAGCTGGGTTTTTTGCAGACCACAATTACTTAACGTGCCAAGACTTAGCTCTGTTGGCACGGACTGCCAGACAACTTGAAAAGAAGTTAGTCAGATTCCAATATCCCATCATCTAGGGTATGTTGCTATAAATACACCTTGTGAATATTTGAACCAGGTAAAACGAAACTAATTATCCCTTATACCTGGTCACCTGGAAATAACCGTTTTAAACTGATTGATATTCAAACCAGTCTTTCTTAACCCTTTCCCTATTCACCCTTTCCTCCATAAATACGCCTTTCTATGCCCCTGTAAAAGTCACCTGTTGAAACCATTGTGATAAATAGAGCATTTGCTCCTATAGAAGTAAATGCTCTATTTATCACAATGGTTTAAAACAACAAAATTCTAAAAAAAATCCTTTTCTCTAGTTAATGCTCCTTTTTCGGTAGATTAATACAAAAAGGTTGGGTCTAAAAATAGCCTATGAGAGAATGAGTTAACCCTTTCCCTGTTCTATTTTTATTCAAAATCCCAATACCTACTGAATATTCATGATCTAAACAGTTATAAATCAATAGAGAAGGGGGAACATTGTAGCCATTTTAGAAAGTAAAGAAACAAAACTACCAAATTCCAATAGCAAACAGAGCAGACCAAGATCAGACGGCTCCTCTAGGAGCTGTCTGATCTGGGTCTACTCTGTTTGCAGATGCGTGAAAACATGTTTATATGAGGGAAAGGGTTAAGCTACTACCTGTTTTACTGGACTCCTATGTTCAATAAATACATGACCGCTTAACCTTTTACTCCATGAATATTCATGTTAGAAATAATGACGTATTAATTAGGTTAATTTTTAAAATGGCATATAACAGAAACTGTAAAATCAGACCTATATTATTCCATAAGCAAACAGAGCAGACCTTGTTCAGACAGTTCCTAAAGGAGCTGTCTGATCTGGGTCTACTCTGTTTGTGAATGCATGAAAAGGCGTTTATATGAGGGAAAGGGTTAAGAGAAGTTCTACTGTATCTACCGTGAGAGTTGTCTATAAGCATTTTATGCCTAAAGGCAACAGCTCATCATGTTTTGTTGAAAGGCTCATACAGTTGTTTTGCAGACATTTAAATATTGCAGAAAGGAAGTAATTTATTATTACAATTGAATTGTTGGTGGCAGCTTCAGGTTTGGCAGAATGTCTTGTCTGCGGTCTAGAATTTTTTCACATTGTTTTCACAGAATTAAACATAATGCACCTTACAGACACTTTGCACTCATGGTTGAGTACATTCTTTTAAGAAGTAAAATGGTTCATTTATCCAACAAAAACATCTACAGTTCCAGTTCTCTATTCGTTAACCTTTTCCTCAATGAATATTAATTAAAGAATATATTTCTGCATGGATGCTCATGGACTAAATTTGTATAATTAGTTACATATTAACAAGGAAGTGTTTCACTGTGAAAGGAACTTCAGAATCGGATCTATATTGTTCCCTAAGCACACAGATAAGACCCCGATCAGACAGCTGTCCTAAGAAAGGATTACAGTAGAACCCGTCTTAACCCTTTCCCTCATATAAACGTGTTTTCACGCATTTGCAAACAGAGTAGACCCAGATCAGACGGCTCCTACAGGAGCCGTCTGATCAGGGTCTACTCTGTTTGCTACTGGAATTTGAGAAGATCTGTTTCTTTACTTTCTGAAATGGCTACAATATTCCACCTTCAATATTTGATTATAACCATTTTGTCTATGAATATTCAGTAGGTATGGAAATTTGGACTTAATATAGAACAGGGAAAGGGTTAAACTACCTTATATTGATTGGACGCAGAAACCTTAAAAAGCAGATGGTTGCTTAATGCGTGACAAAATTAATGCAATAAGCTCCTATAGGAGCTTTATGCATTACATTTGACCTGCATTAACCTATTCCCTCATAGGCTATTTTTAGGTCCAACTACTTTGAATAAATCTACCGAAAAGGAGCAAAAAAGAGAAAAGCAAAATTTTAGAAATTTGTAGTTTGAAACCATTGTGATAAATAGAACATTTGCTCATATAGGGGCAAATGCTCTATTTATCACAATGGTTTCAACAGGTGACTTTTACAGAGGAGTAGAAAGGTGTGTTTATGGAGGAAAGGGTTAAGCTACCACCTGCCTTACAGACCCTTAATTACTTCTCAATGGTCACTTAAGACAGTCTACTGTATTTAAATGATAAACAATGAAAACCCTGAATTAGAGGGTTCCAGTGTATTAATACCTATTTACTCATTTCATCAAGAAAAACGGTTAAAATGCCATCATTGTCCTCGTTTATATGAACATGTAAATAGAGGATCTTACATGAGTGTTCTTGATTATTGGATTTATTAAATGAGTCTTTTTAAAACGATAAAAAACGAGCTTTAGCGAGTTTTTTATCGTTTTAAAAAGACGAATTTAATAAATCCAATAATCATGAACACGAATGCAAGATCCTATTTATAACATAACACACACAAATGTTATTTGCAGCCAATATTTCAGCAGTAACGTGGATTGTTATAAATTCTCCTTACATATAGAAATGATGAATGAAAGGTGTTATTAGGTTCGCTAGGTAACTGGGACAAAGTAGGTCCAAATTTTCCAACTTTATTTTTTACTTACTGTCATATCAACCAGGATCTAATTCAGACCTCTCTGGAATTCAATTTAACTGTGATAGTTTATGATACAAAAACATACAGAAACACGTCAAAATAATTTTTGAGTTACAGTTTTGACATACATAGTTACAAACACGTCACATTATGACGTCATTGTACACACCATGTGTCTATGTAAAGCGCGCCATTTACATGAAGACCTACATATACAGTCGCCAACACGTCCGACACTCACTGTCAATGGGATTCGAAATGCGCCTTCGTTCTGGTATATTAAGCCCTTCATTAGTGTTGTATGTATACACATGGACATGGACATTTCCACCGAGAAAAAAAATCTCGATTCAAGTTCAGTGAAAATGTTTGAAATGGACAAAAGATTCAGTACGAACTGCTGCATAAAATGTGTTGGAACAGGAGGAAGATTTTCGCGATCAGCTGAGTTAGTGAGTATAGCATATTTGAAATATGTTTGTGCTGTGCTGGATTCAGATGACTATTGTTGTTGATTGATGAGATATTTGTATGAGTAGAAATCTGCATAAACAAAAGGACATGCGGTGAAGAAAATGCAAAGTTGAGGCATTTTGATTTAAATGTAGAATTGATTGTATGGGTCAGAGTAGCTGGTAGGTCTTTTTTGGCATACATTTTGTATATGATTCCTGACAGCGATTACAATTTGTATTATTTTATCGAAATTAAGGCGCAAGTGCCAACAATCCTTTGCCATCTATCGTGACTCAATCGTGGACAGGTAGGTCGACCACTGTCCGCCAGTTTGTTTGTTTTGACAGCGCGTATGAATCGTTCGAATGTCATTCGGTCGTTCGAATGTTATTCACTAGTGATTATATGCCCATGATTATCAAAAAATAAATGACAGTGTTACGTCACGCTGAAGCCACGTGTTATGTTATAAGGTTAGATCATAAACTTTAACTTCATGAATATTCATGTAAAGAATAATGACATCATGAATATTAATTAAACTAATTTTTTATAATAGCACATGAACATATATTTGGCCAAGGCAGAAACTGTAAAATCATATCTATAGTATTTCAGAAGCAACCAGAGCAGACCCTTATCTGTTAGATGTCTCCTGTAGGAGCCATCTGATCTGGGTCTACTACGTTTGCCAAAGTGTAGAAAGGTGTATTTTATTGAGTACAGGGTTAAATGGCTTGATATTTTTAACATTCTAATCTATAAACAGCCAGTCACAATGCAACAAGAGTAACTTGTGCACTGATAATTATCAAAGCTGATACTGTTTCTACACATAATTATTAGGGATTGGCCGACATTTTCATTGCTGACATAGAAGTGGCAAATTCCTGATTACCTATGCAAACAGTTTGGATCCAAATGATATGCAAAGTAACAGTCCCATCAAACATCCAACTGACTACATGATTGAAGGGAGCATTAACTTCTAGAATTGCAGCAAATCGTAGTATTTGCCAGCTACACTATCTTATATGTAATGTTAGCTTGCAAAGAGTGAAGCAGATTGATACAAGTTAACCATTATGGTGTGGAACGAGTCATTAATGTCCTCTGCAAACAGTGTAGAGCCCTCTCATCAGGGTTACAGGGTATGCACTGTTTGTCATGCTACACTTTCCTTTAGGAAAATCCCTCAATATTCACCATAAGCATGACCTGTTTGAATTTTGGAATAGACCATTTGAAAATTGAGCATTGTAAGGGTTAAAGTAGCTATCATTTCATTGCTGGTAATATTTGTATAGCTCTTCAGGAAAACAGTTGCCTTGATGGTATAATGACGAGCATTACTCTTTACAGCAACAGCCTGAAAATGTCAAAAGTGTAGATCCAGGTAGTGTCAGGCAGGTCACAATGACATTGGAACAACATCCCAACAACAGGAGCCTCTAAGATATGCATAGTTAAACATTTTGAAATATAGCTCCTTTACTTCTCCATCGAAACTTATAATGTTGTGACCACTCTTTACAGCTCTGTCTCTTTGAGATGATTGAAAGTCTCAATACAGAGTTAGGTTTATACTATTTGAATATACAGTAAAACCCCGCTAATGCGACCACCTAAAAGAGGTATAATTCTAGGTTGTAGAGGCAGGTGGTAGCTTAATGCAGGACAAAAGTAATGCAGAAAGCTCCTAGAGGAGCTTTCTGCATTACTTTTGTCCTGCATTAAGCAACCACCTGCTTATAAAGACATATATGTTTATTCATTAAGTGGTCGCATTAGCGGGGTTCTACTGTACATGTAATGCACCTTTATCTGCTGCTCTATATCATAGTATATTATTATGCATTCTTCACTATGTTTTGTTTCAAAAACTGCATTAAACAATCACTTGCTTTTCAAGACTCCTGTGTTCAATAATTGAATGGCCACTTAGGATAGGTTCTACTTATTGAACACCCTGAATTGGGATTCTGCCAAGTGTAAAGTTCTATTAACACACACTGGGATTTTAATCATTATCGTGCATTGAGCCAACCAGTCCATTCTCAGCAATACTATCAAACAGGCAAACCACAGTAAGATTTTGGTCAAACATGGCCAGTAATCAAATCCTCAACTTCCAGGCTCTAACAACTGAACCAATTAACCGTTTCCCTCCTAATAATACAGTAAAACCTCTCTATAACAGCCACTAAATTATGTTCATTAGTTGGTATTAAGGGCAGGTAGCTGACTAAATTTTATAGATCAGATCCTATAGATTTGGTCTAGGCCATATTAATTACCCTTACATTATAAAAATTAAGTTAATGAATATTCATGAAGTGATCAATGCATGCATAAATGTTCATTAGGGAAAGGATTATATCTACAGAAAGTCTTCACAATATTTTACTAAATACATTAGATACAGAGGATGTTCCACTCATTAACACATTCAAGCCTCTTTAACCCTAACATGTGTTCACACATTTGCAAACAGAGTAGACCCAGATCAGCTGGAGAATCTGATAGGGTCTGCTCAGTTTGCTAGTGGAATTTGAAAGATCTATTTCTTCAGTTTCTAAAATGACTACAATGTTCAACCTTCCATATTTTATTGTTAACTATTCTGTCCATGAATATTCAGTTGGTATTGAAATTAGGAATATAAAAAGAACAGGGAAAGGGTTAAAAGTGCATTTGCCCACATAGTTCTGTGAAATTATACCAGTGAAACCCTAATTTTCATTTGAAAGGGCGTTTCTGCAAATACTCTTGCCAATTTGACCTTTGGAAAATGATTTTTGAAACATAGAGTGCAGACCTTATAAGAGAGCTCCGTCAGGTCTATACAGGGTTTGCCATTGCACCATTTTAGGGACACTATGCATGAATAGATTAATGGCTTTATTTCTTAAACAAAAGCAAAAATGAACATATTTTATACAAAATCATGAGAGAGCTGTGACACTTGCAAGTCAACAGGATAAAAGAACATGTAAATCACACAAAAACTACTACAAAATTGGCCGCATAGATAAATTTCCCACACATTGCAAGCCTGGTAATATACACTTTCAGCATGCACTATACATATCAATGTTTCTTGTCATAGGTGGCTGACAAAATACAATAATTTACAAATAATCTGTCACATGTCATTAACCCTGTAATCCATAAATACGCATTTCACGTCTTTGCAAACAGAGTAGACCCAGTTCAGATGGCTCCTGTAGGAGACATCTGATCAGGGTCTGCTCTGTTTGCTTATGTATTAATGCAGACATGATTCTACAATGTCTGCCATGGCTAAAAATTTCTGTGTTCATGTGCCTATTAAGCTAATTAATATTTAAGATATAATAATTTCTTACACGAATATTCAGGAGGTTGTGGGTACATTGTGACTGTAACAATGTATATACAACGTATAAAGATACATGTAGTGAAGGGCCTTAACCCTTGCCTTCATACAAAATTTTATGCTTTTTAACGCCTTTGCAAACAGAGTGGACCCAGATCAGACTGCTCCTATTGCTTATGATAAAATATAGACGATGATTCTTTAGTTTCGGTCAGGGCCAAATATCCATGTAACATTGTTAAGCTTAATGTAATCACTACAGTAAAACTTATTTATAACGAACTCTGATAAAGCGAATTCCCGCTTATAGCGAACTAAATTTTGTTCCCCGGTCGATATCTTCATTAATTCTATACAGACTATAATGTTTAGTGCGAAGTTGTTTAGAGCGAATTTTCGCTTATGGCGAACTGATTTTCCAGTACCATTATTCACAAAACACTTTAAAATTCCTTCATTAAAGCAAAGTTTCACCTTGCTACTATCTTCAAGCACCTGTGTATTTCGCACGATTAACACTATGTAGCATAGGTGTTAAAACACACACTAGTGTTGGGGCGAACTGTGAAGCGATCCGTAAAGCATGTATTCTTCACGGTGGTAGGGTATAATTAAACACCGCTAGCCGCGGGGCATATATATGCACTTAAAAGTACGGGTTATAGCTAAACATTGTTAAGATATGATGTTGGTTTTTTATTTTCAAAATAAATACTTGAAGTCTTTTGGTTTTGTTATTCCCTCCCCGTTCGCATATTATTTCAGCATTTTCCGCTAAAAATAGAATCTACCGCTGACTCCAATGACGACACAGATTTATAAGGAATATTTGCCCCTGCCCACATACGCGGAGTGGAGTCTTTGTCCGCTATACCCAATTTGCATCGGACATTGGAGCAACGACCAAATGCTCCTGATTTTTTTTTAAACACTGACATTTATGAAACAATTATTTGGCAAGTTTCAAGCATCCACATGTGTTCAAAATCAAATGACCGATTTCTTCCACAAAGAGTAAGCTGTACGATGAATGATGTGCATTTTGGGAGTTTGATCGCTACGCATACATGTCTGAATTATGGTTTAATAAATATTGAACAGTCGTGTGTCAAAGTAATAATTTATAGCGAACTTCGTACTATCAATATAGCGAATAATGTTTATAGCGAAGTAAATCCTTCAGTCCCCTGGAATTCGTTATAACCGAGTTTTACTGTATTCATGATTTCCTGTAAATATTTATGGAGCAGGGCTCTAGAAATCCGGAAAATCGCCGGTCTGGACCGATTTTTGACTTCTCAGACCGGTTTGTACGACAGAATTTGAAAAAAAATCGGTCCCAAAATTTCAAGCAGACTACACGTATCTAATTAGAATCATCGGTCTATTAGCTAAATGTTGCAATTCGTAAGTGCCCTATCATAAACGTGTCAAGGGATTAAATGCCTGGGGTCAGGATTATGGGCCAGTCGGTCTTGACATACTTACCTCTTGCAGCTAGCCACTGAGCCATGTAATATTGGTAAGATGTGCTAGGCATTGTGCACTTCATCTATTTCTTATGCCGCAAACAGTTCTAATTGTTTATGCAGTAATTGGCATTGATGTCGTAATTACCTACATTTTACCTGGTAACAAACGGTCCGTAGTAAATTAATGAAATGTCGCCTAATTATGTTTGTTTATTTAATTACTGTAACAGTCCGTATATTAAGGCTACTCTATTTTTTTGTATTAAAAAAGAAGGATATGTTTATCTAAAGAAATGGATCTGTAATCAGGGCTGAAATGTCTCTGACAAATAACATTTTGGTATCAGGTTTTTATGAGCAAATACTCTCTTGATATCCATCAGCAACACAATTTACTTTGAAGAATCATAACAAAAAGTCAACAAAATGTCCGGATGATTCCACGGGGGACCGCCACAATGAAGTATGGACCTGGGCAGAAAAAAATGTATGATCACGAGATATATAGACTATAATTATATCTAGTGTTCATACATTTTTTTCTGTCCAGGTTCATACTTCATTGTGACGGTCCCTATATATCTAGTGTTCATACATTTTTTTCTGTCCAGGTTCATACTTCATTGGGACGGTCCCCTGTGCTTGATTCAAGTTAAAGGTTGACCTATTTTCGAGACTCCACATTTAAAGAGCTCCATTTATTGTACTGAAGTCAGTGAAGAGAAAAACAATTCTGAGTAGTGGCTTTCGTATATCTGATGAGAAATACGTATGCATCATAAGCTAAATAATAATTACCAATCATGTAAGCTAGTTTCCTTGCTTCTCGTTCAAAGCCTTCAAAACTGTCACGCATGCCGACTTGAAATGTCATTAGTTTTCGCGAATGTCAACTGTCATTAGTTTTCACAAATTTCGAGATTTAATGCTGTCATTTTATTACAAACAAACTATAAGGGGACAAATGGCACATATTCAAACATACTACCAGTGGACATATAATGAGGGGCTAATGTCCGCTCATCGAAAAATGGTGGGGCAAATGTCCGGGTGGCTAATGTCCGTTTCTCGGCTGGACCGGTTGGGATTTGAAAATTTCTAGAGCCCTGTTATGGAGTAAAGGGCCTTAACTTCTCACATGCTAATGGTAAAATCATAACAATAAATGCTGCAAAGTAAGTTGGAGTCTCAACAGGACCAAAACTGATATACAGTATTAGGTCAAACATTTAATTACAGGATACACCATTGAATACTTTTTCTCTATCCAACTGTGCAGCCATTATTCAGATCAACATCAACAAGTCAAGTACATGATAACCTAGCTCAGGTGTACCCTTCAGAAAACCACACTGTTTAGCATAAAAAATGTAATCTAAACAGTAAGTAAATATAATGTGACTGACTTAAACTCTACTATTGTTACTTTACTATGATGATCAGGTCTGCAAATAAAATAATTTAGATCCACATCGAGAGCAAATACCCTCATACTCTGACCAAAATCAAAACGTTTCCACGTTATTCAGAAAATCAAAGGAAAATGATTTACTCATAGAATAGTATCTGGTAAAATCATTACCTCTTAGTCTGCCAAAGATGACCCGATTTGCATTTGCAAATAGCTTGGACAAATAAGACAATGATTAAATCAGTGGCTCATCGGAATTCAAGCAGTTTAACACATGATCAGTAGATCCTCAAACACTTGAATTAAGTTTAAAATTGCTCTAGATCAGTTTCAGATGATCTTGATTTTTACAGCTGGAAAAGGGTTAGGTTCTGGAGAAGAAAAATTTGTAATCTACAGTCATGTGTTATGTAGCAATGTTAAGTGTTCACAAATATCTTGCAAAAATGTGAATATGCAGAACCTGTTTGAATCTGCAGCTCTTTCTAGTCTGTGGTTATAGTGAGCGAGTAAATTGATGTCTCAAGCACTGCAATGCACTATGAATATTATATGGTACTAAAAGAGCACAAAATTGAAGGAATCAAATCTTAATTACATAAGATTAAGATAAAATATGAGGTAAAAATTCACAAACTAAACACCTGTTGGAGTAGTAGCAGAGATTAGAGATTCAGAAATCACAGGTATTATACCCTTTCCCTCCTATTAACACTTTTTCATGTCTTTATGCAAACACAGTAGACCCATATCAGACAGCTCCTGAAAGAGCCGTCTGATCCGAGTCTGCTCTTAATGCTTATAAAATTATATCGATCTGATCATACAGATTTTTCTAAGCCAAAAATTCCTTATTAACCCTTTCCCTGTTCAATGTTCATGACTGTAAGAAATACATTCAATATTCATGTAAGAAATACATTCAATATTCATGTAAGAATTACGTTCAATATTCATGTAAGAATTACGTTCAATATTCATGTAAGAAATACGTTCAATATTCATGTAAGAAATATGTTCAATATTCATGTAAGAAATACATTCAATATTCATGTAAGAAATACGTTCAATATTCATGTAAGAAATATGTTCAATATTCATGTAAGAAATACTCAGATGTCATGAATAATTATCTATTTGCTGAAAACAGGATTTTCATATCTTGGCAGAAAGTGTTTAATCTGATCTAAAAAATTCCATAAGCAAACACTAAGCAAACCCTGATCAGACAGCTCCTACAGGAGCTGTCTGATATATGTCTACTCTGCTCCTACAGGAGCTGTCTGATATATGTCTACTCTGCTCCTACAGGAGCTGTCTGATATATGTCTACTCTGTTTGCAAATGTGTGAAACTGCATTTATATGACGGAAAGGGTTAAATTTTTACCTTATGAAAAATACATGTATATTCATGAAGCAATCAATTCATGTAAAAATGTTCATTAGGTGCAGGGTTAAATTTCAATACCTACTGAATATTCATGGACAAAAATAGTTATAATGAAATATGAAAGGTGAAACATTGTAGCCATTTTAGAAACTAAAGAAACAGATCTATCAAATTCCATTAGCAAACAGAGCAGACCCTGATCAGACAGCTCCTGTAGGAGCTGTCTGATCTGGGTCTACTCTGTTTGCAGATGCATGAAAAGGCGTTTATATAAAGGAACGGGTTCAACCTATTATCAGGTATATCCTATTTGTTGCCTCCTTATAGTGCCAGTACAATGGGTTCTAATTCTTTTTCATCATTTTGGCACGTTCAACAAGCACATACCAGTTAGGATTCTGTGGGCCTATCAAATATGTGTTCCAAGAAATATTTCTGATAGCTTCAAGTTGCACTCTCAATCAACTTGCCATAATCTCCCCAATTTATTAGCACCAGAATCTGATTCTAATTTATTGTGTTTACAGAACGATCCAAAGCTTCTCCAATATGGATGAGAAATATTCATTATCTATCATTCAAAGGGAGTTATTCTTTAGAAAACAACACCATAAAGGTAAAACCAATAAAGTTTAACCCTTTTCTATGTATATTCTAAAGTTTAATACCCACTGAATACTCATGGACAAAATAGTTACATGTGTATAATGAAATGTGGAAGGTGGGATATTGTAGTAACTTTAGAAAATTAAGAAACAGATCTTTCAAATCCCACTAGCAAACAGAGCAGACTCTGATCAGACAGCTCCTCTAGGAGCCGTCTGATCTGTGTCTACTCTGTTCGCAAATGTGTGAAAAAGCATTTATTTGAATGAAAGAGGTAACCCTTTTCCTGTTCAATATTCATGTATGACATCGTGCATATCTGTTAGCTGAATGTTTATAATGGCATGAACACATGAATTTGTGGTGCTGGTAGAAACTAAATCATAAGCAAACAGAGCAGAACAGGAGTCATCTGATCTGGGTCTACTCTGTTTGTAAAGGCATGAAAAAGCGCTTATATGAAGGAAGGGTTCATATCTGAAGGTGAAATGAACCAGTTCCAGGCTAACTGTGTTTGCAAAAGACACCACCTTGTTCAGTCAAAAAGGAAAATTAGACTTCCATATATGGAGGGGAAAAGACTTATGTCCCTTGCTCTACACTGTTTGCCATACAAAACTGCTCTCCACTGAAGTTACGGAATGGGTCAAGTTATAGATACTGTGACAGAAGATTAAAGTTCTAGCCTTGCAAGATATTTGCAAAGGGTTTGATTCAAAGTAACTATGCAACAAATTTTAATCATAGCAGTGGAATATAAGAATAGCGATCTTTCAACAATTGACCCTTTCCTTCAAATGCATTTTCACAAGGTTTATACAGTAAACACCATCTACAAACAGTCAATCAGAAGAAATCTAATTCTGGAGCTTAAGACAGTCATGCTGAATGTTCCAATAGGGGTTTTCTGCATTACTTTTGCTCTACATTAACCCTTTCCTCCATAAATACGTCTTTCTACGCCTCTTTAAAAGTCACCTGTTGAAACCATTGTGATAAATAGAGCATTTGCTCCTATAGGAGCAAATGCTCTGTTTATCACAATGGTTTCAAACTACAACATTTTACTTTCTCAAGTAAATTCTCCTTTTGGGTAGATTCGTTCAAAGAGGTTGGGTCTAAAAATAGCCTATGAGGGAATGGGCTAATTATCCACCTACTGTTAAGGACACCAATGTTTGTCCATTAAATGGTTGTTGTAGAGAGGTACTATCATATATAGACTGTGTCAGTTTCAGTCAAAAATAAATTTTGGGCAAACAATATTCTTCAAGTAATGCTAAAGAATAAAAGCCTTCAATCATCCATCCTGGATGCTTCAAGCTTCCCTTTGGCTGACTTATTGATACTTGACCTAGATAAGATAGGAAACAGCTGTATACATAAACACTGTTCAGGTAAAGACCAGTTTGGGAAGGTGAATAGAACAGCAGGGAGGAAGAAGGAGCAGCCAACCAATAGCATCCTTTCGATAAGGTATGCCAAGAATGCTTAATTTAGAGAAAATATATATCCTACCACATGTAGTTTTACAACTAAGTCTACCTACATAATATCACAGTAACCATAACCTGTTGAATAATTAAAACTTGCTCCCCTATTTCTTAATATCAATTTAAAAAATTGCATCAAAATTTATCACTGTATGACAAACAGTCCAGCCCCCTGATCAAAGGGCTCCATCAGGAGCCATTTGATCTGGGTCTACACTGTTTGCAAATGTTTTATATACTCATCTCCCACACTTTAAGGGTTAATGATACCCAAGTATTTTTAACTATTAATTGTAACACCGGTAGTATCCATATGTATTAACCTTTTCCCTGTTCTGTGTTTATTCCAAATTTCAATACCTACTGAATATTCATGGATAAAATAGTAATAATGAACATTGTGGAACATTGTAGCCATTTTAGAAAGAAAAGAAACATCTATCAAATTCCATAAGCAAACAGAGCAGACCCTGATCAGATGGCTCCTATAGCAGCCCTCTGATCTAGGTCTTCTCTGTTAGTAAATGCGTGAAAAGGTGTTTATATGGAGGACACAGTTAATCTTGCATTGATATTTACAAACAGCAACAACACCAAAAGGCTCTGTAACTAAACCTGTTTAAGAAAATATCAATGTTGAAGGGGACATAACTCTGTCATGAATATTTAGTAAAGTTCAAACTGATTTATCTAAAAATGTCTGACAAAAGGCATCTGTCTCCCTTAACCCTTTCCTTCATATAAACAACTTTTCACGCATTTGCAAACAGGGTAGATCCAGATCAGACGGCTCCTATAAAATAAGGATAAGCAATGGATCGTAACCCAATCACACATACCGGTAGTGATAGTTATGCTGAATGTTTGAAACTGAGAACTTTTTTGCTGATGGTCAAACATCATTGTCCTTTCTATGTGATCTTGTTACCTATGAATTGATGGGATTTTCCTATAAAGGAGGACCAAGACCTGCGAACCATTAGCAGAGCAACAGATAAAGGTACACACTCAAATACTAAACTCGGTCATTTCTCCACCAAACCCTATGTTGTGACCACTCTTTAGAATCGTCTCTTCAAGAGAGTTATTCTTGAAAATGTTTTAATTTACACATCTTATCTGGACCTCTGATTAGAATTAGATTTTCTTGAACATAATATTTTATATTTCCAGTATGCAATTAATGGATTCTGACGCAATTCATCCACTGGTGTAAGCCTACTTGGAAAGGTGTTTATAATTGCTTTGGGATACATACAGAGACAATGAGCCAAGTTCATTACAGATAAGCTGTTACAACATGCATGTGAAGATGTATCAAACCCATTACATACCTATAGGGCATGTGTAAACCAGGTAATTATATGCAAACACAATGCACTGCATCACATAAATGTTCAAGATGTTCAGAATGATTCAAAGAGAAATACTATCAGTATAACAGTATAAACCAAGATGAACCCTAGATTATTTGGGAAAAAATGCAGGATATCACTTTAACCCATTCCCTCATAAGCTATTTTTAGATCCTACCTCTTTGAATATATCTACCAAAAAGGGGCATTAACTAGAGGAAAGGAATTTTTTAGAATTATGTAGTGTTGAAACCATTGTGATAAATAAAGCATTTGCTCCTAAGAAGCAAATGCTCTATCACAATGGTTTCCAAAAGTGACTTTTACAGAGGCATAGAAATGCGAATTTATGGAGGAAAGGGTTAATTCTCAGACATTGCTAGAGAAAAAAGTGTATTCTTCAAGTTGTCAATCAGTTTCACAGATGGTTTCAGTTGTTTACTTGAAGTAGCTCAAGAGTGTCAAACAGTACTGATCCTGCAGAGATCTCAAGTTATTGAATATCAGATTTGGATCCAGTATATTAACCCTTTACTCCATGAATATTCATGTAAGAAATAGCATCATCATTAATAGTAATTAGATTCATTTATACAATGGCATATGAACCATGGGAAATTTCAGCCATGGCAGAGACTGTAGTCACATCAATATTATTTCATAACCAAACAGGCGTCATCTGATCTGGGTCTACTCTATTTGCAAAGGCAAAGAAAGGTGTTTTTATTGAGTAAATGATTAACAAGTTCTAATTGTGTCATGGATAGCATTCTAAGGTATATTAGGTAGCCCTCCAGTAATTTCATCTCAACTTAATCATCTCTACATCATAAAGATCAAGATACTGGATGAGGCAATATCAATATTTAGATTTATAATGCTTACACCGACCACACTTCATACACATTTCACTACGGTGTTTAAACTTCAAGTAAACTATGGGCAAACCATATAACCTTTATGCACTCCAAGTGACTCAGCTTCTCACCAGCATCAAAACTTTAACCCTTTCCCTCATATAAAATGGATTTTCACACATTTGCAAATATCTAGCATACAGAGACTCAGGGTCTGCTCTGTTTGCTTTTGACATTATATTGATCTGATTCTACAGTTTTTGTTAACCCTTTCCCTCATATAAACATGTTTTCACGCATTTGCAAACAGAGTAGACCCAGATCAGACAGGAGCCGTCTGATCAGGGTCTACTCTGTTTGCTAACAGAATTGGATAGATATGTTTCCATGCTTTCTAAAATGTCTACACTGTTCCATCTTTCTTATTTCTTTGTAACTATTTTGTTAAAGAACATTCAGTGGGTATTGACATTTGGCCTAAATACAGAACAGGGAAAGGGTTAAAGCAAAAAACTTAAAAAGTTTACATAATAAAAATTCAGCTAATAAATATTCATGTTGTCATTATTGATTACATGAATATAAAACAGGGAAAAGGTTAATCAATTTAAGAAACCTTTCCAAACAGTCTGGATACAGCTCTTTTATCTGAGTGTCTTTTTGAAAAGAATTTAACCCTTTCCTCCAAAGATACGCCTTTCTACGCCTCTGTAATAACCAATTCTTGAAACCATTGGGATAAATACAGCATTTGCTCCTATAGGAGCAAATGCTCTATTTATCACAATGGTTTCAAACTATAAAATTCTAAAATTTTACTTTTCTCTAGTAAATGCTCCTTTTGGGTAGATTCATTCAAAAAGAATGTAAAAATAGCCTATGGTGGAAAGGGTTAAGGAAAATTGTACATTGAGAATTGAAGCAGACGGCAATTTTTACAGACAAAAGTAACTTAGTGTTCAAAGGGATAAGAATTTATATGCCATAGTTTAACCCTTTACCCTTATGAATACGCCTTTATACGCTTTTGCAAATAGAGTAAACCCAGATCAAATGGCTCCTATAGGAGCCGCCTGATCAGGGTTTGCTCTGTTTGCTTATGATATAATATAGATATGATTCTACAGTTTCAGCCATGTCTAAAAATTCCTGTGTCCATGTGCTATTTTAAAAAAGTAATCTAGTTAATATTCATGACATCATTATTTCTTACATCAATATTCATGGAGGAAAGGGTTAAGCATTTTCGTTTTTAAAAAATTTGCTGAAATTTTTAAAAGGATAAAATATAGGTCAAATCAAGGTGTCTTCACAGTCATGTTATGCACATCTGAGTGCATCTGAGAATACAACTCCTACGCTACTTCTTCAGTGAGGTCATGCATCAATTACGATTGTGTTGCCTTTTTATACGTAGCATAACATCCACAGGCTTGAGTTTATGAGAAAACCACTTAACACCAGAGATCTGAAATCAGCATACTGTTACAAAAGATGCCTCTAATCTCTTTTCTATGAAAAACAATATAAACTAGAGGTTTGTTTTTGTCACAAAAACAGATGTCTCCCCCTCCCATCCTCTTTCCAATACACAAGTGTAATGTCTGTAACTCCAAACTTATCAGGATCTAATGTTTAAGTCATCAGGGGCAATAACTCCAACATTGTCAGGGGGAGACGATTCAAAAGCCCCAGGTACACAAAAACACATGCTAGTCAACATTCTTGTGAAGTTTGGTGACTCTAGTACTAGTGGTTTCAGAGATACATGTGACACAAAGTAAAGTTTCTCTTATTTAAGTCATAAGGGGCAGTAACTCCAAAGTTATCAGGGGGAGACAAATAAAAAAAACCAGGTGCACAACAACTCATGCTGGTGAACATTCCTGTGAAGTTTGGTGACTAGCCCTAGTGGTTTTAAAGATATGCATGACACAATGTTTCTCTAATTTTAAGTAATCATATCAGGGGCAATAATTCCAAAGTTATCAAGGGAAGACAATTCAACAAGAGATGTTTGTAAAACATGTATACCCCCCAGACCCCCTGACCTTTGATCTAGTGACCTCAACTATAGAGGTCATCTAGCGGTCATGACTAATCACCACAGCAACTTTGAAGATCCTAAGCCAAACCACTGATCATTTATTGATCTGCAAACATTTCACATATTAAGGTCATGGTGACCTTGACCTTTGATCTAGTGACCTCAACAACTATAGGGGTCATCTAGTGGTCACGACCAACTACCACAGCAAGTTTGAAGATCCCGACCCAAACCATTGAGCAGTTATTAATTGGAAACCATTTCATCAGTTAAGGTCATGATGACCCTGATCTTTGATCTAGTGACCTCAAAATCAATTGGGGTCATCTAGTTGTCATGACCAACCACCACAGCAAGTTTGAAGATTCTAAGCCAAACCCTTGAGCAGTTATTGATCGCAAAACATTTCACCAGTTAAAGTCATGGTGACCTTGACCTTTGACCTAGTGACCTCAAAAATAATAGGGGTTATCTATTGGTCATGACTATCCACCACAGCAAGTTTGAAGATCCTAAGCCAAACCCTTGAGCAGTTATTGATTGCAAACCATTTCACCAGTTAAGGTCATGGTGACCTTGACCTTTGACCTAGTTACCTAAAAAACAATAGGGGTCAACCAGTTTTCATGACCAACCACCTAAGCAAATTTGAAGGTCCTAAGCCAAACCCTTGAGCAGTTATTGATCAGAAACCATTTTACCAGTTAAGATCATGGTGACCTTGACCTTTGACCTAGTGACCTCAAAATCAAGATGGGGTCATCAAGTGTTCATGACCAACTACCACAGCAAATTTGAAGATCCTAAGCCAAACCCTTGAGCAGTTATTGATCAGAAACCATTTTACCAGTTAAGGTCATGGTGACCTTGACCTTTGACCTAGTGACCTCAAAATCAAGATGGGGTCATCAAGTGTTCATGACCAACTACCACAGCAAATTTGAAGATCCTAAGCCTAACCCTTGAGCAGTTATTGATCAGAAACCATTTTACAAGTTAAGGTCATGGTGACCTTGACCTTTGACCTAGTGACCTCAAATACAATAGAGGTCATCCAGTTGTCATGACCAACTACCGCAGCAATATTGAAGATTCTAAGCCAAACCCTTGAGCAGTTATTGATCGCAAACCATTTCACCAGTTAAGAGCATGGTGACCTTGACCTTTGACCTAGTGACCTAAAAAACAATAAGGGTCATCTAGTGGTCATTACCAACCACCACAGCAAATTTGAAGATCCTAGGCCAAACCCTTGAGCAGTTATTGATCGCAAACCATTTCACCCTTTAAGGTCACAGTGACCTTGACCTTTGACCTAGTGACCTCAAAAACAATAGGACTCATCTAGTTGTCATGACCAACCACCTAAGCAAATTTGATGGTCCTAAGCCAAACCCTTGAGCAGTTATTGATCAGTAACCATTTTACCAGTTAAGGTCATAGTGACCTTGACCTTTGACCTAGTGACCTCAAAATCAATAGGGGTCATCCAGTGGTCATGACCAACTACCACAGCAAGTTTGAAGATTCTAAGCTAAATCCTTGAGCAGTTATTGATCGGAAACCATTTAACCATTTAAGGTCATGGTGACCTTGACCTTTGACCTAGTGACCTCAAAATCAATAGGGGTCATCTAGCGGTCATGACCAACCACCACAGCAAGTTTGAAGATCCCAAGCCAAACCCTTGAGCAGTTATTGATCGGAAACTATTTCACCATTTAAGGTCATGGTGACCTTGACCTTTGACCTAGTGACCTAAAAAACATTAGGGGTCATCTACTTGTCATGACCAACCACCACAGCAAGTTTGAAGATTCTAGGCCAAGTCGTTTATCAGTTATCATTCGGAAACCATCGATCTACCGACCGACCGACCGACCGACCGACCGACATGTGCAAAGCAATATACCCCCATTTTTTCAAAAGGGGGGTATAAAAATCCCAGTTGTACAACAACTCATGCTGGTCGACATTCCTGTGAAGTTTGGTGACTCTAGCCCTAGTGGTTTCAGAGATATGCACGACACTAAGTAAAGTTTGTCTAATTTTAAGTCATCAGGGGCAGTAACTCCAAAGTTAACAGGGGGAGACAATTAAAAAAAACCAAGAGCAAAACAACTCATGCTTGTGAACAATCCTGTGAAGTTTGGTGACTCTAGCCCTACTGGTTTCAGAGATACGCGCGACACAAAGTTTGTATAAATTTAAGTATTCATATCAGGGGCAATAACTCAAGAATTATCAGGGGGAGACAATTCAAAACCCATAGGTGCACAACAACTCATGCTGGTGAACATTCCTGTGAAGTTTGGTGACTCTAGTACCACCGTATTCAGAGATACGCGCGACATAAAGTATTTCTAATTTTAAGTCATCAGGGGCAATAACTCCAAAATTATCAGGGGGAGACCATTCAAAAACCCCAGGTGCACAACAACTCATGCTGGTGAACATTCCTGTGAAGTTTGGTGACTCTAGCCCAACTGGTTTCAGAGATACGCGCGACACAAGTTTGTGACGGACAGACAGACAGACGGACAGACAGACAGACGGACGGACAGACAGACAACTCTGGCAAAAACAATATATCTCCCCATAAATGGGGGAGACATAATGATCATGGGGCTTATCATGAAATATGGTTTATTTTTCATCTTAGCTGAAAAACAGCAAGTGATGTGATAAAAAATCAAATCTATAACAACTTTCGAACTTCACAGAATGGAAAGAAAATGCCTCATGAGGTCTGGTGTTGTTGTTTTTACATGAAAAGTTTTACTTTTAATGTATGAATTGGACTCATGTTCCAATAATATCTGATTCATAACTTTAATAACAATTGATTAGTTTTAATTTGGTATATTATGATCATCATAATCTTCATCATGATCATCACCTACATCATCAATCATCACTATCACTATCGTCATCATCATCATTATCATTTTAAGTTGCCCCAAACACAAATCTACCACACAGATATCAAATTCTTTCATTTTCGACCAAACTCTGTCTTTGCGTTATTCATTAGAATTATCTAAGAGAAGTGACTCTAATGAGAACTAGCAAGTAAATTTTGCAATGAAATATACTACTTAACCATAAACTATTTTCAGACCCAACCTCTTTGAATAAATCTACGGAAAAGGAGCGTGTACAAGCAAAGATGAAAATTTCAGAATTGTATAGTTTTGAAACCATTGTGATAAAAACAGTATTGCAGCAAAAATGCTCTACCTATCACAAGGATTTCAAAAATTGATTTTGATACAGGCGTCAAAAGGCATTAATATAAGGTAAGGGTTAACCTTTACAAGAAACTGTGTAATCATATTTATATTGTATCATAAACAAACAGAGCAGACCTGATCAGATGGCTCCTACAGGGGCCGTCTGATCTGGGTCCACTCTGTTTGCATAGACGTACAAAAGCGCATTTATGGAGTAAAAGTGACTCTCATGGACAGTGAGACAAGACACTACTCACCTATACTTTAATGGATAGTGAAGAGAAATGAGTGCATGACAGGCCTCTGTGAGGCGCGAAAAACTCTGTGAATGAAACAGAATCTTGTGGTCCGTTAATGACAGTGCAAACACAGAGATCGCTGTCTGTATGCCTGAAAACAGAAAGCAAATGTTGCAAAAACATGGAGAAATATCAAAACCATAGTTTCAAATTTTGTGTAGCATGAAAAGTAGCTGCCATTTCCTGTAAATTTTAAACTAAGAATATTTTGAGAGAAAAAAGTTCAATCCCAATGCAAAGAAGAATCATTGGGTGTCAAATCTGGATACAAACTGTTAGCTAACCCCTTACATGGTAATTCCACTTGTTTATGTCTTTTAAAACAGAGTAAAACCCTGTAGAATCTGTCAGATCAGGTTCTGCTTTGTTTGCTTATTTGATACAGATCTGATTCTGTATTGCTTGCTATGGCAATCAATTTCATTATCTTATATTTTGATACAAGAGTTACATTAATTCATATTCATATTTGGCCAAGTCTTTCATGAATAGCCATTAAAAAGCAAAGTATGTATGATCAAAGATTTTCTCTAAACCTTATTCTCCATGAATATTTATGTAAGAAATCATGACATCATGATTCATGAATTAGCTAAGACCGAAAGGTTTAACCCTTTCCTTCACATAAATGGCTTTGCAAACAGAGTAGACCCAAATCAGATAGCTCCTGTAGGAGACATCTGATCAGGGTCAGCTCTATTTCCTTATGAAATTATAATAGAGCTGACTTTTCAGTTTCTACCAATACCTAAAACTCTTGTGTATATATTCCAGTATAAAAATTAATCTAATAAATATTCATGATGTCATTATTTCTTACATAAATATTGAACAGAGAAAGAATTAACTGGAATTTGCAAAAAGTGTAGACCAATATCAGCGGGCTCACTGTTTGCCATTAAAAAATATTTTCAGCAACTGCTTCCATTTTATACTGTATGGCCTCTACAGTTATACAGTAATAGATTATCTCACTCTGAAACGCCAACATTCAAGTACAGGTCCAGATAAGCTGTGTAAATTAAAAATAATCAAGAATAACTCCTTTATTTCTCCACAAAACCCTATGTTATTACCACATCCCGAGACAATTCTAAAGTGTGGTCACAACATAGGGTTTAGTAGAGAAATGACAATTTTAGTAATCAAGTATGCACCTTAATCTATTGCTCTCTTCAATGCACTAAAACAAAGTTTACATGTACCAAAATATCTTACCGAGCTGTTCAAACAACATGGCAACAGCCTGTTTTGTAGCAGGTATGGCGGAACACAGTGGGGGCTGGAGAGCCTGTCTGTCCCCAGCCCCTATAGAGAACCTCACTTGAGGCCCTCCAGCGGGTGGAGCCTGGACACACCCTATTATGTTGCCAATCAATGTCTCTATGTCAACTTGTAGTTTGTCAACGTAGGCTGTGTATATTATACCAAGACTGTTCTGAAAAACAACAAAACAAACACAAGCTTAACAGGCTGGTAATGGAATAACACAGCTGTGCTCATGGGTATGTCTTTCCTCTGCATGTTTATTTTAACCCTTTATATCATGAAAATTTATACAAGAATTCATGACTTGATTAACCCTTACCATCATGTAAATGTATTTTCACACATTTGCAATGATATTGATCTGATTCTACAGTTTTTGTCAAAGTAAACAAGAAATGTGTCACAGTAGCTGAAAAATGACCCCAAAGCAAAGCACTGACATTGAAATGTGTTTTGTAGGCAGGTCTGTGTATATGCTATTGCTGTATGAAACTAAACTAAAATACTGCACAGTGTGACCTGAATTTGAACTAAAGTAACCTGAAACAAGAAAAGATTATGCAAAACTGTGGATATAATGTAAAATACCCATTTATAACTTTAAGTGTGAAGGTATTTCTACCATTGAGGTCAAAGGTCAAGGTCACAGTTACCAGAAAACGTCACATGGCACTTTGCCATCCCTAGATGTACTCACACACCAAATTTGGCTTTTACCTCAAGAAATATAGGAGATATACTCTGGACATGGTTTTCCTATAGCTGAGTCACAGGTCAAGGTCACAGTGACCTGTAAATGGTACTCAACGGTCTGCCATCCCAAGATGTACTCACACACCAAATTTGGCATTGCTACCTCAAGTAACACAGGAGATATGCTTTAGACAAAGTTTTTTCTGTAGCTGATGTCAGCGGTCAAGGCCAAGATTAATTTAAAGCAACATGAAACTGGTATGTGACACTCTGCCATCGCAAGATGTACTCACACATCATCCTACCAAAAGTAATGTAGGAGATATACTCCGAACAAGCTTTTTTCAATAGATAAAGTCAGAGGTCAAGGTCATAGTGATCTGAAACTGGTATGCGACACTCTGCCATCCCCAAGATGTACTCATACAACAAATTTTGCATTCCTACTTCAAGCAATACAGGAGATATGCTCCGGACAAGGATTTTCTATAGCTGAGGTTAAAGGTCAATAACAAGGTCACAGTGACCTGAAAATGGTATACGACACTCTGCCATCCAAAGATGAAATAACAATTAAATTTGGCATTACCACTTCAAGTAATACAGAAGATATGCTCCAGACAAGGTTTTCTATAACTGAGGTCAGAGGTCCAGGTCAAGGTCACAGCAACCTGAGAATGATACACGACACTCTGCCACCCCAAGATGTACTCGCACACCAAAATTGACATTCCTACCTCAAGTACTACAGGAGATATGCTCCGGACAATGTTTTTCAATTACTGCTAGACAAGGTTTTTATGTAACTGAGGTCAGAGGTCAAAGTCACAGTCACAGTGACCTAAACATGGAACACTTGGCCACCCCAAGATGTACCCACACACAAAATTTGGCTTTCCTACCTCAAGTAATAAAGGAGATATGCTCCGGACACGTTTTTTCTATAACTGAGGCCAGATGTAAAGGTTAAAGCAGCCTGAAAATGGTATGCGACACTCCTCCATCCCAAGATGTACTCACACACCAACTTTTTTATTCAAACCTCAAGTAATACAGGAGATATGTTCAAGACAAAGCTGTACACAAAAATACACACATGGAGAGTTTGATATTGCCTCCACAGCTAGCTGGTTGGGGAGTGGGGGTGGGGGGGGGGGGGGTTGTTATAAAAATTCTCTTCAAAAGTTTATATTATCAAATTTCAGGTAATGAATCATCATGATGTCATTATTTCTTACATGAATATTGAACAAGGAAATGGTTAACTCATATCCTATTGCAAAGTATAATATCTGCCCAGATATGTTGCTATTTTACTTACGTCCAATTCTTTCAAGGTTTTTGAAAGTTATTGACCACATGTCAAACAGCCTAGATCCTAATGAGAAGTCACCAGGCAGGGGTGGCCGTATTGTCCATATTGTCCGTAAGCCATTACAGACAAGTGAAATTCTATAGGTTTTCGTTATTGATTCATCAGACGGACATGAAGAAAATATGTTTGGACAAAACAGACAAGTCATCGAAAATTAAATTTTGTCATCCCTGCTAGGTATCTCATTTGGATCCAAGCAGTTTGCAAATGAAAATCAGGTTGGTACTAGCAGGATTAAGATTATAGAAAACTTAGGCTTACTCTAAATGTTTCAAAGTATTCATGACGAGTCATTAGCACGAGGCATTTTGGAGCAAACATTTGTGAGTGGTGTGGAATTATGGCTTCATGGTCATCAAGATCTTCGTCATCTGGCTTGGTTGTCATGGCAACTGGCTCGTAGAATGTCATACATGCACTGTAATGGCGGTCGGCGTCTATGTCTGTGAGCACCCCGACAAAGTATGTGGGCTGCTGTCGCTGACTTGACAGCATCCATCCTGTTGGCTGACAAAACTGTTGGAAAGAAAACATTCAGATCAAAACTCGACTAGGATAACAATATAACAAACATAATTAATGTCGGTGCTGAACACACAAATCAAACAAACTTAACCTATTACCTCATATGATATTTTTAGACTGAACCTCCTTAAATAAATCTACTCAAAAGGAGCATTTATTAGAAACAAGAGCGCTACATTTGGGTGCCAACACCTGTCTGTCAAGACATTTTATAAGGGGCATAAATTTGTTAAAAAAGCCTTACAGAGTTATGGCCCTTATTCACATTGTAGCCCTTGTGATGGTGAACAAGTGTGTGAAGTTTCATAAGATTTGGATGATAAGTAAAGAAGTAACAGCCAACAGGACTAGGACAACGAGAAACGACAAACAACAACAACAACACAGACACCAGAGTTACAATACTAGTCTGTATTTTTATTCTCAAAATAAAAACCAGGAAAGCTAAGAAGGACAATTTTTGAATTGTGTAGTTTTGAAACAATTGTGATAAAAAGAGCATTTGCTCCTATGGAGAAAATGCTCAATTATTACAATGAATTGAAAAAGTGACATTTGCAGAGGCATCAATATAAGAGAATGGGTTAATCAGTAAAACAAAGAAGTCATGTAAAATAAATTGTTGTTCAACTTTTAGTTGATTCTTCTTTAAATAAACTGACATTATAAAAACAATCTTACATTGTCTATTGTTGTATCCAAATTGCAAGTATTGGAAATATGGAACAATTATAGAAGAAAAATGGTTAATTGGAGTCAAAAGTGATACAATGAAGCAATTCAACTCTTTTCCTGTTCTATGTTCATTCCAAATTTCAATATCGACTGAATATTCATCGACAAAATAGTTATAATGAAATATGGAATATGAGACATTGTAGCCATTTAAGAAAGCAAAGAAACAGAACTATCAAATTCCATTAGCAAATAGAGCTGACCCTGATCAGACGGCTCCTATAAGAGCCATCTGATCTGGATCTTCTGTGTGCAAATAGGTGGAAAGGCATTTATATGAAGGAAAGGGTTAGATGGAACAGTGGTAATGTTGGCTTACAAGTTCTATGCCTTGGGTGAAAGGGCAGTCTGGCCAATCTGTCTTGGGAAATCTCTGTAGGATCTTGCCACAACTGATGCCGCCTCCTGTAAACACACAAAACACAATTTTTATGATCTACACATTTGAATAAAAGAATAACAATGCTATTGTAAGATCTCTAGATGGGGGTTGTATTTTGAATGACAGCCCTGATTTCTCTACCGAACTCACAGTATTGACTACTCATTAGAATTGTATGTATGAGTAGTCACCGCTATGAGTTTAACCCATTACCTCATAGGCTATTTTTAGATACAGCCTTTTGGAATAAATCTACCGAATTGGAGCATTAACTAGAGAAAAGGATTTTTTTTTTAGAATTTTGAAGTTTGAAACCATTGTGATAAATAGAGCATTTGCTCCTATAGGAGCAAATGCTCTATTCATCACAATGGTTTCATAAAGTGACTTTTACAGAGTCGTCAAAAGTCGTCAATATCAGGGAATGGTTTAATGGTTTCTCCACCAAACCCATAGTTTTGACTACTCATGATTTGATCCTTTGTGGTCTGTACAATCAATGTTGACATGGACACTTTTCTATTAACCATTTAAACCATGAATATTTTATGTAAGAAATAATAACATCATGAATATTAATTAGTTCATTTTTTATAATGACATAATGAACACAAGAAGTTTTGACCGTGGTAGAAGCTGCAGAATGATATCTATATTATTTCAAATGCAAACAGAGCAGACACTGATCAGAGGGCTCCTATAGGAGCTATCTGATCTTGGTCTATGAAAATTTTAGTATTATGCTGTTTGCAATTGGGTAAAGATGTAATATTTAAATATCTTAAAGACAGAGTCTTTTGCTCTCCTTTACTGAAACAAGAGTATTTGAAGGAATGCATGTGTCATCTGCTGGCAGAAGTGTGAAGGATAAAACAAGACAGACTGACCGACAGATAGACAGACCGATTGACAGACAGACGACAGACAGGTATTAGAGAAGTGATCCTTAAGTGCCATACTGCTAAAGCAAGTGACACAGATGATATCATAAACTGGACCCAATGAAGGGGAAAAACTTTAGAGTTTGCAAAATATGCACTAAATTAAATCAAAACTTCACAAAAAAGTCCTAATACAGTGCTCAGTGCTTTATTGAAAGTCATACATGTGCTTTATTGTAAGCAGAAGTTCCAGATAAGATTAATAAATTAAAACATTCTCAGGAGAAACTTTTTTAATCTCCACCAAACCCTATGTTGTGACCACTCTTTAGAATCATCTCGAAAAGACATTTCTAAAGAGTCAGGTCACAACATTATACTAGGGTTTGGTGGAGAGTTAACGATTTTAGTATTTGAGTATGCATGTTTAGATCTGTTGATCTGTGTCATATATCTAATGAAATTAGAGCTTGACACAAGTCCTTTTGTCCGTCCTATGCACTTTATTGTATGTTATATAATATGAAACAAGTAACTGGTGAAATTGATACAAGTCAACGTTTTCCTTTACTGTAAAATTACCTAATTTTAAAGCTTGACACAAGTCTCTGCCTTTCTTAAGTGTTAATTTTAGCATAGACAACACTCTATCATATCACACAATATCATGACCTATTAAGATTTCTTGTAGTAAGCCAAAATCTCAAACAATATCAAAGCTGAACAGAAATCTGTTTTACATTGTTGAAGGATACAAGATTTTACATGTATGTGCTTTTAAATGAAAGATAGCCTGTGGAAACAGAACACCATCCTATCAAAAACACACAGGGGGATTAACGCTTTGAATGTGAACATTTCAAAGGGAAACGTTTTTTTTTTTAAAAAAAATAAAATTAACAGCAGCGTCCATTCAGTATTGAAGGATTAATTTGCAAGAGAATTTTGAATAACAAACAAAACATACATGTACCCTGATCAGAGAGCTCCTTGTGGAGAATTCTGATCTGGAATATACACGGTGTACAAATATTTACTGTATTCAAATGTTTAGCCCCTTCAACGCTGGATTTTCAAATGGACTATTTCAAAATTCAAACTTGTCAAGTTTACCGTGAGTACATAATTATATTGTTGTTGTTTTTAAAGTGTAACAATGACGAACAGTGCTGACCCTGATGAGAGGGCGAGGCTCCTCTAGGAGCCCTGTCATCTGGGTCTGCACTGTTTGCAAAGGACATTTGTGACGACGTTTCCTGTACTGAAAGGGTTAAACCACTGGCCACCAGGCAGCTACTGCCACTGTGTGTCTACATCTTGTGCTCTGGTCTGTCTCTCCTATAACAGCTGATGCTATGAAAGAACTGAACTTACCCAAGAAAATTAACAGACATACAACAGAAGGAAAGTTCAAACTGATCACAATCAAAATACCTTCAGGACAGCACAGAATTTTTAGCACAAGCAGTTGGCATAAAATGTTAAGATGGCTGAATGAATATTAATCACCTGGATTTTTAAAATGACATTGAAACAGATAAGTCCGGTATTTCAGTGATTTGAGTGAATGTAATAAATCAATAAAAGTTTGATTTAAAAAAAATGCTCATTTGATACAAAACAAACCGTTTTTGTCAATACTTGTAAAATATTATTGTCCTATGTTGAACAGTTACCAAACTAAAAACACAAACCGTTAATAAATACGAATACATGTACATTGGCGAATAACATTGGGTCTTTGATACAAAGCACATGAAAGTTTTGTCTTCTTCAGCATTTATTTGACTGGTTTTCTTGCAACATGCTTCTTTTCAGCATATAAGCAATTTATGCAAGTGATCATTTGCCATTTATATCTCTTTCTTTCATACAAACAGTGTAGACCCAGATCAGATGGCTCCTATAGGAGCCGTCTGATCAGGGTCAGCTCTTTTTGCTAATGGAAATTGACAGATCTGTTTCTTTACTTGCTAAAATGGCTACAATGTTCTGCCTTCCATATTTCATTATAGCTATTTTGTCCATGAATATTCGGTAGGTAATGAAATTTGGAATAAACATAGAACAGAGAAAAGGTTAAACTAGTATTACATGTATCTGTTGAATACTCAAACTAGATAGTGGGAGAGTTATTTACAAAAATCTTACACCAAATTTATTTTGCTGTAAATTATATTACTTTAGAAAGTCAGGAGTAATACTCAATTAACCTACAAACATTAATAGCAGAGGTACTGTAACTCAGATCAGACAGTTCGTACAGAAGCTGCATTTAGCATGTTAATGTCGTGTTTATTTAAATCAGTGTTAATTCATTCTATTATTTTCTTACATAGCTGCTCCAGATATACATAATGAATTATCTAATTTAATTTTACATTTCTGAAAGAATCCTTTTGCCTGTGATCTTTAGAAAATTTTGTGTGAAGCAAACAGAATTTCTCTTGAATAAACAGAGAAAACTAGAACTACCACTAAAGGTGATGAATACCCCCACTAGCACATTTGACACAGATGGGGGTTATAGAAATAAATCACTACAAAATCTGCTACAGTCCGGAAAACCTGAAATTCCTAAAAATGTCTAAGTCAAAATGCTGTAATTCCGTTAAAAATCAATGTAGTGTAACAAAATTCAAACTTGATCTGTAAGCTACATACCAAGTATCACATCATATCTGCAAGGGTTTAGAAAAAAACTCCGGTAAAAATCTTAATTTCCACAAAATTCTAGGTAAAATCACTGTATTTCAGTGAAAAATCAATGAAGTGTAACGAAATTCAAATTTCTAAGTAAACTCACTGTATTTCCGTGAAAATTCAATGAAGCGTAACAAAATTCAAACTTGATCTGTAACTCATTATAATAAAGCCACATACCACATATCACTTCAATATCTGTAAAGGTTTAGAAAAAAAAACTCCGGAAAACTGAAAACAGATAAACGAAGGGCTGACAAAGGGCAATAACTCCAAAAATACTGACGACAGAGTTACAAACCATGTGCACTGCACTTGTGGTCAATGTGATCTATCTATATATGAAATTTGAAGTCAATAGCTTTTATACTTTGGAAGTTATGATCCGGACAAGCCGGACGGACGGACAGACAATATGGTGACTCCAGTATACTCCCCCCCCCCCCCCCCCCCCCACAAAAAAAACAAACTTCGTTTGTGGGGGTATAATGAACTCTCTTGTCTTGTTCTCCACTGTCAAAATACTAGGTACAAATCAGTAAATGTATTAGTGTGCATTGTATCTTACCAAGTATCGAAATGGGCCCATTTTCTATTCAGTATTGTGGTTAAAACTTCCTCAAATAATCAAATGAAAGTACCTAGGCAATTACAATAAATTACAATGGGGTCAATGGTTAAGCAAAGTCAACAGAACCGTAAAATGAGCCTGGTTTAATGTTTATAGTAAGCCCTGACATTTAGGAGCGTTTCACACCAATCTAATAGTCACCTATGTGTGAAACCAAGCAACTATCAATGTCTCATCCCTTATCTTTAACACTTCACTCTATAATTACACCTTTTAACCCATTACCACATAGGCTATCTTTTTATCCCTCTTAGAATAAATCTACCGAAAAGGAGCATTAACTAAAGAAAAGGAAATTTTAGAATTTTGTAGTTTGAAACCATTAATTGTGATAAATAGAGCATTTGCTCCTATAGGAGCAAATGCTCTATTTATCACAATGGTTTCAACAGGTGACTTTTGCAGAGGCGTCAATATGAGGGAATGGGTTAAGCAGTGGTTTCAAGACATCCTACTGTATTTGATTTTAACCATCATTCAGAACTCCATGAATTTTCATGTAAAAAATAATGAAATCATGAATATTAATTAGACAAATTTTTATAATGGCACATACCGGTAAGCCAAGGAAATTTTGGCCATGGCAGAAACCGTAGACTCAGATTTATATTAACCCTTTCAGTGTTTAACCCTTTCCCTGTTCTATGTTTATTTCAAATATCAATACCTACTGAATAATCATGGACAAAATAGTTCTAATGAAATATGGAAGGTGGAACATTGTAGCCATTTTAGATGGCAAAGAAACAGATATTTCAAATTCCACTAGCAAACAGAGCAGACCCTGATCAGACGGCTCCTATATATGTCTGGATCTACTCTGTTTGAAAATGTGAGAAAACATGTTTATATGAGGGAAAGAGTTAATATTATGTAAGCAATACAACTGATGTAACAACATCATGAATATTTGTTAGCTGAATTTTTTTATAATAGCAGATGTACACAGGATCTTTTGGTATTGATATAAGTTGTAGTGTCCATAAACAAAAAGACTAGACTCTCATTAGACGGCTCCTACAGGAGCTGTCTGATCTGGGTCTACTCTGTTTGCCAAATTGTGAAAAAGCATAATAGATGTTTATGAGGTAAAGGGTTTGTCCATAAGCAAACAGCAGATCCTTATCAGACAGCTGCAGCAGGAGACGTCTGATCTGAGTCTACTCTATTCGCACAGGCATATTTTTGGAGTAACGGATTAATGACAATTACGGGGATAAATTTGACCCATTAAGAAACCACTTGACACAGATTTCGACAGCTAGCTGCCAGAAGTGCCACATTTTAACTACAACATACAATGTGTGTCAAACCACGTAGATCTATGTGGAAACATATCCATGTCAATTTAAACTCCTATTCTCTCATAGGCTATTTTCAGACCCAACATCTTTCAATTACTTTACTGCAAAGGAGCTTTTTTTTTTAATTGTGTAGTTTTCAAGCCATAGTGATAAAAAAGAGCATTTGGATCCTATGGAGCAAATGCTCTATTTATCACAATGGTTTCAAAATGTGACTTTTATAGATGTGTCAATATGAGGGCATGGGTTATGGCTATCACGTCATCAATCCTGTTTGCAATTTACATGCATTTAGTCAAAATATAATTCAACTGGTCCAGATATTAATAATAATTGGATAGGTATCTGCCAGATATTCAAGACATTTGACTTCCTTCAGTTCCCATGCAAAGTGCAAGGGCACAAGGCTACAGTATACAAAGCATGACTAACACCAAACCCTGAGTCACATTATCCTGACATCAGGAAGCACTTGTAAGCTAAATAAACCCATTGTCAATCAGGGAAAAGAAAACAATACAATAACTAACTTTATATGAATCACGAGGAACCATTATAAATATTATAGCAAGCTGAACACTGTAATCTTTGAAAAGTTCAACCCTTTCAACCCCTCAAATGTCAGCGTGGAATAGCCCATCAGTGTTTAACTATGGGGTCCACTCAGTATGAAAGGCTTAAACTTGCTGGGGGATTTTGAATAACAAGTCCTCTGATCTGGGTCTTCTCTAGTAGCTTTAATGACAGTGCATGAGTATCCCAGGTTGAAAGAATTAATAGTTTACAGTACTGGTACAGATTTATGTAATGGTGGTGGCAGTACTGGGTGGTGGTGATATTGAATGTTTTGCAGCGTTTTGGCCAATATGGCAAGGTTATTATAATTTCTCATGAGTATAATTGTTGTCACACTTGGAAAAAGTTGACACAACAGAAGTAATGCACTTCTATAAGTTCATTATAAGCAAACTGAGCAGACCCTGATCAAACAGTTCCTAGAGGAGCCATCTCATCTGGGTTTGCTCAATTTGTAAAGGTGTGAAAAAACACTTATATGGGGGCACCCGGAAAGAGTCAAACAGTATGTTTCACTTTCACCTTTTAATTTTAACAGAATAAACTCCAGTAGAAGGAGCTGTCTGATAAAGGTCTGCTTAGTTTCCTTTTATGTTACAAATCTGACTCTCTACTGTTTACCATTGTAAACAAGAGGGCCAAGATGATACTTAATCACTCACCTGATTACCATAGATTTAAGATAATAGCTGGGTAGTCCCAGGATGGGGCCTGAATATTGACTTAAGGGAACAATGTTGATAGTGGATCATTAGCAGTGGTTCTAGAGAACAAGATTTTCAAAGATTCAGAATATTGATTTATCAATCATTCTGACCGATGAAGTTTGGGCTAAAAATGTGACCTCTAAAGTGATTTTTCCATGATTTGACCTAGTGACCTACTTTTTGATCCCACCCCAACCATGATCAACCTCAACCTTGATATCATCAAGACCAAAATTCTGAGCAAGTTTGAGGAAGACTGGGCTAAAAATTTGACCGTTGGGAGTGTTAACAATTTTTTTCTAAGATATGACCTAATTACCAACTTTTTGGCCCCACTTAACCCACTTTCAAACTCTTCCAAGATTTAATCAGGACAATTATAATTCTGACAACGTTTCATAAAGACTGGGCTAAAAATGTGACCTCTAGCATGTTCACAAGGTTTTCCTACCATTTAACTTATGGACCCAGTTTTTGACCCCAGGTGACCCACTTTCACACTCGTCTGAGATTTTATCATGACAATCATTCTAAGTTTCATAAAGATTGGACAAAAAATGTGACATCTAGACTGTTCACAAGGTTTTTCTACTATTTGACCTAGTGACCGAGTTATTGACCCCATGTGACCCACTTTCAAACTCATCTAGAATACTATCAAGACAATCATTCTAAGTTTTATGAAGATTGGGAAAAAATGTGACCACTAGAGTGTTGATAAGGTTTTCCTACTGTTTGACAAAGTGACCTAGTTTTTTACCCCACGTGACCCACTTTCAAACATGTCCGAGATATCATCAAAACAATCATTCTGATAAAGATTCTTGAAGATTGGGCTGAAAATGTGACCTCTAGAGTGTTCACAAGGTTTTTCTACTATTTGACCTAGTGACCGAGTTATTGACCCCATGTGACCCACTTTCAAACTCATCTAGAATACTATCAAGACAATCATTCTAAGTTTCATGAAGATTGGAAAAAAATGTGACCACTAGAGTGTTGACAAGGTTTTCCTACTGTTTGACATAGTGACCTAGTTTTTTTTACCCCACGTGACCCACTTTCAAACATGTCCGAGATGTCATCAAAACAATCATTCTGATAAAGATTCTTGAAGATTGGGCTGAAAATGTGACCTCTAGAGTGTTCACAAGGTTTTTCTACTATTTGACCTGGTGACCTAGTTTTTGACCCCATATGACCCACTTTCAAACTTGTCCGAGATTTTATCAGGACAATCATTATGACAAAGTTTCATGAAGATTGGGCTGAAAATGTGACCTCTAGAGTGTTCACATGGTTTTCTATTTGAACTGGTGACCTAGTTTTTGACCCCACATTACCCACTTTCAAACTTGTCCGAGATTTTATCAGGACAATCATTATGACGTTTCATGAAGATTGGACTGAAAATGTGACCTCTAGAGTTTTCACAAGGTTTTCCTACTATATAACCTAGTGATCTAGTTTTTGACCCCACGTGACCCACTTTCGAACTCGTCCGAGATTTTATCAAGACAATCATTCTGATTAAGTTTCATGAAGATTGGACTTAAAATGAGACTACTAGAGTGTTCACAAGCAAATTGTTGACGACGCACGAAACACGCCGGACATTCAAGTATCCCAAAAGCTAACCCTGAGCATTGCTCAGGTGAGCTAAAAAATGTTTAGTTTTTGTACAAAAATTAAATCAATCTTCATCATGGAATGGGTCCTGAATGAATATTCACTGAGTGGAGGATTAAAGCTTAACCCCATGAATATTCCTGTAAGAAATTATGACATCTTGAATATTAATTAGATTTATTTTTTTTATAATGGAATATGAAAACTGGTCATTTTGGCTCAGGCAGAAACTAGAAATTTTAAGAGCTATAGTATACAATAAACAAATACATGTAGAGCAGACCCTGATCTGAGTCTACTCTGTTATCAATGGCATAGAAAGGTATATTTATTTGAGTGAAGGGTTAAACAAACCCATATACATCTTCGAGGTATAAAACCCACTTTAACCCTTTCCTTCATATACATGTACAAAACACTTTTTCATGCCTTTGCTGATCAGACAGCTCCTACAATGTAAAAAAAATCTCTTTAAAATCGTATTGAACAGGTAATCGGCTAATTCATAATTCTTAAAACTTACAATTAACCAAAATCAATAAATGGCTAGAAATAATAGGAACAAACGTGCAAAACTACACAAAGAAGAATACTTCAGGAAACACTGAGGTCCTCATATGAAGCACACACTTCTACATAATTATATCAGATATGCCATACATTGCTATCCCGTAGAGACAAATCAATCTATGGCAGAAAAAACCCAGCAACAATCTGATGTCAGAATGTTCCCCTCTATTCTGGGATAGGTTCCACTATACAAATCAAATTGATCCATGCATGAATATTATCTGGCACACTCCATATTCCGGCCATAGCATAGATTATAGACAGTCCAGAGAGGCTGGGAAATCATGATAAGGATCTGATTATACACACAATAATGGCTGCTCATTTTTGCACCATGGGAGATTTGTAAATGTTTTCTCTTTTTTACCTTTAATGCGCTAGACACTGACTTTTGTGGATAGAAAATGTGCTCTGTTCAGATTCTTCATTTTTTTCCCTCAAAGAAGTAATATCAGTGTTGGATAAATAGTTTGGATCCAAATGAGATGCCAAGTTGTATTATGCAAGTGACAGCAGCTACACATCTAAATCAACCAATGCATACTATTTATCCCTTAACCCTGTCCTCCATAGGCTATTTTAAGACCCAACCTCTTTGAATGAATCTACCCAAAAGGAGCATTTACTAAAGAAAAGTAAAATTTTGGAATTTTGTAGTTTGAAACCATTGTGATAAATAGAGCATTTGCTCCTATAGGAGCAAAATTTGCTCTATTTATCAGAATGGTTTCAAGAATTGGTTATTACAGAGGCGTAGATATATGGAGGGAAGGGTTAAATGATGAATGGGCAATCATTGTTAAAACATAGAGATTAGAGTCCTCTGATCTGGGTCTACACTGTTTTCAAATGCCAGTTCTCTCATTTCTCCCATTCAAAGGGCTAATTAACTTATATCTGCAAAAATGTCATCTGCTTGATTGTATACACTTTTCATATTCTGTAAACCCTTTTCCCTAATGAACATTTAACACTTCATGAATATTCATTTGTATAACTTAATTTTTATGAGGTAACAATTTAAAAGGGTATTGTTGGCTTATACACAACCTATAGGATTAGATCTATATCATTTCACAAGCAAACAGAGCAGACCCGCTAATCAGACAGCTCCTATAAGAGTCAATTCTGATCTGGGTCTACTGTGTTTGCAAAGAAGTGAAAAAGCGTTAATCTGGGGGAAGGTTTGAAAATCAGGATGAGGATGTCAAATTGTTTGGCCTAGTTACCTGGCACCTCATCAGAATATAAACTGTGTGCAAAGAAATTTCTCTTTACCCTCTCCATTTCAATGTCTTTTCTCAACCAATTTCCAGGAACAACTTACTGTTAACAGAAAATAGCAGGAGCAGGAACAATTATTGTACCCTAAATCTGCTGTTACAAAGTTCTAATCTCATTGCTTTCCTAATGTCATCTATATTACATAATTACAGAACACGTACTTGTAGCTGGGTAGAGACTGCGCTGAAACAGTTCATAGGCTTTATATTTAGACTGTGTGGCTCGATAGCTCAGTCAGTAGAGAGTAGAGGCCCTGGGCTCAAGTCCCAGTCAACTCAACTTTTTCACCAAGTTACATTTGGTGCCCAATGTGGGATAAGCCGTCAAGTGATTTATATGAAAAAGATTTGTAATATAAATAAGAAACTTGTGGAGGGTTCTTTGAGCCGCCCGGGTATAAATTGTGGTGAAAAAGTTGATAGGCTTTAGACTGTGTGGCTTGATATTTCAGTCTGTAGTGTAGAATGTCAGCATGGTATTAGCCAAAGGCCCTCAGGTTCAAGTCCCAGTCGAGTAATAACTTTTTCACTATGTTACATACTCTGTTAAGTTTTTACAGTTTGAATGTTAAATATGCAACGTAACCTGATCTATCAGTGTTTACGTGTAGTTTTAATTAGAAATTGAATTTAAACTTGAATTTGCTAGATGATTTTGAATGACAAACCATGCAGACTCAGACCACATATCCCTCTGATCTGGATCTACACTGTTTGCAAAAGTCAGGACACGTTTCTCGTATTTAAAGAGTTTCCCTCGCATAAACGCCTTTTCACACATTTGCGAACGGAGTAGGCACAGCCGTCTGACCAGGGTATGTTCTGTTTGCTTAAAGCATAGTATATATTTGTTTCTACAATTTCTGTCAAGCTGATAAAAAAACAAAATTGTCCATGTCCAATTTAAAAGATTATTTCCATGAATATTCATGAGGTGATTAAATGTTTAATATATATTGAACACTGGGAAAGGTTTAAGGGACTGTAAATCCAAAGATTTCATTCTGGCAATCAGTGATGTGCTGTATGCACATTACTGGCTGAAGTCCAGTTCCTTGAATTTGAACATACCTCAACAGAATATTAGAAAACAGTGACAATCCTTTGACTGCTTAACCCATTCCCTCATATTGACGTCTTTTGATGCCTCAATCAATAGCACTTTTTAGCTCACCAGAGCACAAAGTGCTCAGGGTGAGCTTTTGTGAATAGCCCGATGTCCGTCGGCGTTCATCGTGCGTCGTTCGTCGTCAACAATTTGAACCTTTAAGTCTTCTCCTCTGAATCTACAGGGTTCTCAGCTTTCATCTTTGGCATATAGCATGATATTCAGGTCCTCTACAAGTTATATAAATAATGCCCCTGGGGTCAAAATTGGCCCCTCCCCAGGGGAGCCTTGTTTTCAATAGAAACATATAGTAAAACTCTGAAAATCATCTGCTCAGAAACTGGGAGGTTCTGAGCTTTCATATTTGGCACATAGCATCATGTTCAGGTCCTCTACAAAAGTAATATAAATTATGGCTTTTATGCCCCTGGGGTCAAAATAAGCCCGGCCGGCCCCAAGGGTGGCTAATTTTCAATAGAAACAAATAGAGAAAACTTTAAAAATCTTCTCCTCTGAAACTGGAACATTCTCAGCTTTCATATTTGGCACATAGCATCATGTTCAGGTCCTCTACAAAAGTTATATAAATTATGCCCCTGGGGTCAAAATTGGCCCTGCCCCAGGGGTGGCCAGTTTTCAATAGAGACATATCTAGTGAAAACTTTGAAAATCTTCTCCTCTGAAACTGGAAGGTTCTCAGCTTTCGTATTTGTTCATATCATGTTCTCAGCGTTCATATTTAGCACATAGCATCATGATCAGGTCCTCTACACAAGTTATATGAATTATACCCCTCCAGGGGTCAAAATTGGCCCCGCCCCAGGGGTGCCTTGTTTTCTATAGAAACAGTAAAACTTTGAAAATCTTCTCCTCTGAAACTGGAACGTTCTCAGCTTTCATATTTTGCACATAGTATCATGTTCAGGTCCTTTAAAAATCTTCTCCTCTGATTGTCTGGTGAGCGATATCAGGGCCATTCTGGCCCTCTTGTTTAAATCATTCTGGCCCTCTTGTTTAAATCATTGTGATAAATAATACTTCAAAACTACACAATTGTAAAATTTCATCTTTTCTGGTAAACGCTCCTCTTCAGGATATTTATTCAAAGAGGTTGGATCTAAAAATAGCCTATGAAGGACTGGGTTAACCCTTTCCTCCATAAATACGCCTTTCTACGCCTCTGTAAAAATCACCTGTTGAAACCATTGTGATAAATAGACCAATGCTAAACTTTTCCTTTTCTCTAGTAAATGGTTCTTTTCGGTAGATTTATTCAGAGGTTGGATCTAAAAATAGCCTTTGAAGGACTGGGTTAATTATTCAATTAGATTGGTCCATCTTTTGCCAACTATGGGCTAATTGGATGCCCCAGAGAGATGGAAGCAGATATTGAGAAACCCAGGCGCAATGCTCTACTCTTATTATCGACTGAGTTTCTCTGGTTCCTTTAGATACTCAGTGTAAAGCACTGATATATTGGACCTCGATTTATAAAGTCTCAATTGAAGGACTTAGTCCGGCAGGGGATCTCTGGTATTGTAGTCGAGCATGTAAACCACTTGACCACATCCGCAAGCTTAACCAGTGGGTCCTTTAACCCTTTACTCCATAAATACACCTTTCTATGCCTTTGCAAACAGAGAAGACCCAGATCAGACGGGTCCAGTAGGAGCCGTCTGATCAGGGTCAGCTCTGTTTGCTTATGATATGATATAGATATGATTCTACAGTTTCTGCCATTGCCAAATATTCTTGTGTCCATATGCTATTTTAACACATTAATCTAATTAATATTCATGACATCATTATTTCTTACATGAATATTTATGGAGGAAAGGGTTAAAAATAAGAACTACCATAATCAGATACTCAGTTATTCAGTGCCTACTAATGGATCCAAACTGTTTACAAATATCAATCATAATGAAATATAAGCAGGTGAAGGGTTAATCCAAAAAATTTAAATTCCTCGCAGGAGCCTAGCGGTCTAGCTTTCTGCTGGCCATTCCAGATGCCCAACCTGCTCATTTCCATCACTTACATGTTTACACACCTGGATTTATTTCAACTCAAGGAAGTAATGCAACAGCTAAGCTACAGCTCAATGAGCTTATGCAGAAACAGTGGAGACACTGCCAAGATCAAGTGGACTTAAATGCCTTTAAGCTAGAAAATCTTCTACCATATTTTATTCAGGAGAACATTAGTGCAGTTCAATTTTCTGCATCTCTACTTTCCTACACAAATGTACAACGTAAAAACTTAAATAGGATAGAAAAGGCTAGAGAATCAATGACAAACTGCAAGTGTAGAAGTATATTTTCAGAAGGGCTAAATTTCTAAAAGAAAACAAGAGCCACGTGCGGCACCAACACTCATCTGATTTGGTGCTTGTCCAGCTAAATTAAAACATTTTGTTCCCCCTAGCCACTGATGCTTCTGACAAAATTTGGTTAAAATCGGGTCAGCGGTTTCAGAGGAGATGTCGTTTGAAAATGTGGCCGGACGCCGGACGGATTGCGGTCACAATAGCTCATCCAGAACCTTTGGCTCAGGTGAGCTAATAACAAATGGCACTACTTTCAACTCTAATATTGAAGCAGTCGACTGTTTGGCAACAATTCCATAATATGCATGTCTTATGCAGGATATAGGCCACTCACTAATGGTGAAAACTTTTATGTTACAATAAGAACTAATGACACCATGAATATTAGATTAATTGTTATAATAGCGAGCAGACTCTGATCAGACAGCTCCTACAGGAGTCATCAGCATTCTGATCTGGTCTATTCTACTTGCAACGGCGTAAAAAGGTGTGTTTACTGAGTAAAGGGTTAATTAGATTAATTTTAACAATAACACAGGAAGTTCTGGCCATCGCAGAAACTGTAGAATCATACGGATATCTTTATTATATTATAAGCAAACAGAGCAGACCCTGATCAGATCATGGCTGTTACAGGATCTGGGTCTACTCTGTTTGCAAAGGCATAGAAATTAGAAAAGCATATTTAGGGTTAAATATGACAACTGTACAGTTAACAAGCAGATCAGGTATAACTTCTGTCAAAATCTGTCAAAACTGTCACAGTTATAGACACTTTCAAAGTAAACTTCGCTCTAAATCAGTTACTCCATGAATATTCATATAATAAACAATGACATCATGAATACTAATGAAAATTCATATAAGAAACAATGACACCATGAATACTAATTAAGTTTTATAATGGCAATATGTACAAAGGTCTGCCCTGTTTGCTTATGACATAATATAGATCTGATTCTACAGTCTTTGTAGCCTGGGCCAAGAATTGTCTTATTACATGTAGTATACAAATTAAGTTAATCCTTTACTTCATGAATATTCATGTAAGAAATAATGACATCCTGAATATTAATTACCGGTAGATTCTGAATATTAATTAGATTAATTGTTATAACAGCACAGGGACACAGGGGCCATAGCAGAAACTGCAGAATCATATCTCCATTATATTATAAGCCAACAGAGCAGACTCGATCAGACGGCTCTTACAGGAGCCATCTGATCAAAGTCTACTCTGAAAAGGCATAGAAGTTTTATGGAGTAAAGGGTTAATTAATATTCATGACTTCCTTAATTCTTACATGAATATTCATGGAGTTAACCCTTTCCCTCATGTAAACGTGTTTTCACGCATTTGCAAACAGAGTAGACCCAGATCAGACGGCTCCTATAGGAGCCGTCTGATCAGGGTCTGCTCTGTTTGCTGATAGAAGTTGATAGATCTGTTTCTTTTGTTTCTAAAATGGCTACAATTTTCCATCTTCCATATTTCATTAAAATTATTTTGTCAATGAATATTCAGTAGGTATTGACATTTGTAACAAACATAGAACAGGGAGAGGGTTAAGAGTTTACCAAGATTCCTAAACACTCCTCTAATCTACAGTTGTGTTTTATCCTGATTTAAGAGGTATTCAAACTACAGTACTTGTAAATGCTTAGAACTCTCAAATACCTTCCGGCTTTGCAAAAGGCACCTGAGTTAATTACTGCCTTGATTCTATTTGTGACCTGGAACACAATTCCAGTATCTTATCTTTAAATCTTTAAATCTCAGATCACTTGCATGCAAAATTGAAATTCTAACTGCTTTGCGATAATACAAAAGTTTAAATCAGTCTCTCCTGGAGGCACAATTACATTAATTAGGAAGATGATCTGGTGTGTAGAGTAGATAACATTTATTTTATGGTGATAAAAAGCCTACTTTCTAAATCTATCATCACCTCTTAGCATGCAAGGTATTCATTTACTCTCAAGTGTTTACTATAATTGTCAATTCTAAATTTTCAATGTCCACTTTTCAAAATCAATATAAGAACATCAGGCAGTATAGATGCAGATGCTGATGAGATGACAATATAACCTATACTCCTATCTGTAACTATTTAAGCTTCACAAACTTGCCCATAGCATGCTCAAAGTTCCATTACTAAAGTCTACCAAAGTATTATTATCTAAACTTTTAACAGGTAAACACATACATACTGCAACATATGGCACATAATTTATGTTGCACATACCTACATGTACTTGAGCAGTCTGATCTGGGCCTATTCTGCTTGCAAAGACGCGAAAAGATGTTTATATTCATGAGGGAAACGGTTAACCTTTTACTCCATGGATATTCAGAAATAATGACATCATGAATATCAAATTAATTACAATGTATGATTAATTTTTATAATGGCACATGGACAAAAGAATTTTTAAGTGATAGCAGAAACTGTAAAATCTGATATCTATATCATTTCATAAGCAAACAGAGCCTATCCTGATCTGACAGCTCCTACAGGAGCCGCCAGATCTGGGAGTAACTGTTTGCAAGGACGCAGAAAGGCATAATTATTTACAGGTATGCAGTAAAGGGTTAAGGCATGTGATATCCCTTCAACCTATCAGCTGGAAATTATTCTTTTACAAAATATGACTGTATGAATATTAATTCACTGAATTTTATAATCAGGCATTATGAACAAGGAATATTTTTGACAGAAATTCCACAATCAGATCTATATCATTACAATATACAAACAACAGCTGTCTGATTTGGATCTACTCTGAGTCTACTCAGCATTTCTATCAGGATTAGGATAAACTATTTCACTAACATTTCTGAGGTTTTCTCAGTCTGGATTAACTTGTCAGACACTAGTCACATTTGTGACATTAACCCTTATAATTTTATGATTGTTGGAATTAGAATATGTGCCATTTAAAAAAAGGCCTGAGAGAGGACTTTGAGTATAACGGACCAAATTATTCCAGGTGAGTATCTTCAAGCAGCATCCAGTGGATAAACAATATCAAAAGAAGATTACATTTGCAAGAGTATTGTAACGTGTCCAAACATTCATTAGTTCTCTGCTTATAATGATTACCATCTGGGGTATGAATAGTCCATAAACTACTTTTTTATGTAATTTGATTTACCCATAATCCTTTAACCCTTTCCTCCATAAATACACCTTTCTATTCTACCCCTCTGTAAAAGTCACTTTATGAAACCATTGTGATAAATAGAGCATTTGCTCCTATAGGAGCAAAATTAATGCTCTATTTATCACAATGGTCTCAAACTACAAAATTCTAAAATTTCACTTTTCTCTAGTTAATGCTCCTAGTGGTTGGGTCTAAAAATAGCCTATGGAGGAAAGGGTTAATAGTCTATAAAGATTTTATACATAATTTCCCTTTCCTTTTTCACCCCATAAGTCATCTGAAAGTAACTCACAAGGCTTGCTACAATGCAACTTGGTGTCTTGTCCGAATCAAAAGTGTTTGCCCCACCATTTACATTTTAGAAGAAATTGAATGAAATACTGTCCACTCTGAAACTTTAAGTAGACATTTTCTGCTGACAAAAAAAGATTTCCATCATATAAATGCTTTTTCATGCATTTGCAAAAAGAGAAGACCTAGATCAGACCGTCTGATCAAACAACGCTCCATTTGCTAATATAAATAGAATCATATATATAGATCTCATCCAACAGTTTCTTTTCCCATTCAAAATTTTACATTATAAAAACTAATAAATATTTCTTAACCCTTTCCTCCATAAATACGCCTTTCTACGCCTCTGTAATAACCACTTCTTGCAACCATTGTGATAAATAGAGCATTTGCTCCTATATGAGCAAAATTTAATGTTCTATTTATCACAATGGTTTAACTACAAAATTCTAAAATTTTACTTTTCTCTAGTAAATGCTCCTTTTGGGTTACGAGATTCATTCAAAGAGGTTGGGTCTAAAAATAGCCTATGGAGGAAAGGGTTAAGTGACCATTATTTACGCCTAAATGTTCATTAGGAAAAGGATTAACTACTAAATATTTCCTATCTGCAAAAAACTATCAATTACAAAAGTCAAGTTTTATTCTCATACAAACACCTTTAGAATGTCCAACAGTAATAAGATCCTGAGATAAAACTGATTTTGAGTTATTCAGTCTTATCTTGGTCCAAACTCACAAATTTGCCAACGGTACACTTACATGTAGATACTGTGAAGTCTTCAATTTATATATGTACCATAATTATTGTCTTTTGAACATATTTTCAACTGCTGACTTTCTTTTTAAAAGATGAAACCAGTATGTTGGTCTCATTCTTTATTCATAATTAGTAAGAGAAATATGGATGACAAACCATACAGACCCTGGTCAGAGGTCTTAAACCTTTAGCCTGTTGAGCAAATTACTTCTACAGATTTTTTCACCTACTACATTTTTAAATTTCATGCTATAATCAATTTGTCTACCAAAATACAATCAGGGTGTCAAACAGTTTGGATCCTGATGAGACGCAGAGTTATTCGGCATCTCATCTGGATCCAAACTGTTTGCATATGTATTCACTCATCCAACCATAGCAGGCTAAAGGTTAAGAGACTCTGATCTGGGTCAACATTATTCATACAAACTGCCATTAGTGGCCATTTACATGTCAAATTTACCTTGTAATGTTATTTGTACATGTTTGATCAAAACTATTCAGGAAGTAATTTTCGTAGATATAGGACACTGTGGTATCACTAGTATACCTTTTCAACAATTACAGTAAAACCTGAGTCTCCTAACCGGACGTTCAATTCAGTATCAATATCAATCTTGTAGATAAGTGGCAGCTTAATACAGGGTGGAAATCATGCAGAAAGCTCCTCTGGGAGCTTTCTGCATGACTTTCACCCTGCATGAAGCAGCCACCTGTCTAAATGTATCTAAATTCTGCTCTACTATAATTCCAGTTTAGAGAGGTTTTACTGTATTTTGATATGAATAGGTCAAACATAGCAAAACACCATAAACAGTACATGCCATGGCCGAAATTATAAAACATTGCAAACTGTGTACTCTCATCAAAGTGCTCAAATCAACACTAAACAATGTGCCACAGGATTAGGAAATTTAATCCTTCAGAACCATCCCTTAGTCTCAGTATCTAACAGATTGGTTTGGGTCATCTAGAAGATTGCAAAAACTCATTCCAGAATTCAGCACGAAAGAGGTTCAGACAGGACCACCGCTGGTTGTTTCCTGGCACATTTTAATTTACAGCTATTATTTCCAGGCTCAGTAAATAAATCTTTTCTGCAGTGGTTTAACAGCTATATAACATTAATATTTTAACCCTTTACCTCATATAAACGTGTTTTCACGCATTTTCAAAAAGAGTAGACTCAGATCAGACGGCTCCTAGGAGCCGTCTGATCAGGGTCTGCTCTGTTTGCTAATGGAATTTGATAGATCTGTTCCTTTACTTTCTAAAATAGCTACAATGCTCCATCTTCCATATTTCGTTGTAACTAATGTGTCCAGGAAGAGTCAGTAGGTATTGAAATTTGAAATAAACACAGAACAGGGAAAGGGTTAAATCCTATCTCATTAGCCATTTGAATGCCCCAGAGATAAACAGAGATATCTTCGAATCAAAGGCTGTAACGACTGTCAATTAAGTCATGTCAAGTGGTAACTCACAATCACTATACATGTATTTTCTTGCCTAAGCACAATTAAACTAACTACATCACAGGGATTTAACTGATGAATCCAGTTTCAAGTTTATTGAGGAAAAATTTCACACTTTCAAATAATTGCAGATACATATATTTACATTTTATCTACTGAACATTCATGCAAAAAATACGGGTAGTTAAAATAAGTTATAATGAAATGACCAGAAGATGGAACATTGTTGCCATTTTAGAAACTCTGAAAGTAAAGAAACATCTAAGTATAAAACTAGAGGTTTTTGTCACAAAAACGGATGTCTCCCCTCTAATAAAAACAATATGTAAAGGGAAATCACTAAAAATGTTATGGACTTGATGATTGATACTTCCCCTCATTATGCGCTTTCCACACCACATTTTTCAAGAAGAAAATGATAACAGCTAATAACTTCAAAAATATTGATACCAGAGTTATTGGCCCTTGTGCATGACGCTTACTTTCATCATGCTATTTCCATAAATGAAATGTCATTCCAATAGCATCAGTCGAACAGGAGTTATTGATCAGACAAAAAATGTAACAAAGGGCAATAACTCAAAAATGGGGTAGAATTATGGCAAAATTAATTTTACGGTTACCTACCAATGCGAAATAGGTTCCCCTTGTGATAGTAAACATGCATACCAAATGTGAACCAAATATCTTTGATGGTTTCTGAGAAATGGACCTTAACAAAAAGGTTAACCAACGCCGACACCGACAAGAGGGTCATGACAATACCTCCACTTTTCGAAAAAGGTTGAGTTAACAATGACTATGAGACATGTATTTCGTGGTCAAAATATCAGACAAGAGCTGACGTAATTGCCAACTGTAAGCCAGCCTAATGCTGCCAAAGGTAGCAATAATATCTAGGATTTGTTTTGACCAATTTCCCTTGGACTGGGCCAGATTAACAATTATACAACTTGGTGAGAAAATAAATCTAATTCACCCAAAGGGAAATAGGATAACTATTGCAGCCAGAGTTATGGCCTTTGTTCATGACACTTTCTCTCATCATGCTCTTTCCATGTATAAAGTTTCAATACAATGGCAAGAGCCATGTAGGAGTTATCGTTCGGACAAGAAAGCGTTAAACAAATGTAATAGGGGCAATAACTCTCAATTCATTGAAGCCAGAGTTAAGGACCTTATGCATGACACTTTCTCTTATCATGATCAATCCATGTATGAAGTTTCACTCCAATGGCATGTGCCATATAGGAGTTATCATCCTGACAAAAAATTGTGGTTTTTTTTACAAAGGGCAATAACTCCAATATTAGTGAAGCCAGAGTTATGGACCTTGAGCATGACACTTTCTCTTATCATTGTCTTTCCATGTATGAAGTTTCAATCCAATGGCATGAGCCATATAGGAGTTATCGTCCGGACAAAATATTTGTTGAAAAAATTACAAGGGCAATAACTCCATTATTAATGAAGCCAGAGTTATGGACCTTGTGTATGACACTTCCTCTGATTATGCTCTTTCCATATATGAAGTTTCAATCCAATGGCATGAGCCATTACTCAGGGGCAATAACTCCTATATTAGTGAAGCCAGAGTTATGGACCTTGTGTATGACACTTCCTCTCATTATGCTCTTTCCATATATGAAGTTTCAATCAACTGGCATCAGGCATATTGAAGTTATCGTCCGGACAAAAAGTGTGACGGACAGACAGTCGGTCTGTCGGTCGGACGGACGGACGGGACGGGACGGGACGGGACGACAGACAGACAGACAGACAGACAGACAGACAGACAGACAGACAGACAACTCTCACGAAAACAATATGTCTCCCCCATATAAATATGGGGGGAGACATAATTACATTAGCAAACAGAGTAGACCCTGATCAGTCGGTTCCTATAGGAGCCATCTGACCTGGGTCTACTTTGTTTGCAAATGCATGAAAAAGCGTGTATACGAAGAAAAGGAATAAGAGATCCGGGTTAACGTTAGGTTATTGTATGATGCAAGTCTCACAAGAGTCAGTACTCATGGTGCCAAATACGCCATCTGGCTGCTAATGCTACAACTGTTGTAAATAATTCCAGGTAACGTAGTTCTAAGATTGTTTTTATTATAACTTTTAATACAGTTATAATCATTAAAACACAATTTACAAGGAATTCCTTTCACATACCAGGTCTACATAACCTTATATGGTAGTGGCAAACTTATCAACCCTGAGTTTGTGTCTTGTGCTTGACCTATCTCTTTCCCTGTTCAATATTCATATAAGAAATAATGACATCATGACTATTTACAGTACTAGCTGAATTTTTATAATATAATATGTACTCAAGCTTTATTTATATTGGTAGAAAGTATAATTATGATAGTCAGATCTATATTGATTTCATAAGCAAACGGAGTAGACCCTTATCAGACGGCTCCATTATGAGCTATCTGATCTGGGTCTACTCCATTTGCAATGCCCCCTCACCCAGAAGTAAGGGGTCATTTATTAAAATGGGGATGTTTTTAATAAGGGAGAATACAGTACTTAGTCTTTACTGAAAGTTTACTCCATAAATACGCCTTTCCATGCCTTTGCAAACAGAGTAGACCCAGATCAGATGGCTCCTGTAGGAGTTGTCTGATCAGGGTCTACTCTGTTTGCTTATAATATAACATAGATATGATTCTACTGTTTCTGCCATGGCCAAAACTTCCTGTGTCCATGAGCTATTATAACAATAAATCTAATTACATTGTAATATTCATGATGTAATTTACCCAAATCTCTTACATCTCAATCAAACCCTATCTTGTTGGTACAATAAAATCTCTCTAAAACGGACACTAAATTACATCAAGTATTTTGTGTTTAAGGCAGGTGGTTGCTTAAAGCAAGGTGAAAGTAAAACAGAACGCTCCTATAGGAGCGATCTGTTTTACTTTCACCTCGCTTTAAGTAGCCACCTGCCATAAATACCAACTAATTAACACAAATTAGTGGCCGTTATAGAGAGGTTTTACTGTACTTGTTACAGGTGATTCTAATGACTACCAACAATACAGGATAAGAATCTATTTATGTAAAATTGGATTTTATGCCAATTTTTATCATTCAAGGTAACCTAAATAAGTGAAAAATAATCGAACCTGATCATTCTTGCAAAATGCACATAATCATTTCATGGTGGTTTAATGGAAATCTTCCATTTTACAGAAGAAATGCAGTCAAACTTTGTAACAGACAGACAGACAAACAGAAAGTATAAAATCATTATGTCTCCCTCCCCACCATGTACCGGGAGACATAATTGAGATTTAATTGTCAAACACATATTCGAGGAGCAAATCTCACCGGAGCTATATACCGTGCTGACGAATGACTAATCAATAACTGAGTCAAAAAACAAATACAGCATTATTGCTCAATCACAGATCATTGGACCACCATCTGTGCTATACTCCTTTGAAATGAATAAAATTGCTAACAGTGTAGACCTAGATCAGAGGGCTCTTGCTGGAGCCCTCGGATCAGAATCTTTACTGTTTGTCACTTCCAATCCTCAGAAAAAATAAATCCTTTCAAAATACATGTAAATGGATTCTCCAATCAAACAATGACAGACCATTCCACATTGTAATTCAGCCATCAAAGGGACACAGGCTTTGTGGTGCACGGTATGCACACAATCAGATTTGTACTGATACAGATCTACCTTAGAAATCAACAATGTGCCACTGTTGTTGCCTGGGTCAATGTGCAAACTCATTTGTAACTAGTTAGGCCTCCACCAGGAAATAACCAGAGACGTAACCTTGAAGGATGGTAACAAAATGTAAAAGAAGAAGAAAAACTTGCATCATAATGCAAATAGGACAACCTGTACTTCAGCAATCAAATTTACGATTAACCCCTTCCCTCATATAAATGTCTTTTCACACATTTTGCAAACAGAGTAGACTCCGATCAGACAGCTCCTATAAGAACCGTCTGATCAGAATCTGCTCTGTTTGCTTTTGACATGAAATAGATCTGATTACTATGTGTCACAATGCCAGCACAAGGAATCACACCTTTTGATCAGTAGGAATGACTGTACTTCAGCAATTTATGATTACTGTAACCCTTTCAACTCTGAATTTTCAGAGTGGAATAGCCCATCAGTACTGTATAACTACAGAGTCCATTCTGATCAGTATGAAAGGCTTAAACTTGCTAGAAAAATGACAAACAGTGCAGACCCTGATCAGAGGGGGCTCCTCTAGGAACACTCTTAAATCTGTCATTTTGTGTCTACACTGTTTGCAAATGGCAGTACATGAATGTCCGATGTTGAAAGGGTTACACTTGGATCATAGAGTAACTACATAGAGTAACTATATATCATATCAAGATCCCTATTTGACATTCAAATTGATGTTTCTCACAAGTAATGTAAGAAAAAGTGAAGCTGACACTATTATTTGCAGATGACAACAGTTTCTGCTTATTGTAACCCTTTTCCATATATAAACGCCTTTGCAAATTGAGTAGACCCAAATCAAAGACCTCCTGTAGGAACTGTTTAACCCTTTCCTCCATAAATATGCCTTTCTACGCCTCTGTAAAAGTCACTTTTAGAAACCATTGCTCTATTTATCACAATGGTTCCAACATTACATAATTCTAACATTTTCCTTTTCTCTAGTTAATGCTCCTTTTGGGCAGATTCATTCAAAGAGGTTGGGTCTAAAAACAGCCTATGTCAAGGAACTGTTTAATCCAGGTCTACTCTGTTTGCTTACGGTACAATATAGCTCTGATATTGCCCTCATTCTACAGTGTCTGCCTAAGCAAAAATATGCCATTATAAAAATTCATGTAATCAATAATGATGATGTCATTATTTTTTACTATTCAACAGGGACAAGGTTACAGTGCTAAAGGTTAAGTACATAATTGGCTGACTAACTGTTACTGTTAACCCTTCTCCACCTAACCATGACCCGACTCAATGTCATATTTGAGAACAACTTGGATCAAGTTTCTCTAGTAGATATCTAAATGCTCCTTTTTGGTCGATTTTTTTCAAGAAGGTTAGATCTGAGAATAACTTAAGTGGGAATGGGTTGTTTCTCAAAAGCTTCTTCCATTCAGAAATAGCCAAATTGTGCCTGCTCCAAATTTGGTAAGAACTTGTTTTTTTACAATGGGACCCGTAAGAGTTGAACAGAGTTATAAATAACTGATCCATCCAATTTATTTTCCACCAAAATCTTGACAGAACCATCCCATAAGGCAATTCCTAACTAAGAGTACCAGCAAAATAGGGTTTGGGGGAAAACTAAGAAATACAGAAAGTAAGTTACTAAGATTTAACCTGTTACTTTGTAGATATGTCTATTGCTAACACCTAAATGCATTTAGAGTAGCCATAGCCAACACTTCAAGTGTTTATAATTATATGTTATTGTAAAAAGTATCTAATTTGTATGCATGATGTCATGATTTCTTGCATGATGATGAATATTCATGGAATAAAAGGTTAATGAATACGGTAAGTACATTCGCATTATCTCCAGCTCTTTAACCCATTCCCTCTTACTGACGCCATTAAAAATGACGCCTCAGTAAAGGTCATGTTTTGAAACCATTGTGATAAATTAGAGCATTTGCTCGAATATATGAAGCAAATGCTAAATATTTATCACGATGGTTTCTAAACTACACAATTCTAAAAAATTTCCTTTAAAAGTTCTAAGTAAATGCTCCTTTTCGGTAGATTTATTCAAAGGGTCTAAAAATAGTCTAAGAGAGAATGGCCATTGGGTTAACCTTTTACTCCATAAATAAGCCTTTCTACACCTTTGCAAACAGAGTAGACCAAGACAAGACAGCTCCTGTAGGGTCTGCTCTGTTTGCTTATGAAACAATATAGATATTATTCTAGTTTCTATCATGGCTAATAATGCCCTGTGTCCATGTGGAAGTATAATATATTATTCTAATCAATATTAATGGTGTCATCATTTCTTACACAAATATTCATGAAGTAAACGTTTAACTAATTGCAATATCAATATCATGTGTTACAAATATTGTAACATTTCATCATATGATAATTTTAGCTACATATGTACACAATGTACATTCTCTAACATAACCCCTTTTCTCCATAAATACGCCTTTCTATGCCTCTGTTACAGTCGACACTTCTTGAAACCATTGTGATAAATAGAGCATTTGCTCCTATAGGAGCAAATGCTCTATTTATCACAATGGTTTCAAACCACAAAATTCTAAAATTTTCCTTTTTTCTAGTTAATGCTCCTTTTGGATAGATTTATTCAAAGAGGTTGGGTTTTAAATTAGCATATGAGGGAAAGGGTTAAGAATGAAACAGGTAAAGCACACCTACATAACCCTGTCCCTGTTCTATGTTTATTCCACATTTCAATACCTACTGAATATTCATATCTCATGAGCTTAAAAAATTATTGATTTTCTGATCTTTTCTCCAGACAGAAGTTAAAGATAATGATTAAATTTACCCTAAATTTTATGACATCCAATTTCCATCTCTCCACCACATTGTGTAGCTGACTACAGCAAAATCTGTCGTCCTATTAGCTGCCATTCATTTATTGAACATAGGAGTCTTAAACAAGAGCACCGCAAGCGGGTGCGAACGCTCGTCTGACAACGACGACAATGACGATGCGGACACCGGAGTTACGACAATAGCTCGTGATTTCTTCGAAACAGACGAGCTAAAAAACAGGCGGTTGCTTAATGCAGGACAAAAGTAACACAGAAGAGGCGTTTGACCTGCCTTACAGACCCATAATTAGACCTATATTGATTGGATGGCTGCTTAAGCCTTAGACAGGTTCTATTGTAAGTACCGTTTGAATGAAGTTAATGGAGTAGCAAATAGTATAGAACAGACACCAGTTTTATCTGAGTCGGCCATTAGTTATGTCCCTCTAGGAGCCCTCTGACCTGGGTCTACACTGGGTGTCATTCAAAATCCTCTAGCAAATATACCCATTCATATTACAGGGAACTGTATCAGCAAGCACTAACGGACCATCACACCATGCAAATTCAACATTCAAGTCCAAATCAAAGGCTTAAAAATATTGTCCATAGAAACGCTACTAGTTAAGGGTTGCCTCTGATGATGCTGTGTTCTGGTTAAGTAGACAAGACAAGCAAGCATCACTAATCAAGAACTGGCAGGGATTAGTTGTAGACAAACATTTACCATTCCACAGCTTTGTACCCAGACTTTAGAAGACCTTGGCCCACCTGAGACAGAGCCATTTTGTATTTTACTTGAGATATTGAACTGGGTAATACCTCTAAACGAGTAAACCGGATGTTAAATTTAGTATACCGGATAATTATTGATCCTGGAGACAGGTGGCAGCTTAACCCTTTCATCCATAAATACACTTTTCTATGCCTTTGCAGAGTAGATCAAGATGAGATGGTTCCTACTATAGGAGCCATCTGATCAGGGTCTGCTCTGTTTGCTTATCCCTTTCCCTCATATAAACGTGTTTTCACGCATTTGCAAACAGAGAAGACCCAGATCAGACAGCTCCTAGAGGAGCCGTCTGATCAGGGTCTGCTCTGTTTGCTAATAGAATTTGATAAATTCGTTTTTTACTTTCTAAAATGTCTACAATGTTCCACCTTTCATATTTCTTTATAACTATTTTGTTAATGAATATTCAGTAGGTATTGAAATTTGGCCTAAATACAGAACAGGGAAAGGGTTATGGAATAATATAGATCAGATTCCATAGTTTTTACTAAATGGCAAAAATGTTATGTGCTAATATTATTATATGTCATTTTAAAAATTAATCTAATTAATATTCATGATGTCATCATTTCTTACAAAAATATTCGTAAGAGTAATAAAGGGTTAATGCAGGGTGAAAGTCTGCACGACTTTCACCCTGCACTAACCATGGCCAGCCACCTGCCTAAAAGCATCTAAATTCTACTGTACAGTGAGTAAAATTCCAGTTTTCAGGGGTTTCACTGTATCTGCATTATATTTTATAACACAATGCACCAGAGCTGTGGACAAGGTGTGTTGATCTAAATCTCTTGTAAATTTGCTTATTACTTTTATCCTGCATTAAACTACCACTTCTGTTACTAAAATCCAAGCATTAAAGGCCTAAATTTTACTGGTGGCCCTATGCAGACCACATGTATGCATTACTGTATAATCAATTAACCCTTTCCTTCACATAAACGCATTTTCACGTCTTAGAAAACACTGCAGACCCGAGAAGACTGTTTCTGAAGGAACAGTCTGATCAGGTTCTTAGCTGTTATAGTTATAGTAGATCTGACTCTAGCAGTTTCTACCAATACCAAACAATCTTGTGTAAACATGCCGTTATAATAGACTTGACTGTTATAGTAGATCGGACTCTACAGTTTCTACCAATACCAAACAATCTTGTGTAAATATGCCGTTATAATAATTCAGCTGATAAATATTCATAGTGTCATTATTTCTTACATGAATATAAAATTCAACAGGGAAAGGGTAAACCCTGAAATGAATCCCAGTTCAGTGGCACATTTTTCACTACAATGTACTATAGTCTATGTCACTGAAACAGAAGGCACACACCATTTGGAATCTTGGAACCTGTTCAAGTCCAAGGTTCAGTTGGTAAACTTTTCCAGTGCAAAATTATGTAGATGATTACCTTATGTTAAAAGATTTTTTCTTGAGGCTGCATTAAATGTAATTATAATGTTACTCAATTAAGGCTTTGAAAACATTGTTGACCCTCCTGTATGAGCTATCTGATCGGGACTGTTATGTTCCATTGTGTTACAGAACTTAACCAGTAATTCCCTGTTGTCTGCTATGGCAACAGATTTCATTACTTTATATTCTTATTACAACAATTACATGTATATTTATATTCATAATGGGAAGCATTTCAAATGAATATTCATGAAACAAAGGGTTAAATTTGTCTTTAGACGGTAAGTTGCAGCTTTCTCCTTTAATCCTCAACACTGCACTGGCTAATTTTTGAAGTACCCTAAAAAAATTGTAAACAATCTAAACAAAAACCAGCAACCAGGCTCTACACCGGTTAACCATTTCCCTCATGAGTATTTATAAAAGAATTCATAACTTCATGAGTATATTCATTATAGCACCTGTTTCATTTTATTATCCACATAGAAAAACATCACAGACTGATGCCATCAACCAATTAATGTTTTTCAGAGTAGACCATGCTCAGATGCTGGCTGAACTGGGTCTGCTCTGTTTGCTTATGAAATACCATCGGTCTATTTCTAGTTTCTGCCATGGTACAAATTTCCTTGTTCATGATGCCATCATAAAAATTCTGCTAATAGATATTCATGATGTGATTGGTAAGCCTTTTCTCCATGAATATTCGTGTCAGAAATAATGACCTCATGAATATTAATTAGATTAATTTTCACAATGGCACAAGAAAACAGAAATTTTTGGGCATGGCAGAAACTGTAGAATCATATCTATATTATATTATCATAAGCACAGAAACTGTAGAATCATATCTATATTATATCATCGGCAAAAACAGCAGACCCTGATCAGACAGCTCCTAAAGGCACATCTATGGAGTAAAGGGTTAAAGTATATGAATTGAGAATTAACCCTTTTCCTGTTCTATGTTCTTTCCAAATTTCAATACCTACTGAATATGCATGGATAAAATAGATATAATGAAATATGGAAGGTGGAACATTGTTGCCATTTTAGAAAGTAAAGAATCTATCAAATTCCATTAGCAAACAGAGCAGACCCTGATCAGACGGCTCCTCTAGGAGCCGTCTGATCTGGGTCTACTGTGTTTGCAAATGCGTGAAAACACGTTTCTATGAGGGAAAGGGATAACCAATAAAGAAAAGAAATCTAAATAAAGAAGCTTTATGTCCTACAGTATTCTAAGTCTAAGCCTATACGAACACAATCATGAATGTTATCTGCTTCATGTCTTTAACAAATTTATTCTCAGCCCTTTGTTACTTGCAACATGACCTTTTACTTGAGCCATGGATGAAAATGATCAACCTTACAAAAACTCCAAACAAATTTCTGACCTGTCTTCATATTGTTTGCAATTCTAACTAGACTCAGACAAATAGATAAAGATGCGTGTTCAAATACTAAAACTGTCATTTCTCTACTAAACCCTCAAAGAGACGATTGTAAAGAGTGAGATCACAACATAGTGTTAGGTGGAGAAATAAAGGAGCTTTTCCTGAAAGTGTTCATTTAATGCATCTTATCTCGGTCTTTGTAAATTGTAGACCCAAAACTAGACAGATTTCAACATGACATGCTCATTCTGTAAGACTAGATGATGATCAACTTTGAGTGGGAAAATGAATGATGCATGTACCCGATTTAGATCAACACTGACTGCAAGTCTTATTCAGGAAACAAAACCCAATAATCCATTAGCTAATGGCATTAGTAAAGGTCAAACCACTGGGGAAGTTTATTGCTCTGAAGTAATAATGATCCATGGAGAAACAATAAGTGAATGTCTATAAAAATTACCATAGATGGATCATGGAGTTTATATGTTTAACCCTTTCCTCCATGTATATTCATGTAAGAAATAATGATATCATGAATATTAATCAGATTAATTTTTATAATGGCACATGTACATGAACACAGGAATTTTTGGACATATGGCAGAAACTGTATAATCATACCTATATTATTTCATAAGCGAGCCGTCTGATCACGGTTTGCTCTGTTTGCTATTATGGTACTTGATAGATCTGTTTCTTACTTTCTTTGATAGATCTGTTTCTTACTTTCTAAAATGGCTACAATGTCCCACCTTCCATATTTCGATATAACTTTTTGTTCATGCATATTTAGTAGGTACATGTATGATTGAAATTACCTAGAATAAACATAGAACAGGGAAAGGGTTAAATTGACCCATTTTTTATTGTACTCCAATGACTCGTACTCACATGTCATAAACTATATGCATATAAAGGTCGAAAATTTGAAGGGATCAAAATATACTGGAAATCACAACCAGTTGAATATATTATCCAAGTTATTGATACATTTTATTATATCAGTGATGGAAAGAGAAATTTACAATTATTTTCCAATTATTTTCAGGTGGAAATTAATGTGTGACAATAATTATCATCAGGACAGTCCAGATATTCTGAAGAACTGTTTGAAATTTTGAATCCATGGGTCTGTTATCTGGTATCTCTTAACCCTTTCCCTTATGTAAGCACATTTTCACGCATCTGCAAACAGAGTAGACCCAGATCAGACGGCTCCTATAGGAGCCGTCTGATCAGGGTCTGCTCTGTTTGCATATGGTGTAATATAAGATCTGATTCTACAGCTTCTGCCTGAACCAAAATGTCCCGTGTTCATATTCCATTATAAAAATTATAAAACCTTTTTTTTTTTTTTTTTTTTTTTTATAATATTCATGATGTCATTATTTCTTACATGAATATAAAACAGTGAAAGGGTTAAACATTTACTCCATAGATAATTAGATATGCCTTTTAACACCTTTGCAAAAGAGTAGACCAAGATCAGATGGCTCCAGTAAGAGCCATGTCTGATAAGGGTCTGCTATGTTTGCTTATGAACTTGTGTATATACTACATGTATATACATGTAGATCTGATTCTGCCAATACTATGTATGTACAATCCTGTGTTCATGAGCAATTTAAAAAAATCAGCTTACAAATAATCAAGATGTTCAGGATTGCCAAGAATCAGAAGAAACAAAACTCCCTGACAATTCCCTGACATAATTTTAAAATTCCCTGACATGTTACATTGTACCATTTGGTCCTTCTGTCATAAATTATTTTATATTTTTGAGGAACTTTAAAAAATATGGTGGTTCTCATTTTTTTCAAAATTCCCTGGTATCTGCCCATATTTTCAATTCCCCTGACATTTCACAAAATTCCCTGACCTTTATTTTTTTTAAATTTCCCTGACTTTTCCCTGACGAGTGGCAACCTATTGTTACAATATTTATTAAAGAATACCCATGGAGTAAAGGAAGAATACAATCATGTAACTGCATGTTACATCAGACATTAGTAATTATTCTACATTAATTACTTCATTCATCTTATAGTATCCAATAACCTATAACAGTATGCACTGCATTAGTAAACAATTATTTACTGCGCTTCCTTCCCTGAATGATATGTTTCAAGAGGATGTACCAGTATTCATATCCTGGCTTGCTCAAGTGTTCTTTCACAATTGATTTATTTACTCTTATCCCACTTTGAAAATATTAGGTCTGTTCAAATTTGGATCTGGTGCTATTTTGACTCATCTTGAACAAAGTTACAGTAAAACCCTGCTAATGCGACCACCTAAAAGAGGTATAATTCTGGGTGCTAGATGTAGGTGGTAGCTTAATGCAGGACAAATGTAATGCAGAAAGCTCCTACTTTTGTCCTGCATTAAGCAACCATTAAGCAACCACCTGCTTATAAAGACACCCACTTTTATTCACTATTAAGTGGTCGCATTAGAGAGGATCTACTGTATAATTTACAATGGCAGTGAAATTGAGAAAATTGTCCTTCTTCTGGTCAGAGCTCACTTCATCACAGGACATTTAGCCCTTTCTCTCCTACAAACACCTTTTCACACATCTACAAACAGAGTAGACCCAGATCAGACAGCTCCTACAGGTCTGCTCTGTTTGCTAATGGAATTTGATAGATCTGTTTCTTAAGTTTCTAAAATGGCTACAATGCTCCACCTTCCATATTTCATTATAACCATTTTGTTAATGAATATTCAATAGGTACTGAAAATTGAAATAAACATAGAATAGGGAAAGGGTTAAAGTAATGCAGGTACGCCATAAAATTCCAAAAGGAACTCTGCAATGCTGTCATTCTCCGTTTTAAAGACATCTATTCAGAGATACATGTGCACCTTTTAAAGCCCTTACAAACAGTGAAGACATGGCTCAGATGGCTCCTATTTGCTTATGGAATTTCATAGAATTAATTTTATGGTGTCTTCCAAGGTAAAACATTATTAATAACATCGGCTGAAGCTGGAGTTCTCCATCAGGGAGAAGTTTTGTGATATTGAGGGAGAAGTTTTGGTCCTGATTTTGTATCTCCCTATAATTATAAATGTTCTATATATATATTAAGACTTCTCCCTAAGCTCAAAATAGGGAGAAGTCAGCAGAGTTAGGGAGACTTTATCTCCCAAATCGCCCTGTAGCTTGAGCCCAGGGTCACTGTTAACTCTTTTCACACATTAATGCAAACAGAGTAGACTGACATGGCACTTCTGACATGATAAAGAAGTATGGAATGACTACACACATTGACTGGGAATACAGTAAAACCTCTCTAAATCGGACTTCTAGTAGAGAAGAATTTAGATAGTTTTTAGGCAGGTGGCTGCTTCATGCATGGTGAAAGTCATGCAGAAAGCTCCTAGAGGAGCTTTCTGCATGACTTTCACCCTGCATTTAATTCATGCTAAATTTAACGTCCGGCTTAGAGAAGTTTTACTGTATTGATGACTGCTACAACTCTTCATGTCTGCAGCCGCTCTAATTCGTCTCGTCTCGAATCTCCACAAACTCTAATTTGTCTTCTCATCACCACGAAACCATAATTTGTGATTATTCCTTGAGAAAGTTCTAATGAGTAGTCTCAACTTAACCCTTTTCCTGCTGACTATTAAAATTATTTTTTTTTATACTGGCATAATGTGCACAGGATGTGTTGGTAATGGTAGAAAATGTGCAGTCAAATCTATTATAATTTCATTAAAGCAATTTCATAAGCAAAAGAACAGACCCTGATCTGACTCTGAGAGGTGTGAAAAAGTGTTTATATGAGGGAAAGGGTTAAGATTTGATTGAGAAATAAAGACTTTTGCATCTGAGATAGAATCCTTATCTTTGGTATCTGCTTGCAATTATACAAAGTACAAGGCATATTGCTTAACCTTTTACTCCATAAATACTCCTGTCAAACAGAGTAGACCCTGGGATCAGATGGCTCCTATAGGAGCTGTCTCGTCCGTATCTGCTCTGTTTGCTAATGATAAAATATAGATATGATTCTATAGAATCTTCCATGTCCAAAACTTCCCGTGCCCATGTGCTATTATAACAAATTAATCTTCATGGCGTCATTATTTCTTACATCAATATTCATGGAGGAAAAGGTTAAGTACACGCATCTCATCTTCAATTTCATTTTCACAAGTTTAAACAAGTTCTTTTCCATCATGATGTTTCTTGTAATGGCCATTGTGAACCCTTTGGCTTGCAAATGCTATGAAATTCATTTTCTAAAAATGTCTCCGCATACTTGGAATTGCTAGAAAGAAACACATGGCACAGGTCTGGCCATAGATTCAGGAAAGGCTAATTTGGGAGGGCTGTTACAAATGATCCGTGTGTCATGCAGGTTAAATGAGCGGTTAATATACCCTGTAGATTGGCCATGGACCGGACCACCCCCCTGCCGGCTGGGATCACTCCTGCTGATTATTTCCACAGATACTTGATAAGACTGCAACTGCATCTGACATTTTTATACACATTAGATAGGTTTTATAATAAACAGTAGCTTGAAACCTGCTTGATAAATAGCCACTTTATCTAGCAGAGGTGGTATTTCCTGAAAATGCAATTAACATACACCTGTACATATTTATTCTGTTTAATCAAAAGTATCTACCTTCACTTTCAGAATGTACCTGAAGTCTGTTGTAAGGATGACATGACAGACAATTAACCCCTTTACTCATGAATATTCATATAAGAAATAATTACATCATAAATATGAATTAAATTCATCATTATAGCACATGGACACAGGACTTTTTGGCTTTTGCACAAACTGTATTATCATAGCTGTATATCTATATTTTATCATAATCAAACAGCACAGACCCTAATCAGACGGCTCCTACAGGAGCTGTCTGATATATAGGTCTACTCTGTTCGCAAAGGCATATTTATGGAGCAAAGGGTTAACAACAGAATGAATCCAGAACTGACACCACTTGCTGTCATCCAGCCAAACAAATGTGAAATAGATGAAGACTGAATATACAACAAAACATTTAGGAGACAACAAATTTAACAGCAAGGGTGACAGGGCAAACAGGATTTACTAGAGGCTAAGCTTTTACACATGCCAGACAATATTGTATCTTTCCACTGATAAGAGACTTAATTTGGATCTTGCCTGTTTATTTTATTTAATTCTGTTAACACTTAATGGACTGATCTGTGATGACCTTTATAGACAGATTGGACCCAGATGAGACAACACGTAGATGCAGAATGCAAACAGTTTCACACTCTGAGTGCATTTTGAAGAGTAATTAAGGGAAAAATGATCTCCAGAATTGCAGCTGATGAGATGTTTAGCAGATAAAAATTACTTAGAATGCAATAAGTTGACAGGCTAAAGGATGATGATGAGCTACATATAAATGTATGTATTAGCTAGACTAGTGAATATAGTGTATACAATGAGATACCTACCACTAATATCCCAGTCTAGAAATGAAAGTGAACTACATACTTTGTATCTCATGATCAGGATCCAAACTGTTTGCATATATTATGATGTAGCCAGCATGCATTACATGTACATGTGTATTGTGTACCATTGATTGGGAATTCATTCATCTTTTAGATAACCCTTTAAAGTTTACCTAGTGAATATCCATGTAAGAAAAAAATGACAGAATATTAATAAGCTGACATTTTATAATGGCATAAATTGATAATGATCAAGAGAATTTTTGGCCTTGGGAGGACCTGTACATTTTGTATATATACATATATACCAGTACATTATTTAATAACCAAACAGAGCAGACTATGATGAGACGGCTTCCACAGGAGCCGTCTGATACTGGAGCTGTCTGATCAAGGTCTACCCTGGTTACAAAGATGTTAAAAGTGTAATATTATATATATATCAGGTAAGGGGTTAAATTGCTATGAATATAAAACTATCAGTTAAAGGGATTATAAGTCCCTACAATAATAACATCATAAATCTTGGTACAAGTATTTGTTAAATCAATCAAAATTATGAAGATTGTCAACTTGAACTTACATCAAAACTTTGTCACAAATTAAACCATATTTGTTGAGATTATAGCCTTAAATGGTGGATAAATTATGCAGGAAGAATGTTATGCTGACAGCTCCTGTAGGAGCTTTAATCTGTCTGCATTAAGCAACCACCTGCTGTTAAGGACCCCAGTGTTCATTCAATTTGTAATTGCTTTAGAAAGGTTCTACTGTACATGTATGTATTTCCTACCAAGTAATACTGTTTCCACTATCGGGCCTCAAGACATGATTCTTTCCACACAACCAACAAGTGATTGATCATTGCCAGCCATTGTTGAGACTGGTAACTCACACCCAAACAATGATTTGACATTTAAAATTAAGGGCCAGGCTATTCAAATTGGTTCAACCTTTTCATGCTGAAATTTCAGAATGGAATAGTCTATCAATTTTCATTGGCAAAATCCAAACAGTATGAAAGGGTAAAATTTACAGGAGGGTTTTGAATCTCAAACAGTGCAGATCCTGAACGAACAGAGGTATCCTCTAAGAGCTCTCTGATCTGTGTCTACACAGTTTGCAAATGACAGTACACTCATTGTTTTGCATTCAAAGGGTTAATGATCAACTCATTACAATCAGGAAAACAATATGTAATGTAACCTTTCAAATGATATCAACTACATGCATGCATATGTGCACAGGAAATGACAAGTACACAGAATCGAGTTATTAATTAACCCTTTCTCTAATTCATTTACACATGAATTGATCACTTTATGAAATATTTATTAGCTTAATTTTCACACTTTAAATTTTCAAGGGAAGTTTTGGCTTAGAAATGTAATTAAAATGTATTTCCAATTTTTTTAAGCAATCCAAGCAGACCCTGATCAGACAGTTCATACAGGAGTTGTCTGACCTGGGTTTACTCTGTTTTCAAAGGCAAGTTTTCTGCATGACTTTCACCCAACTCCAATCAGATCTATATTACTCTAACTCCAATCAGATCTATATTACTCTAACTCAATATAAGGAAACAGAGCAGACTGATCAGATGGCTCTTACAGGAACCACCTGATCTGGGTCTACTCTGTTTAAAAGGTTTTGTTATCTATGGAGTAAAGTGTTTCATATTTCAGAGGTAAATTTGCTGGTTGTCCAACTTATCTGTAAGTTGCATATACTGAGAGTCAGTTAACCCTTTCCTGGTTCTATGTTTATTCCAAAAGTTGATACAATGTACCTACTGAATATTTATGGGCAAAATAGTTATAATGAAATATAGTTCTAAGGTTGAACGTTGTAGCCATTTTAGAAGGTAAAGAAACAGATCTTTCAAGTTCCATTAGTAAACAGAACAGATAGATGCCATCTAATCTGGGTCTACTCTGGTTGCAAATGTGTTAAAACATATTTATGAAGGAAAGGGTTAATGCACACTGCATTTCATCAAATGAGATTTCTATGTTTATACTCAATAACCAGCTATTCCAATAAAAGCCTCTAGTGGTTTGACTTCTCTACTGACTCTTACTGAGTTGTTGCTTGAACATGCCAATTGCACATACCAATTGCAAGTTTTCCTCACTAAAACTGTTCAAGCAGCCTCTTTGCACAAGCTATTAGTATTACTTTATGACAAGACAACAAGGAATCATAATCCACATCTGATGCATGAAAGCAGAATTATCAGTTAGCACAAAAGTGTTCATTTTAAAACTAAGGATGCAATAATCTTTCAACTCCTGGTCGGGGCAGGTACTTGTCAAAACTTTACAGTAGGTCTGCTTAGACATTATCAATTTATCATTCTTTCTCAAGCAATCACTGTACTGAAAGAGAAAGATTAATAACCAGTAAAAAGACCTGATGGGTCTACTCTGTTTGTAAGGGCTTAGAAAGCTGTATTTATTGAGTAAAGGGTTAAAACCTTCCTGAATGATTTGGTCCCCTATCATAGACTTTACCATTATGAATTACATGTACATTGTGAATGTACTGTACAAATAACTTCTAAGTACAAGGCTTTCTGAAGGAAAAAATGCAAAAACAATCATAATAATGACATACTGAGATTGCGCTAAATTGGATACAGGTAGCTGGTAGGAAATCAATACCAGTAATTCTGGTTAGTGTGGCTCAGTAGCCCAAAGGTTTGGGAAGGCCAGAGACCTTGAATTTTATGAAGTGGTATTTGGGTAAAAAATACTATGTTTATACTGTTATCTACATATATGTTAGACCTTGAATTTAAGTCCTGGTCTGGTATCAATCTTTTCACTAGTAAGTCTGTTACTATAGGACAATGTCGTACAATGACATGTATGGAGGATATCATTCCTTAACCCCTTCCTTCATATTAGAAACGTTTTTCATGTGTTTGCAAACAGAGTAGACCCAGATAAGATGGCTCTTATAGGAGCTGCCTAGTCAGTCTGCTCAGTTTGCTTGTGCTAGTATAATATAGGCCTGGTTTCTGCAATTTCTGTCTGTAAATATGCCTTTGTCATGTTCATGAAAGTTCAGTTAATAAATATTCATGAATATTCAACAAGGAAAGGGTTAATTACCAGAATCTGCATTATTTATCTGTACCTATATCTAAGGTAATGGTTATAAGGTTGAAAACACTTCATGAATCACACACATGTAGCATGGTGGCTTATGTTGCTAAACAGTTCAATAACATTAACATGTTGCTTTATTTACAAACATGCTAATACTGTTCACAAGCAGTGGTGCATGACTCAATAACATGTGAATGGTTTTTCTGGTCCAAACCAAAACTTACACAGTATTTTTTACCATTCACCACTTTGTTACATACAGCATGAACCAGCGTCCACGCCCACCCTCCTGCATCCCTGCACTTACAGTGTTGAAACACCGTAGCATACATAGCGAATATCGAACAGTTCCTGAAGATTCATTACAGATTTATGCAAGGTCATAGGATTCAACTCAGACAAAATGTAGGTAACACATGGAATATAGTAATTCTTCGACCGAAGCAGACACTTTTTAACAAAATGATAGTATCGAAGAAACACATGTGGCAGAGTGGAGCTCGAGTTTCCCCTTTTAGTGCCCCGTTGGGACCGAGTTGAGAAATTCAGACAGGAAAATATATCCAACAGGTTTTGCGTTCATTTGCATTTATACTAGGCTGCTAAAACAAGAATTACCAAACACACTTACGTTCTTTTTCATGATCGTATCCTACAATAACAATATAGTCAGCCAGTCGCGACATGACAGGTAAATCCAATTCTATCACAATTAGCTTTCACTACGTCGTCGCCATCTTGATTTTCGGCACATTACTCACATTTCCGGAATTTCTAAACTAAGGGAAGCAACTCTAAAAATATGCAGTTGTCCGATTCAGTGTGACCATGAGTTATCTATCTTGAATCAAGAGAAAGTCGGAATTTGCAAATATCTGATAGAGAATCTACTAAGTTGTACAAAATTAATTAGAATCTGATTTTTTTTTGCAGCCGTGTCGAACCATGGGATTTAAAAAAATATATATAATTAATAATTAATATTTTTCATATTCATTACCAAAGTTAGATCTTCTTTTTTTCTTTTATAATAATGGCAAGTATTAAATTACTGTCATACAAGGGGGTAAAGATAGACGGTCTGGAGCCACAGGCAACTCAATCCACTTGATATTTCCAAACTGGTTGGAATTTTCTATCACACATTTAAACAAGAGTGCCAGTGGGCACAATATACGCCCGTCGAGGTCTTGTTCATCATAAACTGAGGTTAACGTATTTGCTAAACGCAAATGCTAAACACAAATTCTAAGTCCAATTGTGCGACCAAGTTTCAAGGCTTTATCTCAAAGGGTTGTAAATAGGCGTACTTTAACAAAAAAACTTAACCAAAAATTCTAAATTAAAAAGGGCCATAATTCTGTCTAAATGCCTGACAGAGTTATTTACTCTTGTCTACAGATGACGCTTCTGATGGTGAACAAGTGTTCCAAGTTTAAAAGCTTTATCTCAAAGGGTTATGTAAATAAATGGACTTTAACAAAACGCTTAACCAAATATTCTAAGTTAAAAAGGGCCATAATTATGTCAAAATGCTGGGGAGTTATATACTTTTGTCTACAGGTGAAGATTGTGATGGTGAACAAGTGTTCCAAGTTTCAAAGCTTTATATCAAAGGGTTATGTAAATAAGTGGACTTTAACAAAAACAAAACCGTAACCAAAAATTCTATGTTTAAAAGGACCATAATTCTGTCAAAATGCTTGACAGAGTTGTGTACTTTTGCATACAGGTGAAGGTTGTGATGGTGAACAAGTGTTCCAAGTTTCAAAGCTTTGTCACAAAGGGTTATGTAAATAAGTGGACTTACAAAAATGTGGTCCACATAAATTGAGGTTAACATTTTTGCTTAACGCAAATGCTTGGTAACAATACGGAAATGAAGTGTATTTCTTACAGAGAATGGTGCTTTCGAAAATAGTCAGGTTCGCCTTTCTTTGTGTTTTGTTTTTGCAATATTGTATCATATGTATTCTTAAACAAGAATTATCGTATGTTATATCAAGTATTGCCGATTGTCTTATCGTTTCCTTTCCTCTCGTCGCATGTCGCAACTTCACTGTGTATGACAATAGGCTGTGTCGTGTGGTATGGTATGGTATGGTATGGTATAGTCCAAAGTTGCGACGTATGCGACTCAATGACATTAACCCAGTTGCGCCCACGATCTCATATATGGGATGTAGGCAAACAGTGTAGACTCTGATCAGAGTCTACACTGTTTGCTGATTGGAATTTCAATATAAAACAAAACGAAATTGAAAATTTAGACCAGGCTTCCCTTAGATAAAAATGGACCAATCCAATATATAAGCATGGAAGAATCCACTGGGCGCAAACGGGTTAACACCTTTTATGACGTTATACCATGTATACCTTTTCTCACATACCTTCCCTTATCTCCGAGTCAAAGGTGCCCGATGCATGCTTGGTCTCACCCACGGACCCCCCCCCCCCCCCCCCACCACCACCACCACAAAAAAAGAGAAGAAAATGTGATCGAAGTATGTAAAACTAGCCTAAAACTATCTATTTGAACCTTAAACCACCCAGAAAAACAAGAAAAACACGATCCGGAAAAAAAAATCCTATCGGGTCTACATATGTATTCAATACATATATAGACCCGAAAGAAAAAAATTTCCGGGTCGTGTTTTTCTTGTTTTTCTGAGCGGTTTAAGGTTCAAATAGATAGTTTTAGGCTAGTTTACATACTTCGATCACTTTTTTTTTTTTTGGGGGGGGGGGGGGGGGGGTTCCATTGGTGAGTCCAAGCATGCGTCGGGCACCTTTGCTCCGAGTTAGAACAACGGGTTAAGATTCCCTGATCTGTAACACGTGTAAGAACACTTTAGAGCATATATAGAGCATATATGACGTCATACGTCATACATTACGTCAAACCATGGAAACCGATGTTTACATATCATTTAAACGGCTAAAATACACTTTTTTGTTATGTGAGAAAAATATTCTGATGCTCGTTGTCTTTCAAGATCACATGTTCCTAAACTCACCAAGAAAATGTTATTAAGCTCGCCAAGGCTCTGTTAATGACATATTCTAAGGCTCGTTGAGGAACATGTGATCTTAAAAGACAACTCGCAACAGATCCTCTATATCTTACTGTTGGTTGAGTAATGACGTCACGTCTTTTGTGTTTTTGATTATGTACGGACCATACCAGGAATTTGTGAATGTAATGCACGCTCGTACAATATTATGTGCACGTGGACGAGTGCACGTCATGTGTGATCCTAGCTTTGCTTTGACGTTCGTTTAGCATCTACTTCTGACTTCCACACTCTGTATAGTTTTTAAAAACGCTCAGGGGGTCAGATTTTTGACAACTGATTAAGCGACGGTAAATATGAGTTGCTGTTGTACCACTACTAAATTATCTATACTTTTGACGTCCTGTCTTACTACGATCAAAGAACATGTTAAACGGTACTGTGATAAAATATATGAAAATTCTGGTATTAGTGTTTTTTGGTCAATAAAAAATTCAAATGATGTTTTAACAAAACTTGAAAATGAACAGTATAACATTTCTTTACTGAGCTCTTATGATTTCTCTACACTCTATACTACTCTACCTCACCATCTTATAAAGGATAGACTTATTAAATTAATAGAAAAAACCTTTGCCAGAGAAAACAAAATGTTCATTGCTTGTAATGTTCAACGTTCATTCTTTTCGAATTCAGAAGTTGAACATTACACAATGTGGACTTGCCTTGATGTTTGTAGATCTCTTACCTTTCTTTTAGATAATATATTTGTGCGTTATGGAGATACCATATATCGTCAAGTTGTTGGTATACCCATGGGTACAAATTGTGCCCCTCTTGTTGCAGATTTGTTTTTGTATTGCTACGAGAGGGATTTTATGCTTAACTTAAAACCTGATACACAGACCGATATTGTGAATGCTTTTAATAAAACTTCAAGGTATTTAGACGATATTTTGAATTTAGATAATCCTTATTTTGATACTATGGTTTCTTCAATCTACCCAAAAGAACTGTCTTTAAACAAAGCTAATCAATCTGACATTAATGCTTCATTTTTAGATTTGAATCTTTCAATTACAAATGATAAAGTTTCGTCCAAAGTATACGATAAAAGAGAAGATTTTAATTTTAAAATTGTTAATTATCCTTTTCTAGATGGGGATGTGCCACGTTCTACATCTTATGGTGTTTATATTTCTCAACTTATTAGGTTTGCCCGAGCCTGTTCTTTGCTTGAAGATTTTAACAGACGTAATTTAGTTATAACTGATAAACTTCTTAAGCAAGGTTACAGATATCACAAACTTCGGAAAACCTTTTCTAAATTTTATTATCGAAATTTACCTCTCATTAGTAAATATAATTGCAATCTACGGACGTTACTGCGACAAGGCATTTCTCAACCAGAATTTTATGGGGATGTTATCTACAAACTTAGGAAAATTCGGGGTCATATCCATTTTCATGATTTGTTTATAAAACGCATTAAAAAATTTAAAAAGAAAGGTTATGATCCTATTATATTGCAACACACTGCATGTTTGGTTATCGATCCTTTTACAGTCGGTAGCTACGCTTCCCTCTTTGCTTGCGCGATGACAGGCCGAGGGTAGTACTCTATGATGGTATACTCTTAAACTTGGATACAGGAGGAGCTTACCAGACTCATGTATTATTTTTTCCCTGTCGTGCCCTTAACGGCTTACCTGCAGGTGCTCTGACTTCAGCAAAGCCATTGAGTACATATTTGACGGATTGTCACAGTTATTATGCTATGTTTTACATGTTGTCCTGTGTTCACCGTCGTCTATGTTGTGGGTAAGTCCAGCGGGGATACCTTTATTTACAATATTTGTAAAGCTAGGGTGACTTTGAGAGAAGTGTGAGGTTAGGACGTCCGTAAACCGGTTTAAACCCCCAGTGGTGTTTTTGCTGCTGACCGTGCCAAGGCGGTACTCTCTTTGTCACCCTTCCTTTTGTTTGCCTTGCGTCTTTGTGCTTGTGGTTTGTTCATGTTGTGGAACGTTTGTCCCTGTTTCTTGTGTGTCTTTTGGTGTTTTCTGTGTTCATTTCGTATGTGTGTGTGCGTGTGCGTTTGGGTGTGTGGTTGTGTGTGTGTGTGTGTGTCATGCTGTCTATCGGTGTTTTGGTGGTGGTTGCGTCTTGCATGTGGCTTTGCCTGCTTGACTTTACTACTTTTCCATTTATAAGCACAATAGTGTTGTTTGTGCAGTGTGGCGGCGGTGAAACGTCTCCCCGTACATCCAATCAATATTGTTTTCTTCCTCTTGCAGGAATTGCTCTACATTCAATGTGTTTCCTCATACCTTTACACCGTACTTTGCACTTCATGGTGGCTTCCGTACTCACCGACATATTGTGTGACTATTTTAATTTCCCTTTTAAGATTTGTGCTGTTTGCGTTTTCTCTAGTGCGACTTTACCTTTTTTGTGTTTCTTCTTACTTTTTACCCATTCAATGTTTCACTATTCAATGTTTCATTCATAGTCTTAGTCTTCTTTATTTTTGTCATAATCTCTGGTATGTTTTCTATTATTTTACACCACTTTTCGTTACATACGTATGTCGCTTTTTACAGAAGGGTACTACAATTACTACACAAAATATGAATAGTCTCCCTAAACTCAAAATTAATAACTTAAACTTACACTCTGTGTCTTCCGTTCAGATTCCTCATAACCTGGCTAATTTCCAATCACTACAGCCGTCAGTTTGTATTAAACCTCTAAAATTGTATTCTGCTTCATCTTTTCATGTTCCCTCTTCGGTTCGGCTATTAGTAACATTTTTCATAATGGACCTAAACTCGTTTTGTCTCCTTTAAAGCAATCTATCATTCGTTATAGTAAAGTCCATCTAAATTCACATTATTTGAACAAAAGACATAGGGTGTATCCAATAATTACTAAGTGCAATAGTAAGAGGTGTATGTGTTGCAATTTCATTTCTACTAGATCAACAATTAAATCTCTTGTTAATGGTAGAGTGTTTAGTGTGAAGATTAATTCTGATTTAGACTGAAACTCATCTAATATTATATATGTTCTTACATGAAATGCGCCACGTTATGGCATTCAATATGTAGGTCAGACAGGGCGTTCTTTAAAAACTAGGTTTCGTGAACACAGTTACCATTGCCGGATCAAAAAAGTACACAATTTTCTTTACCAGCATTTTCGTCATATAGGACATTCTTTCAAATATGTTTCGGTTCAACCAGTAGAACAAATTTATTATGATTCTAAAACTACTGGTAGTTTAAAATCTAAAGCTCGTTTCATCACAGAGCTAGACTGGATAAAGAAATTACAAACACCTTTTCCTTTAGGCCTTAATGATAACATTTTCCAAAGCGGCAATATTTCTAAAGATCCAAGTATCGATATTTTCTCTATATTTTCTATTCGAAAACGTAAAAGTAGATCACATGGCAGACGTAGAAATGGTAATATTAAGCGTAAATTACGTCGTAATATGTATATTCATGATTTACATCCTATTCTAAAACAAACTGGTAAACATTCTATGTTATCTTGTTTATCGTCTTTACCATTTTCCTGTCTTAAGTCAATAGACGAAGAGGCTGATAAAATCTATATGCGTACAGATCCGTTAATTAATACTGCCTCACTTATACAAAGTTACACACAGCATGTTCTTCGTCCACGTATTGATAAAGAATCTGAACATAAAAGACATTTTCTGAAACTTCAGTTCCTAAATAAAGGTATCGATTTTATTGATATTCAAAGTATATTTCGTGATAAGAATGTAATCGAGGCTATTCCCAAATATTTCATCAACTCTGAATCACCTATCATCTGTTATAAATATAATAAACCTATTAGAAATGTTATTTTGAACTACAATAAAATTGTCTCTGACTTAAATATTGATGTTGATACCCCTATTTCTTGAGATTGTAGCATTGCTAGCTTTTGCTATAAACCAGTTGGTCATGTCATTACTGGTAATTTTGATATCATTAAGGATAAACGTCTCAGGACCCTCCTAACTAAAGGACCTAAATATAGATTACCTTCCCTTATTGATTTTGACGCTTGTCGAACTCATATTGCGGAACCTATTCAAGAATTCTGCATCAAATGGTGTCGACGAGAACATGCTGATGTTAATGCCCTTTCGGATTGGAAGAAATGTATTTTCGATATTATTGATACACGAATAACTTTTTACAAATCAAATAACCATCTTTTACCACCTCGACCTAGAGTTACATTTCGCTACTTGAAGAAAAACATTTCTAATTTTCATTCAGATTATGTTCTTGTTCCTGCTGACAAGGCATCAAACAATGTAATCATTATTTGAAGATTGTATTATGTTGATGTTTTAAAGAAGGAGCTAACTGATTCAAAAACTTATATAACCGTTCAAACACCTGAAAAAGATATAGTCTCGGAACATGTAAAAATGTGCAATGATTTTAAGTCTGGTCCTAACATAAAACAACATAAACTTTCTACTTTGTACTGGATTCCGAAACTACATAAAAACCCTTATAAAAGTACAAAAATGAGTCATGCAGGAAACACCACATACAGAACAAACACTCGCCCGAACAGCAACACAAGGAAACAGCAAATGTACATAGGTAGAAAAAACAACAAGAGACGCACAAAGACAAAACAAACATACAATAGGAGGAAGATGGAAGTCGCGTTTTATTGCCAACTCTAGCTGTTGTACCACTACTAAATTATCTATACTTTTGACGTCCTGTCTTACTACGATCAAAGAACATGTTAAACGCTACTGTGATAAAATATATGAAAATTCTGGTATTAATGTTTTTTGGTCAATAAAAAATTCAAATGATGTTTTAACAAAACTTGAAAATGAACAGTATAACATTTCTTTACTGAGCTCTTATGATTTCTCTACACTCTATACTACTCTACCTCACCATCTTATAAAGGATAGACTTATTAAATTAATAGAAAAAACCTTTGCCAGAGAAAACAAAATGTTCATTGCTTGTAATGTTCAACGTTCATTCTTTTCGAATTCAGAAGTTGAACATTACACAATGTGGACTTGCCTTGATGTTTGTAGATCTCTTACCTTTCTTTTAGATAATATATTTGTGCGTTATGGAGATACCATATATCGTCAAGTTGTTGGTATACCCATGAGTACAAATTGTGCCCCTCTTGTTGCAGATTTGTTTTTGTATTGCTACGAGAGGGATTTTATGCTTAGCTTAAAACCTGATACACAGACCGATATTGTGAATGCTTTTAATAAAACTTCAAGGTATTTAGACGATATTTTGAATTTAGATAATCCTTATTTTGATACTATGGTTTCTTCAATCTACCCAAAAGAACTGTCTTTAAACAAAGCTAATCAATCTGACATTAATGCTTCATTTTTAGATTTGAATCTTTCAATTACAAATGATAAAGTTTCGTCCAAAGTATACGATAAAAGAGAAGATTTTAATTTTAAAATTGTTAATTATCCTTTTCTAGATGGGGATGTGCCACGTTCTACATCTTATGGTGTTTATATTTCTCAACTTATTAGGTTTGCCCGAGCCTGTTCTTTGCTTGAAGATTTTAACAGACGTAATTTAGTTATAACTGATAAACTTCTTAAGCAAGGTTACAGATATCACAAACTTCGGAAAACCTTTTCTAAATTTTATTATCGAAATTTACCTCTCATTAGTAAATATAATTGCAATCTACGGACGTTACTGCGACAAGGCATTTCTCAACCAGAATTTTATGGGGATGTTATCTACAAACTTAGGAAAATTCGGGGTCATATCCATTTTCATGATTTGTTTATAAAACGCATTAAAAAATTTAAAAAGAAAGGTTATGATCCTATTATATTGCAACACACTGCATGTTTGGTTATCGATCCTTTTACAGTCGGTAGCTACGCTTCCCTCTTTGCTTGCGCGATGACAGGCCGAGGGTAGTACTCTATGATGGTATACTCTTAAACTTGGATACAGGAGGAGCTTACCAGACTCATGTATTATTTTTTCCCTGTCGTGCCCTTAACGGCTTACCTGCAGGTGCTCTGACTTCAGCAAAGCCATTGAGTACATATTTGACGGATTGTCACAGTTATTATGCTATGTTTTACATGTTGTCCTGTGTTCACCGTCGTCTATGTTGTGGGTAAGTCCAGCGGGGATACCTTTATTTACAATATTTGTAAAGCTAGGGTGACTTTGAGAGAAGTGTGAGGTTAGGACGTCCGTAAACCGGTTTAAACCCCCAGTGGTGTTTTTGCTGCTGACCGTGCCAAGGCGGTACTCTCTTTGTCACCCTTCCTTTTGTTTGCCTTGCGTCTTTGTGCTTGTGGTTTGTTCATGTTGTGGAACGTTTGTCCCTGTTTCTTGTGTGTCTTTTGGTGTTTTCTGTGTTCATTTCGTATGTGTGTGTGCGTGTGCGTTTGGGTGTGTGGTTGTGTGTGTGTGTGTGTCATGCTGTCTATCGGTGTTTTGGTGGTGGTTGCGTCTTGCATGTGGCTTTGCCTGCTTGACTTTACTACTTTTCCATTGATCAAAAAATCATGTCGTCTTTTAAGACTGGCGGAAGCCAGTCTATAGTACCGCAAATCGGATTCAGGTATCGTACCAGTGCCACGTCCTATTTAATATTTGTGTGTTTTAATGCACCATAGGCGGATCCATATGTCTAATCGCATATTTTCAATACAGCAGAATACCACTTGACTACTGTTTGAACCAGAGTTGCAGATCCGCCCTTGCTTTGCAATGTGCCTGCGATTCTAGATCAAATATGTTGATGAGGAGTTAAGCGGTTAAACTATAGTGCTCCTTGAAATCTCACTCTTATCATTATATTATGAAAGTGATCCGAAGCATTCCTATATGTTTTGGTCAGGAAAAGTAAACGAAACTATTTGAAATCCATTACCAAAACGGTAAGAGAAAAGGAGCATATCATAGAATTGAAGCGGTCACGTGAATGGCATGATCAAAACGTTTTCAGAAAGTTTGACACGCGCTTGAACTGACATTCCTTTCATCCAAAACGAGGAAGTATTTTGTCATATTGATACAAGTTTTAAGTCTTTAAGTGTCGTCTTTAAGTGTCGTCTTATTATTTCCAGGTTTGCAAATACAATGTACTGTCATCAGTAGAATTTGTCGTGTGAGGGTGATTCGTCACAATTGTAATGTGAAATACGGCACAAGGCTGACCATGTTTCAGTATTGCTCTGTTGCATTTACAGACGTGTGTTGTCTATGAAACTCTGAAATCAGTTTTCATGCAAAGCAATACTGTTTTTCTTTTTCTTTCGGTTTCAGATATTTCCAGATAAATATAATTACATGTAAGGGCCAGTAACTTTGCGTTTACATTGCATACTTCTTTTTCTGTGTAATGTTATGGCAAATTGTGGCATGAAATGTGTTGCAGTTGTCATGCTGATGTTGTAATTTACAGTTGAATAGAAAAATATAGTTTTATTTTCTTATTATCATTTCAATTATCTCCCATGTTTCCGAGGAGACCAGTCATTCCATCCCTCTGTCTGTCCACCCGTTCGTCGGCAATTGCTTTAAACGACATCTCATCTGAAACTGCGTGATAGAATGTAACCAAAGTTCAGATAAATGATCTTGGTATTCAGAATTGCTAAAAGAATCCAGTGTTATGACGAATATGTACTCACGTAGAATTTGTACTCCCCAGTCAATATTCTACGTAGAATATGATCACCCCTCCAATAGAATATGGACTCTTGTCATAGAATAAGTACTCGCCTTGGGAGTACATTTTCTACAATGCAATTATTTTCTATATAATGTAAATAAACACATTCTATTTATAATCGACAGTGTGTAACACAGTTGCTAATTAATCACATTGATGTTTTGACCAGCAGTGGCATTTGTCATTGACTGTTCCAAGGCGGTGCTCTCATAGTTCTCCTAGCAATTGTTTGTTTCGTTTGGTGTGTGAAATTCTTAGGTGTTATAACTCATTCATTTAAAAAAGCAGTTGAGGTACTGTTACTTCTCCTGTCGTTGTCGTGAAAAATAAATTAATCTTGGCGATAACTTCTTATATATTCAATCTCATCTAATGAAACTTAACGCACTTGTTCGCCGTCATATGGGTTACAATATGTTAAAGAACCATTACTCTGTAAGGCTTTTTTGACAAACATTTTTCTCTTTACGGACATAGAAATAACAGAAAAATCTGACCGTAACTTTACATTTCAAGATGATCTCATGAAAACTTTACTTACCTGTTAACCATTACAGAGACTATAATACGACAAAGGAAAATAACTTTTTACCAAATTATTTCCCTTTACCGACTTGGAAAATGACTAACAGACGAGGGCTGGACTTCGCATACGGGGCTCTTGTTTATAATTTCAATGTGTTTGTGTCTATTTTCTTCCCTTCTTAGTCTGTGCTGTTGTAGGGTTGTTTGATGTGTATGTTGTCTCTCCTGCATAATCTGTATCTTTACTTTTAGATACACCTCTTTCGTATTTGTATTCTTGACCCTGATCAGACGGACATAAAAACAACAAAATAAAATTGTACAAAAAGCAACATCGTGTTTTAAAGAACACCCCCACCCATTTTCCTCATAGTGTTCTGTTTTCGCTCAAAGATACGTTTAAAAACCAAACCAAACATTTAATTCGATCTACGTTGAATCCATCCTCAGTACTTTCAGTAGTTTGATTATCTGGATTTTCTATTTGGCAAGTTTTGGCTGAAGGGAATTATGCCTTCGGCATTCGACTTTATGCTTGTTGCTATGGGCCAGAACCAAAACGACTGCAAACAAGCAGAAAGGAGGTTAACACCAGGCATAATGACGAACGACGGATGACGAAAGAAGTTTAATTGTTAAATAAGGCACAGACCCGCATGCAATTTCGAATATGCTCCTGTAATAAGGCACAGTGCACGATGCATTTTCGTTAAATGTAGGATCCAGGATGAAACTTTAATGAAAGAAGGAAGCCTACCTTGATATGCAAGAATTATTTAGCAAACTGTTCAATACCACAATGCATGATGCATTTATCATGTTGCAAACTGAATGCCACAATGCATGATACATTTAACATGAAGCAAACTGAAATGCCACAACGCTTGACGCATTTTTGGCGTCAATCGTCCTCCATAGTTAAGTAAAGGACGAATGCAAACACTCTTGTCTAAGCGACCATTAACACTTCGCCTGCTATAAAAATGATCTCTGCTTCATCTCCGATATGTTATAATTTTCATTGACTTCTGATTCATTCAAACATTTTGAAAAACTATTGATCGTGTGTCAAACAGCTTGGATCCTGATGAGATTTTCAACGTTTCATCTGGATCCAAACTGTTTGCAAATGCCAGTTAGGTCGAACTCAGCATGTAAAGTGTTACTTAACCCTTTCCTTCATGAAAGCGTGTTTTCACGCATTTGCAAATAGAGTAGACCCAGATCAGACATCTCCTATAAGAGCCGTCTGATCAGGGTCTGCTCTGTTTGCTAATTGGATTTGGTATATCTGTTTTTTTACTTTCTAAAATGGTTACAATGTTCCACCTTCCATTATAACTAATTTGTCTACGAATATCCAGGTACTGAAATTTGGAACAAATATAGAACAGGGAAAGAGTTCAGACGATTTCCAATTTTGGACCTAACATTACGACATGTTGCAGCTAGCTGCAGGACTTAAGAACAGTAAAACCTCTCTATAACGGTCACTAAATTACATCAAGTATTTTGTGTTAAACACAGGTGGCTGCTTAAAGCAATGTGAAAGTAAAGCAGAACGCTCCTATATGAGCGTTTTGTTTTACTTTCACCTTGCTTTAAGCAGTCACCTGCCCTAAATACCAAATAATTAACACAATTTAGTGGCCGTTAAAAAGAGGTTTTACTGTACTTCAGAAATTTCTATTCAATAAAATGGTCGTTTACCATAGTGCAAAGAGAGGTTAATGTTCACATGTGACTTTAAAAATCTCTTGGCCATTTCTTATGCTACAAAGATTTGAAAGATTGTTAAATGCGTATCTGAGAAGGAAAGGATTAAAGGAAGCCATTGGTCATTTATTAAGGGATAGGTTTATAGATATTCTACTGTACAGGTATATATGATATAAATCCGTCAGTAGAAGTAAAGAAAGTTCTCGCATACGTTCATTTAAAATACATTTGTAACCCTTTCCCTCATATTTATAAACGTGGTTTCATGTATTTGCAAATAGAGTAGACCCAAATCAGACGGCTCCTATAGGAGCCGTCTGATCAGGTTCTGCTTTGTTTGCTTAGCAGCTAATGGAATTTGATAGATATGTTCCTCTAGTTTCGAAAATGGGTACAATGTTCCATATTTCATTATAACTTTTTTTGCCCATAAATACTGAAATTTGGAATAAACATAGAACAGGGAAAGGGTTAACGAATTTTCTGACTCACCAATCATGAATGGTTAACACAAAATACGTCACATGATTTATTAAGCATTTGAAATATAACACATAGACAAAACTTCAATTAGAAATAAAGCAATACCTATCTTTAGCGACCATTAAAGGAAGTCTTATCCTGAGATAGGTGGTAGCTTAATTCAAATAAAAAGTAATACAGTCAGCTGCAATTAAGTTAATTACCACTTTCATGCATTAAGAGAACACATGATTTTTATGACTCCTATGTTTAACTAGTAAGTTGACCCTGTTGAATATTCATGTAAGAAATGATGACACAATGAATATTGAACATCTGTATGTTGTTTATTTTATAATGGCATATTTTTTATGTACACAGGATTGTTTGGCATTGGTAGAAATTGCAGAGTCAGATCTAGTATAGCTCTATAAGCGAACAGACCCTGATCAGATGGGTCATACAGGAGCCGTCTGATCTGGGTCTACTCTGTTTGCAAAGGCACCAGTATAAAGAAAACGCCCCCTATGTTTAATCAGTATGTTTTTGTTCAACACTGATTGTTCAGTAAACAAACCTTTTCCAAGAAGAGTGTCTTTGTTTCTTTCTTTTTTTGCTATCAGCAAAAACCTGTTTCATAATTATGAAATATACCAAAATGATTAAACAATGTGAAGCTAGCAATAAAAAAGCCATTACACAGTTAAATACCTTGTCGTAGAAAGTAACATATTAGATATACAGTAAAACCTTGCTAATCCGAACTTACAGTAAAGAAATAACTTTTTGAAAAGGTGGCTGCTTATGCATTGTGAAAATCATGCAGAATGAGGGAGCTTTTTGCATGACCCCCCCCCCCCCCCTGCGTTAAGCTGTTATCCATCTTACAAACAGGATGGCGTTCGTTCTGCATTAACCCATTACCTCACAGGCTATTTTTTAGATACAATCTCTTTGAACAAATCTACCGAAAAGGAGCATTAACTAGAGAAAAGGAGATTTTTGGAATTTTGTAGTTTGAAACCATTGTGATAAATAGAGCATTTGCTCCTATAGGAGCAAATGCTCTATTTATCACAATGGTTTCATAAAGTGACTTTTACAGAGGGAATGGGTTAAGCTGCCTGTTATCTTACAGGCAGATAATGATGCTTAATTGAGTGGTCAGATTAGCGATGTTTTGCTGTATTCATTTCATAGTTGCTCGCAGTGAAGTTTGAGTAACTTATGCAAATAGTTTGGATAACATGCTGAGTAACTCGGTGTCTCATCTGGATACAAACTGTTTGACACCTGGACTTGACACCTGGACTGCATATTTGAAAGCAAAAATAACTTGTAATGCTTGACATTTTTGGCAGGCGACAATTGATTAGCACGCAAACAGTTAAGATCTAGTACAACTCAAAAGCTGTGAAAGTTTAAATTTATTTTTCTTTATTTTCTTTTTCTTCTTCAATATTCGTTCCTTTATCACACTGTGCATTGGGTGGACAGGGTCTATTTCTGGTGGTGTTGATGCTAATGAGTCAACCACGTGTACCAATTTCCCAGACACAATATCCGCCTCTTTTTCCGACTCAGCATTGTCCAGTTCACATCTGCACATATCAATGTCTTTTACGGTTGTTGTTTTCATTTGTGACAATAACTTCTCTCTCTGTTTTGAATTGTTCATCTTCTCTCTCCAGTGTTCTTTCAATAAGTTCACATCTTCGGAATTATTGACAGTCGTGTTTTTCACTTCGTCATGTCTAAAGCGCACTACACACATAGTATCATCTGCTGTATAAACTGAGTCATCTTCAGGTATTGTTGTGGCATTCTTTGGTATCCTTGCACTATACTGCATGTCACTGCAACAGATGTCGGACTCTTTTATACTTAATTCAGTACAAACATGACTTAGACCTGACGGACAAATTTCTATTGTTCCATTCTCCAATGCTCCGTTCTGTGCTTCGGTTGTAAACTCATTCCAATATGCTTTACAACTATAGGACGTTTCATCCTTTTCACATTCCATGACTGATCTGTTTGGTTCAATGTGTGTATGTTTCATTATTTCACAGGTATTGTCTAAATCATTATGATCCTCGTAGTGGGATATGTTTGTTTCCTCCATTTTACCACTGTCAACTTTTATTCCAAGATAGCGAGTGGTAGTTACATTTACTTCAACTAAATCAGTGGTAAGCTCTCTCCATGCATTCAGCAAACTATCCTGAAATTACAAACACATTAAACAAAGATAAGATCTGTCAACCAGTTTAACCCTTTCAACAATAAGTAACGTACGTTCATCTACAAAAAAAACTGTCGTCTGCTGCAATCCTAAAAGTACATTTTCTTCCATTTCTGTTTTCTTTGGGAAAAAACAAAGTGTCTAATTATGAAAGAGTTTGGATCTTGGTGAGATGCCGAGTTACTCTGCATTTTATCTGGATTCAAACTGTTGGCAAAAGATTATCACAAACATTGAACGGGTTAAACACATACTAAAACTGATTAAGCTTCAAAGCTAGCCTACAATGATCAATACCCCACAGAAAATATAAACAGTATTAATTATAATGGACGTTTCAGTGGAAAACATGATCTTGATGTATGGCCTTGACCTTAATAATTCACCCCTAAAATGTTCGCCTCCATAAGTTGCACATGCCTGCCAAGTTTGTTTGAAGGATGTATGTTGAATGGCGACAAAATTATCACCAATTTAAATCTGGCCTTTGAATTTATGCATGACCTTGTCCTTAAAAGTCACCCCTAAATGTTCGCATCCATTAGCGATTAGTTGCACATGCGCACCAAGTTTGAAGAATGTATGTTGAACGATGACAATCTTATCGCCAATCTAAATTTGACATGCATGTTGACAGATTCCCTTTGACTTTGCAAACAGTAAACACTCAGACCAACTACCAAGTATATGTATAATGCTACACTCATTAATATCTGGTGCATTTTATTGCCCAAGCTGACAGTATATATTCCAGTCCCATTGGTCGTGTTTATATCGGTGTGGTTATTATGGGTCTACATTATCTGCAAACCGATGAGCCACGGGAGGCCCTGAATGAGCCAGAGCTACAGATAAAGGTGCGTTCTCAAATACTAAAATTGTCATTTCTCGACCAAATCCTGTGTTGTGACCACTCTTTAAAATCGTCTCTTTATAGAGAGGCATATGATTTGATGGAGAAATAAAGGAGTTATTCTTGAAAATGTTTTAATTTACGCCTGTTATCTGGACCTCTGACGAGCGGCATGTTTTTCAAAGAGCAGACCACACAGAACGTAAGATAAGTATGACGGTGGATCGTCGTGAAATTTGGAACTCATCCAGTTTCTATGTCTGGGGTTCCTGCGAAAGAAATATTGTGCTCCTATAGGAGCCGTCTGATCAGGGTCTGCTCTGTTTGCTAATTGATATCGATAGATCTGTTTCTTTACTTTCTAAAATGGCTAGAAAGCTGCTTGCAAATGTGGCCAATTGTTAATTGGCAGTATAAGAGTTAACGTTACCCTATACAGACAAAGGCAAACAGTGTAGACCCAGGTCAGAAGACTTCAGAAGAAGCTCCCTGGCCACGGTCTCTACTGGTTTTTATGCCAGTCAATGACTTCAACATAATATTTTGATATGAGTCTACTCTGTTTGCAGATGTGTGAAAAGGCGTTTATATGAAGGAAAGGATTAACAATATGCTAATCAGCAGAAATGATAGATCACAATCTTAGCCATGTCAAATAATGGTTTATCAAATGCTAACAAATGGGATTTTCTACTAACCTTTAACCTGCAAAACAATAGTGTTTACTCAAACTCTGGCATGCTTAAGTTTCACTTATGTCTGATTCCTCTTTGCATTTAGAAAGTGCTTGTCCGAGTAAAAACACAGCTTGGATTCTGATAAGACGCCGAGTTACACTGCGTCTAATATTATTATTATTACATGTATATCACATTTATATAGCGCTCTTTTCACACAGGATACGTGCGTTCAAAAGCGCTTTAATTTTTGCTGATTAGCATATTGTTAACCCTTTCCTTCATATAAAAGCCTTTTCACGCATCTGCAAACAGAGTAGACCCAGATCAGACGGCTCCTATAGGAGCCGTCTGATCAGGGTCTGCTCTGTTTGTTAATTGATATTGATAGATATGTTTCTTTACTTTTTAAAATTGCTACAATGTTTTACCTTCCATATTTCATTATATAGCAATTTTGTCCATGAATATTCAGAAGGTATTGAATTTTTCAATAAACATAGAACTGTGAAAGGGATACATGTACAGTAAAACCTATATACAGCAATTACCAAAGTAAGTCAAAATCTGATTATTATAAACAGGTGGTAGCTTAATGCAGGGTGGAAGTAATGCAAAAAGCTCCAACAGTAACATTCTGCATTACTTTTGTCCTGCATTAAGAAATCTCCTGCCCTTATAGACTACCACGTATATACCATACTGTGTAATTTAATAGTTTATTGCATGAAGCATAAGTAGGCCTATGCTTATAGCAAATTACAAACTACATACATGTGAACTACAAAGCAGGCAGGTTCTATTATAGTTACAAACAATACCTCAGTATTAGAATACAGTAAAACCTCGCTATAACGGCCACTAAATTACATCAAGTATTTAGAGTGAAAGGCGGGTGGCTGCTTAAAGCAAGGTGAAAGTGAAACAGAACGCTCCTATAGGAGCGTTCTGTTTTACTTTCACCTTGCTTTAAGCAGACACCTGCCCTAAATACTAACTAATTAACTCAATTTAGTGGCCGTTGTAGAGAGGTTTAACTGTACGGTGTATCATCAGGCTTTGGACTGTTCGCTTTGGTTAACCGTTTCCTTCATATAAACGTGTCTTAATGCATTTGCAAACAGAGTAGACGCAGATCAGGCGGCTCCTATATGAGCTATCTGATTAGGGTTTACCCTGTTTGCTAATGCAATATATCTGTTTCTTTACCTTCAAGAATGGCTACAATACTTCACCTTAAATATAACTAGTGTAACTAGTTTGTCCATGAATTTTCAGTAAGTGTTGAAATTTGGAATAAACATAGAGCAGGGAAAGGGTTAAATCTTTGCGTAATATTATTCGTGTCTTATTCGCAATAACTTGTGCATATGGGCTGGATCCAGATGAGATACCGAGTTATCCGGGATGTCATCAGGATTCCAAAAATTGTTTGACATTCTCATGGTAATATTTTGAAAATCAAGGGAGAAAATCCACATTTAGAACAAATTTAAAACGACAATTCATCACTTAACGTGACCTAGATCAGCAGCACTAACTATATTATCTACAGTGTAGACCGAGACCAGTAGCAATGACAACACTATCCCTTTAAACAGTACAGACCTTGATCAGTAGCACTAATTACACTATACCCTTTTAAATATTGTTGACCACGAATTACACAACCCTTTAACAATGCAGACCGTGGTCAACAGTTCTAAGGCCTACACGACTCCTCTAAATAGTGTAGACCTTGATCAGTAGCATTGACTACCCTACCCTTTTCAACACTGCTGACTGTACTGAGTGTAGTCAACAGGTTTAAGTACACTTCTCCTTCAAACAGTGTAGACACTAACCAGACGCCGCATTTAAACGTAGTAACCGATTTGTGTCTCGTGGGCTATTTTATCTAAGATATGTAACTCAAAATAAGTTACCGGAATGTCTGTCGCGATTTACCTCCCCTATATTGAAGATAATGATTATCTCCATGCATTTTGTGGGTCGCACAGCTTTACTCTTTCGCTGCCAATGTCGCATCTGATTACCTATGCAAACAGTTTGAGTCCAGATGAGACACCGAGGAACTCGGCGTCTCATTCGGATCCGCTGTTTGTTATGACTGCTTTTGAAACAACAAGAGCCGCATGCGGCGCCAACGCTCGTCTGATTTGGTGCTTTCCAGCTATTTTTTTTTTTTGAAAACAATAAAGGGTCATAAATCCAAAATTTTGAAATCAAGAGTTCTGGTTCTTAAGTAGGGGCCTTCCCCTCAATGAGATCTACTATCCTATGAAGTTTCATTCGAGTAATGAGCTACATTAAAGTTTTTGCACGACAACGACGACCCAGTGACCACAATAGCTCGACTTTTCTTCGAAACAGACGAGCTAAAAATGAAGAAAATTAAAACTTTAAAAGTGTAGCAGACGACAAAGTTTGCAAACGACAAAAAATGGCAGCCTTTTGGTTAACCTTTTACTACATACACGTTTTTCTACGCCTTTGCAAACAGAGTAGACCCAGATCAGAAGGCGCCTAACAAAGCCATCTGAACAGGGTCTACTCTGCTTGCTTTTGGCATTATATAGATACGATTCTACATTTTCTGTCTTATGCATGAAGTCATTTCTTCTTACATGAATATTCGTGGAGTAAAGGGTTAAGGTTTTTAGTGGCGAGATTGCTTCCAATAAATTAACCTTTTGTTAATTCAAATAAGCTTACCATGTGCGAAGATAAAACTTGGCTGCCTTCCATTCCTGGACATCTCGCAATGTTTATCGTATTTGTTCGTGGAATGATTTTCTTGCGTCAGATCGTTCAAGTTGTTCTTTATACTTTCAAATAGATCTACTTCTCAATGAACGTCCAACAAGCAAACGAAAATGACTTTTTGTTTCTAAAAATCTCACATGTGCTTTAAACCGACTTAATAGTCTTCAACGTTTTGCAATGACTGCTGTACAACACGCTGTCTTGCGACCTTCTGTTTTTGTTTCGTGTGGCGTGCATATTTCTTATTACAAAATGTTGACACTGTGTGAAGCAGTAAGTTCTCTTCCTAAAAAAGGTGTCAAACTTCTCAAGAATTTGAGCAGTCTGGTTGGGGCTTACAGGTACTTGTTTGTTAAGCACCGCGTTTGTTTTTCACAGTTTACACATGCCAATAATACACGTGTTTTTCATAAAGGATTCCTTTCAGTGTATTTTCATATCAGTTGTAACAGGAGCAAGTCCGACAATTTGGATTTTTATTTCCGAGACAATAAATTTGACTTTAATATTATGTTTTACAAGTACAACTTTGAAGTTGAACCATTTCCTCATATAAACGGTTTTTTTCACGTCTTTAACCCTTCGCTTGCTATTCACGTCAATATACCTACCTGTAAATAGTGAAGACCCAGATGAGACAGCTCCTGCAGGAGCTGTCTCATCAGGGTCTGCACTATTTACAAGTTGATTGTGCACCCAGTGCACTCCACAGCAGTGATTGCACAGCGGAATACGTGTACACAGTGAAGATATATGTAATTATACAACAGGGCATGGGTAAAGAAGGAGAAATGTATTTTAAAATTCAGCAAGCGAAGGGTTAACATGCAAACAGAGTAGATAAAGATCAGACGACTCCTATAGGATCCATCTGATGGTGTCTGCTCTGTTTGCTTATGGTATTATAATTGACATGACTACAGTTTCTACAATTGCAAACAATCCTGTGTAAATATGCCATTATGAAAATACAGCTCATAAATATTTATAATGTTTTTTTTTCTCACCTGAATATTCAAAAAGAGAAGGGGTTCAGGGATGTTCATTTAATGAAACATGCACTGACCAAAAGAGGATAGGGGAATTCGGATGATTAAATGAATGCTTTGCTTGTTAAATAATTGTTGTCTGCAAACAAAGCCACCCGTATCACATGTTCAAATATAATATATATCAGAGCCTCAAAAATAAGATTATTACAACAAAAATGTCGTCTGCTATCATTGTGCTAAATATGACATAATTATCTGTAATTTCTGTTTAAAAAATGCAGTCACAGGTTAGGATACCGATGCGACGTCGAATCTCTCAGCATCTCACCTAAACGTTTTCAATATATTTCCCTGTTGAATATTCATATAAGAAATAATGATGTCTTTATGAATATTAATTTGCTTAATTCTGTATAATGGCAAATGCACACGTTATGCTTGCTTGTTAGAAACTATATACAGTAAACCCCTCTAAACCGGACGTTCAAATTACTATACATGGCAGTCTTTAAGACAAGTGGCAGTTTAATGCAGGATGGAAGTCATGTAGAAAGCTCCTGTAGGAACTTTCTCAAATTCTATATGGCTTCCACTCTGCGTGCATTAACTCTTCCGGCCTGTTGGCACCATTGAAAACTGTTTTCTGTATTATTTTAACAATAGCATACAGGTTTTTAAAAACAAATGTTTTACTAATATATCTTTATTATTTAGTTGAGAATTATATTTAATATGAAATTATTATTGCAGACGACACTTTTGAATTTGGCGCCAAAAGAGTTAAGTAGGCACCTGTCTAAAAAAAGACCTAAATTATCCTTCAATATCATTGCTTGCAAAATTTATGAACAGAACAGTCGACCCGTTTTCTCATATAAACGCTTTTTCACACATTTGCAAATCAGAAGTTATAAAGGAAACGTCTTGTCAGGGGCTGCTCTATTTGATTATATACATTATCATAGATCGAAGTACAGTAAAATCCCGCTAAACCGGAATATTACTATAGGCCTATTTGCAACAGAAACATACAAAACACTGAAGCTGACAAAATAGAAACAGTGCAAACCTTGAACGAACTACAACTTCTAAGAAGGTGGTTGGTCTGGATTTACATTTTTTTTTTGCAAAATTCAGAGTACCCGTGTTTCTGTATGATATTGGTCTTGCTTTTTTTTATGAATTGCACTCATTATGACTGAACCGAGATTCGTAAGGAAAGTGACTGTTAAAACACGTCACCAATTAGCAGAAACCAAGTTGATTGAATTCCGAAACTAACTACAGTAAAACCTCTCTATAACGGCCACTAAATTGTGGTAATTAGTTGATATTTAGGGGAGGTGGTTGCTTAAAGCAAGATGAAAGTAAAACAGAACGCTCCTATAGGGGCGTTCTGTTTTACTTTCACCTTGCTTTAAGTAGCCACCTGCCTTTAACACAAAATACATGTACTTGATGTAATTTAGTGGCCGTTATAGAGGTTTTACTGTACAGGAAATACTCGATTATTTGAATAGTCAAATACGTATCGTTATTGATCTTTAAGATGACTTCACCTGCCTAAAAGGGTCTAAATGCTTCTATACTAATATCTTGGTTTTACTCAAAGTCTTTTTTACCCTTTAACAAAGCTTAGTCCGTTAAATTGACCCATTGTATACACAGTTTTAATACTATTTTCATCGTCATCAACGTCATTGTCGGCATCCATCGTCTTCGTCCGCAATGGTATCGTCGTTATGTAATCACATCAGAATCATCGTCGTCGTCGTCCTCAACGCCGTTGTCGTCGTGATATTAATTTCGTCACCACCAGTCCAGTATCATCATTATCATGATAACGCGTCATTTATCTATCATTATATTTTTATTTAATAATTTATCATTTATTTAACATTTTTTACTAGCATAATCATCACAATCATTAACATCACCTTCACCGTAAGAGGGTGATAACGGTAATGATGGCATTTTAATTGTCATTATTCAGATTATCTCCATCATCATATTGACAACCCTCCCCCCCCCCCAAAAAAAAAATTAAAATAAAATAAAAAATAAAAAAAATAAATAAATAAAAATAAAATAAAAAATAAAATAAAAAATAAAAATAAAAAAATAATAGGGGCCTAACAGGTCTAATTATGGGTCTGTAATGCATGTAGTTGCTTAATACAGGTCAAAAGTAATGCAGAAAGCTCCTACATGAACTTTCTACATTACTGTTGCCCTGTATTAAGCAACCACCTGTTTTAAAAGATTCATGAATGTGTCCAATCAATATAAGGTCGCTTCAGACAGGCGCTACTGTACACGTAGGTAGGTGTGTATTTTTTGCACTTGATTCTTACAAACAGACATCTAGCTCTATATCTCAACTGAACTGAAAGTAAAGAAATATCTAAAAGTTAAGAAAGTTTAACCCACTTTAATAGCGTCCTTTTCTAAGGGCACTTACCAAACTGTATAGGTATAAACCCTTTCCTTCATATAAACGCGTTTTCACGCATTTGCAAACAAAGTAGACCCTGATCAGACGGCTCCTATAGGAGCCGTCTGATCAGGGTCTGCTCTGTTTGCTAATGGAATTTGAAATATCTGTTTCTTTAGTTTCTAAAATGGCTATAGGCCCCTAATGTTCCACCTTCCCTATTTATTGATACCTAATTTGGCCATGAATATTCAGTAGGTACTGAAATTTGTAACAGGGAAAGGTATAGTGAGCGGATCTATTTAAATTGTTATTGTTTAGACCAAAGACCTATATGATATCATAGGTCTTTGTTTAAACTGCGCGACTTATTTTGACAATGTGACATTTTGGAAAAGTAGGCCTATTTGTAAATGCGACTAACACGGTACTAATCTAAGTACAGGAATAATCTGGTCTGGAGCTTCACTTCCTTATGTTCATTTTTAAAGGAGGCTGATTAATTGAAAATGCAGTTCTGTATATCAGCATCTGGCAGATAAGAATAATCAAGGCAAACTTTCTGCGTTCATTCCTAGTCCTGAAATAAAATTGCTTTTGCTATCGCATGCAGTCTAAGCTTTATGATAAATAGTCCTTTGTGCGATATGCATATCTTATTATATACATATGACGATAGACTTCCAAGTGCCGCTCACAGCCTAATTAGTAATCACCTGTCCGTGACGGCAATCTACCTGAGAATACCTGTCGGTTGTGTATCTGCTTCCGCTTTTGATTGGAGATTACGCGTCACGTGACACTTCAATGACAGCCGCCATATTGTTCGATGTTCACTACAGGTACTAGGGTGCAGCAGAGTACATTTGGAGACACACATTAAAAAAATGGTAGGCGAAGGGACCCAACCGCGTTTGTGCACAGTGAGAAAATGGGCAGATTTTCCAGGATATGGTTTCAATTTACATGCCGAGAGAGGAAGAGCCGGACAGTACATTGGCAAGGTTGACCAAGACTCACCTGCTCAGGCGGCGGGTATGAAAGAAGGGGACAGAATCGTTGAAATAAATGGTGTCAACATCGGGAATGAGAACCACGGTCAAGTCGTGGCCAGGATCAAAGCATCAGGTGACTATGTCACTATGCTTCTGGTCGATTCCGACACCGACAAGTATTTCAAAGAGCAAAAGGTTGTCATAAGCAGCGAATTGGACGAAGTACTCCGAATGGAGACCCCGCCACGCCCTACAGAAGGGGACCAAGGTAATTAGAAAAAAAATAACTTGTTTTTAAAAAAGACAATTTACAGTCTTAATGCATCCCAGATGACACGAGAGTAGGCCTATGTTCAAAGGAACTTTATATTAAGATGTTTGGTCTTTTTTAAAAGTTCTATGTTGATAAGTAAACTTCTACTTGGGACGGTGAGTTAATACACATAATTAACTGGCCTGTTTTCACAAAAAGCAAACAAAAGTTTGCAGGCATGAGTAATCATGTGAAACAAAAGACCTGGTAAACTTTTGTTATTTACAGGTGACTTTCCATCAAACCACCAAGGCACTATGCTGTGTTATGTGTTGTCATTAAGCCATCAATTTTATAGGTACTTGTCCTGTCATAGGGCTCTAACTTTGCAATTATTGTCAGACAGCCTGGTTAGTAAACCTGATAACAATCTGTAGTAAACCCCCTATAAGCCAGACATCCAATTTACAGGTGGCAGCTTAATGCAGGGTGAGAGTCATACAGAAAGCTCCTAGAGGACTTTCACCCAGCATTAAGCAGCAACCTGCCTAAAAGTATCTAAATTATTCACTACTAGAAATCCAGTTTAGAGGGATTTTACTGTATACAGAAACACTAGTTTTCGACCTCTTTGTATACATGGTATCCATATTGAGGTTTTGGTTGAAGTGTAAAAATACTGTCAATATATTCTGTGTCAAGACATGTAATCATGCTCCAGTTCACATGCCATCATTACTGTCACAATTACATGCTTTGCCTTGTTGGATACTACATATTTTTAAATATTTAAATAGAAGAATGTATACTCATGTGACTCATTGTCTGCAGCATGTAGCATTCAAACAGCAAGTAGTTTTGTAAAGAGTTTTTTTCTTGATTGTTATTTGATGTAATACAGTAAAGTCTCGCTAGTGCGACTGCTTAATTCGTTAACATAGGGATCTGTAAAAGCAGGTGTATTAACCCTTCTCTTGCTGAATTTTAAAATACATTTCTCTTTCTTTACCCATGCCATGTTATATAATTACATATATCTTCACTGTGTACAAGTATTGCCCTGTGCAATCACTGCTGTGGAGTGCACTGGTTGCACAATCAACTTGTAAATAGTGCAGACCCTGATAAGACAGCTCCTGCAGGAGCTGTCTCATCTGGGTCTTCACTATTTACAGGTACGTATATTGATGTGAATAGCAAGCGAAGGGTTAATCAGGACAAAAGTGTAATGCTGAAATCTCCTTTAGGAGCTTTTTGCATAACTTTTTCCTGCATAATTAAGTTGGCATCTGTTTTAAAAACCAGAAATTATACTTCTTTTGAGTGGTTGTATTAGTGAGACCTTACTGCATTTATAAATGGTGAATGCTAGTCTTGCATGTTACATAAAATTTATATGCTAATTACAGATCCATGTAACAAACTTAAATAACAGTATTTTGTTTTGGTAGGTCTTGTGCATACATGTGATAATTTTTTCGAGGCAAAGAGGGAGATTAGGTTTTCAAATGAGGGAGATTGGGTGTCAAAGAGGGAGATTTATGCGGATGGAAAATTTTTGAGTTATTTGTTGGTATAATAGGTCAGAGACCTATATTTATATGTCTCTGAATGGGCAAATATGAAAAGAACACTCCCTCCCCCCTTTATCCCTGGTTGAAAGGGAGGTATGATAAAGGCACTTTTATGCGCGACAAACCATCTTATTTACTAGGGCATTGGAACTTTTTTGCCTATCTAGCACATTACAACTGTGTAATTTAGTTTGTATTATTTCTATTTATATCCTATTCCTTATTATAGTCTGTACTATTCCCTGTTCTACATCCATCCACATCTACTATATTTCCCATTCCTTTCTAATCCATTCCATCCCATTCTACTTCCTTTGTGTTTCATTCCATTCTATTATCTATTCTGTGCCCATATAAATAATAATCTATTCTAACTACTATTCCTTTCTATTCTATCTTTTGTATGCTAGTATATATTACCATATACTCTCTTCTAATTACTATTTCTTTCTATTCCATTCCATTCTGGCCAATGGATAGACTTGTGTTTATTATTAAATAATTATTCTTTTTTACTGGCCAATGGATAGACTTGTGTTTATTATTATTATTTTTACTATCATTATTTATATTATTCTCATTCTTATATTATATTATTATAATTTATTGACATTATTGTTTTTACTATTTTCATTTATTTTTGTAATGCAATATATCCAGAAATTTATATTCTGAAATAAACATGATACATTTGTCACTTTCTGTCCGAAATATGGTACTATCCAAACACTAGTACACTGTCTTTGCATTTTGTAGTTTCATTTTCTGTTAGAAAAATGCTTCACATCTTCTCATTTTTTGTGTATTTGACATCCTTATATGCTATACTCAATACATACACAGTTTTATTTGAATATATTACCAAATGTCTGTGGAAAACAATATTTGTGTTTGCCTCTATGAAATGACACATTTCACCGTTCGAAAAATCCGTGGTTTGAGGCAACCAATTTCAAGTTCCATTTTTTCTGATAAAAGCACATTTTGATTACAGCTATGTTATGTGGACATTTATAAATAAACTTACAACCTTAATTAATTTAATAAAGTAACTATTTAGATTTTTCGTCTCAGAATTTGAGAAAATAAGATTTTCTTCAACAGAAATTTAGTAGAATCTGACCGTGAAGAAAACAGCATACATGTAATGACAACAGTGTAATACACCAGAGACATATTCATACACGATTGTTTCTGTTACGGAATACACACATGCCAAGGTAAATAACACACCATGCTGACCATTTAATCACTTTTACTGGGGGTCACAATTACTCAGCATGGTATTTAGGGCATGCTGCGGTGGTCTTTGATAAGGGGCAACATGGCAACGTACTATAAAAGGGACACGGCGCTGTGCCTGCCATGATAAACAGGGCAGTAAATAAGTCAACAACACTGGTTCTTTGAGGCGTCTGGCAAGCGCTTATGTCAAAAAATGATAGAAAATGGGGTGGGAAAATATACAAATCATTGTTATTCAGAAATCGGGAGATTTCGTCTCCCGGCCGGGACTTGCGGGAGTTGGGCTCAAATGCGGTAGTCTCCCGCACAATCCGGTAGTTATCACATGTATGCTTGTGGAGAATACAGATGAGCATGCCCTCTAGTGTTTCAACTTTCATGACATTTAAAAGCCTCACTGTGGTTCGGATGTGTTTTGATCTTATTAACCACAAGTCATGTGATGCAATTAATGTCATGAATCTTATTGTAGTTACTTTTATCTTCAGCGCTTTACTGATGAATTTGTGATAAAATTTGCAAACAGTTTGGATTCAATAATATGCTAAGTCACTCAGCTTCTCTGTTTTGACATTTCGTATTTCTGACAATAATGTGTAAGTAAAAATCCACATTGAGTAAACAGACTACAGTAAAACCTGTCTAAAATGGCATTCTAGTAGAGAAAAATTTAGATACGTTTAGGCTGATGGCTGCTTAATGCAGGGTGAAAGTCATGCAGAAAGCTCATCTAAGAGCTTTCTGCATGACTTTCACCCTGCTTAATACTAAGCTGCCACCTGTCTCCAAGATTAATATTTATAATATACTAAATTGAATGTTGGGTTTGGAGAAGTTTTTTGGTGTTTGTTTTACTAAAGGTAAAGTCATCATTGAATATTTGAATATGAAATGTATGTATGAATAGTTTGCATGTAATTGTTTTTAACCCTTTCCTTCATGAATATTTATGTAAGGGATACTGAAGTTTATTAGCTGAATTTTTGTAATGGTATATGAACACTGGGCAGAAACTACAGAAACTGAGCTACATGTATATAATACCATAAACAAACAGAGCAGATCCTGATCAGATGACTCCCACTGGAGCTGTCAGATCGGTGTCTGTCCTGATTGCAAAGGAGTGAAAATATATGAAGGAAAGGGTTGACATACTGCCAATAAATTTGTTATTGTTTATAGATGCAGAGAGATAGGATCCAGATGAGTAGCTTAGTAAGCCATTATCTCATAGGCTATTTTTAGATCCTACCACTTTGATTAAATCTACCGAAAAGGAGAATTAACTAGAGAAAAGGAAAAGTTTAGAATTTTGTAGTTTGAAACCATTGTGATAAATAGAGCATTTGGTGATTTTTACAGAGGCGTAGAAATTTAAGGCCTATTTATGGAGGAAAGGGTTAAGTAACTTCATCTCATCTGGATCCAAAAGAAATTGAAGTAGTTGGTAGCTACATGTAGTTAAGTTTAATCTGATAATTATTCATTTGATACATTTATGTTATAATGTATAAACTTGTGTTGTTATTACCCTTTTTTGGTAATGATGCAGGTAGCATTTTTAACATCAGATGACACTGATCAATGGCAGGTTAACCCTTTTTGCTTATGACATGAAATTGACCTGATTTTCGTATTAAGTTTACATTAAACTGAATCAACTAAATTCAGCTAGTAAATATTCATGATGTCATAATATTTCATACATGATGACTAATATTATTATTATTATACCTCATTTATATAGCGCTCTTTTCACACAGGATATGTGCATTCAAAAGCGTTTCACATAAATAAATTACATGTACAAAACTGAGTAAAGGGTTAATACCAAGAGTTCAATGTTGATAGATCTCACTGTAGGCAAGTCAAGAGCCCCAGATAAGGTGTGTAGATCTATGTAGGAAAGTTACTTAACCCTTTCCCTGTTCTATACAGTAAAACCTGTGTTAAGCGGCCAGTCAAGGGAAGCGGCCAAATTGACCGCTTAAGCGAGGTGACCACTTAATCGAGGGGTGGATATTTTGGGAGATTTTTCTGTTTGGTCAGACAAACGCAAAATATATCTACATGTACTTTAATGCCTTATCCAAAAGATTATGTATTTTATCCTTGTAAATACAGGTAAAATACAACATGTACTGTAAATTGCATGCACAAAACAAAAAATAAACATCAGGCAGAATCATTCGACACATTCGGAAATACAAACGTACATGCGTACACTTCACTCGATTCTCTAATGTGAGGAAGTTACGTTTGGAAAAGGCGTGAATATTTTGTTTGGACGTTATCTCTTTTGATTCGGTAACGTTCAGACAAACTTCTCAACACCCCCATATTTGCATATTTATAACAGGTAAAGGAGTTGAAAGGATTATCAGGCCATTGATTATGATCTTGCCCTAAGGCCAAGGTCAACGTTTGGTTTTTTCGTTCACTTCCGACATAACGAAAATCACCGAAGCGGCCAATCTATGCACTTTCCCGACACAACGGAAGTTTCCGAAGCGGTCACGATATTTCGATCGGCGATTTCCGTAATGTCGGAAAGTTACGATGCGTAATTTCCATTTTGACATGTCAACTGGCTGTGTATTGGGTTTTCACACATTTCAAACTGGCCGCCAGGCTGTCTGCTGGCCGTCTAATGGGGTCAAAATATAGGGTTTGGGGTGAAATATGGTGGCCGCTGGCCGCGGAAGGAAGGTGACCGTCTAAAACAGGTGCATTATGGACTGATTTTCGTCGGGAGGATTTCAAACTGACCGTTTAGACGAGATGACCGTTCATTTAAGGTGACCGTTAGGTCAAGTTTTACTGTATTTAGCTCAAATTCAATACCTACTGAATATTCATTAACAAAATAGTTATAAATAAATATGAAAGGTGGAACATTATGGGCATTTTAGAAAGCAAAGAAGCATCTTTCAAAATCTATTAGCAAACAGAGTAGACCCTGATCAGACTGCTCCTCTAGGAGCTCTCTGATCTGGGTCTACTCTGTTTGCAAATGCGTGAAAACATGTTTATATGAGGGAAAGGGTTAACCCTTTACTCCATGAATATATATGCAAGAAATAACAATGTCATGAATATTTATTAGATTAATCGTTATAATAACACACGGAACATATGAACTTTTGGCCATAGCAGAAACTGACTTTTGGCCATAGCAGAAACTGTAGAATCATATCTATATTTTATCATAAGTAAATAGAGCAGACCCTGATCAGAGACCTCCTACAGGAGCAGTGTAATCTGGGTCTAGTCTGTTTGCAAAGGCGTATTAAATGGAATACAAGCATTAATTTCTTGTGTCTTCACCAAATCTTTTCTCATTGGTTCTCTGAGGTGATTCTAATGAGTACCAACAAGATTGAGTTGGCTGAGAAATAAGCCAGATAGATAAGTTCTCTTCAAGTCTGAGGTTCAGATAAGATGAGTAAATTTAAACATTTTCTAGAAAAGCTCCTTTATTTCTCCATCAAACCCTATAGTGACCACTCATTAGAATCGTCTCTTTGAGGCGACTCTTCGAGATGATTCTAAAGAGTGGTGACAGTATAGGGTTTGGTGGAGAAATGATGATTTTAGTATTTGGGTACGCACATTTAACTACAGTAGCTCTTTCAAGTATATCTACAACTCTGGATGGTTCAGTAATCTGGCTGTCATCAAATCAAAAGTTGTATAATAATACAGTAAAATACAGGAAATAACAGGAAAATATTGAACAAATCAATCCCCCCCCCCCACCCATTCTTCTGAGGACCCTCTAAATTGATCTGAAATATTTTAAACATGAAAAGGTCAAAGTAGACAAGTATCTCAGATTTTCCTACACAGACTATGCAATGTCTCCATATTGAGAACCCTCCATAAACATTCCTTCGTAGCTAACAGAGAGATTTGTGCCTTTAAATCTGTAGAGTATTGACTGATCATAATTCTCTGATGGTTTCAAGCTATCACTGCTCACTGATTGAATTGCTATCTTGTCAGATTTCATTTAATTTAGCGTTTTGGGAAATCACCATACAGTGATTAACCTGTCTATACTGAATACCCAGAATGAGTCTAATTCTGGATGCTTCTGGCAGGTGGTAGCGTGACCGTTCCCTGTTAAATATTCATCAAAGAAATACATGTATTGACATGAATATTTATGGATTTTTATAATGGAATATGTTCACTCGAGGTTTTGGTGTTGGTAGAAACTGTAAAGTCAGATCTATTATAATTTCACTAGTAAACAGAGCAGACCCAGATCAGACAGCTCCTGTAGGAGCTGTATAATATAGGTCTACTCTGTTTGTAAAGGCGTTAAAAACTGGTTTATATCTATAAACAGGATGAAAGTTATACAGAAAATTCCTCAGGGAGAAAGCTGCCTATATTTATTCATTATTTAAAGGTCGCTATAGATATGTTCTTCTGTATCTGTTGTAAACTGTACTAAGTATAGTGACAAAAAAATAACACTTTTGATTTGGCATGTAAATGTTCATTAACCCTTTCCTCCATATATAAATACGCCTTTCTATACCTCTGTAAAAGTCACTTTTTGAAACCATTGTGATAAATAGAGCATTAAATTTTGCTCCTAAGGAACACGTAGGAGCCCTCTCATCTGGGTCTGCACTGTTTGCAAAGGACATTAGTGACTCCTGTCCTCCTGCACAGTAAGGTGTAGGTGTAAGTAATAACATCAATATAGTAAACAGGTTAACAGCAAGGACATAGGAAGAACAGTTTGAATACTGTAATACCCTCCACCTTGCTTTAGGAATATAACGTTTACCTTAGAGTTGATGTTGAACTACTCTATGAACAGTACCTTAACCCTTTCCTCCATGAATATTCATGTAAGAAATAATGACATCATGAATATTAATTGGATTAATTGTTATAATAGCAAATTAGATTAATTGTTATAATAGAACATGGACACAGGAGTTTTTGCCTTGGCAGAAACTGTATATTCATATGATATGTATATTTTAATATCATAAGCAAACTGTGCAGATCCTGATCAGCTCCTATAGGAGCTGTCTGATCTGGGTCTACTTTGTTTGCAAAGGCGTAGAAAGGTGTACTTATAGAGTGAAGGGTTAAACCTTTACCTGTTGAATATTCATGTAAGAAATAATGACATCATGAATATCTGTCAGCTGAATGTTTACAATGGCATATGAACACAGGATTGTTCTACTTTGGTAAAAACTGCAGAAACACATCTGTGTAATTCATAAGCAAATAGAACAGACCCCGATCAGATGGCTCATACAGGAGCCATCTGATCTAGGTCTACTATGTTTGCAAAGGTGTGAAAAGGCATTTATACAGTAAAACCTCTCTATAACGGCCACTAAATTACATCAAGTATTTTGTGTTAAAGGCAGGTGGCTGCTTAAAGCAAGGTGAAAGTAAAACAGAACGCTCTTATAGGAGCGTTCTGCTTTACTTTCACCTTGCTTTAAGCAGTCACCTGCCCTAAATACCAACCAATTAACCCAATTTAGTGGTCGTTATAGAGAGGTTTTACTGTATGTGGGAGGGAGGTAACTCTTGTTTATTCACTGTATTATTAAACCTGTTTGTTTTTACTCTTTCACAATCTTACTGGGGAATTTGTAATAACCTTTGTAAACAGTTTAGATCCAGATGAGATGCTGAGTAACTTTTGTATTTCATTAGGATCAAAACTGTTTGAAAGTCTGACAGAAAGAAGTTTTAATCAAACACTGTAGCAGATGTCGTTTGTTGCAGGTAACAACTTACAACTTGAAAAGAGTCTAGTCTCATTATTTTCGCCCAGGATATTTACCAAGCAAACAGATATATTTTAAAGATTGCTTTCAAAACTAAATGCAATATATATATATGTAATGAGACAGAAGAGTAATGTTTTTAAAAACAGGAAGTAAAAGCAGTAAACTGAAAAATGCTGTTTGCTTTATATACATATATATGAAAACTATAAGTTTTGTCAGATGAACCAGTAATGAATTTCACAGTACTATTCAAAGCTTTTGTTTCACCCCTTGTCCTGCTAATTTGTACCTGGGTTGCATTTCCAAACAGCTTGGATCCAGATCAGACACCAAATAACTCAACATCTGATAAAAAATGTTTCAACATTCTCAGGTAGAGATTGAATTAGTTAATATACATTGTTCATCATTTCCAACCTAGATCAACATTGACCAGCCTTCATCACCAACTGTTAATAACCTTCAGTCATTGGTATCTTAAAATAGCTGGAACATGATATTGAGTTAATATTAGGTCCTAGAATTAGCAGACATCAGTTTAATGTCAGGAAATAGGGATATGAACTTAGTAATTTGACACCAAGGTCAGTTATACTGATATATTTCAAATATTTAATTTTAATGAAAGAGGAAAGAGGAATTGAAGGAAACTTAATGCAGCAGCTGTTCATTATGTAAAATTGTTTTACAATAAAATTCAGTCACCAGTTATTTAACCCTTTCCCTCATATAAACGTGTTTTCACGCATTTGCAAACAGAGTAGACCCAGATCAGACGGCTCCTAGAGGAGCCGTCTGATCAGGGTCTACTCTGTTTGCTAATAGAATTTGATAGATATATTTATTTGCTTTCAAAAATGTCTACAATGTTTACCTTCCGTATTTCTTTATAACTATTTTGTTAATGAATATTCAGCAGGTATTGAAATTTGGCCTAAATACAGAACAGGGAAAAGGTTAATAATGATTGGACATAATTCACATAAGACATAAGTATGATACTCTGGCCTGAGGAAAGAGCAGACCTAGAGCACGTTGCTCTTATTGGAGCTGTCTGATCAGGGTCTGCCCTGTTTGCTTATGAAAGTATATAGATCTGATTCTACAGTTTCTGCTATATTGAAGTTCATATACCATTATAAAATTTCAAATTATAAATATTCATGATCTCATTTCTTCTTACATGAATATTGAACAAGGTATTATCACATGTATGATGTAGATGGTAGAACTATATACTATAAACATAAAATACAGTTCAGCTTTAAATTTTTAATCTCCAGTATAGAAATATTTTGTTGTTGTGTCTACAAAGATACCGTAATGACAATTCATGTACAATGGTTAAAAGAAAGATTTCAAGTTGAAAGTTTCACAGATAACAGTTTATCAGTAGATATGAATGTGAAAATCTTGACATATCTAAGTACACTGTATCGCTCTTTTAAGCTAACCTATGTTTACAAGAAATGATACTCATATATACACTTGTTAATTGATTTGTTGGGCCAACATAATGTCTTAGTTTACTATCACCAGTATTGTATCACATTTATATAGTGCTCTTTTCACATCATATATTATAATTCATCTTGAATAACCAACCTTAGGGTAATTATGCCATATATAGGTTTCTGTATCTTGAATTTATTAACAGAGTTATTTGGCCTCAGTTTTAAGAATATTCAGGAAAATATGCTCAGTTGTTCTCAGTTTGTATTAGATAAAAGCTAGGAATTAAACAAACATATTTAGAATATTCTCCAGCTTTTAGTCCAGGGAACATTATAGGCCAATAAACTAGTACATTAAAATGGATTTAACTACAGTATAGTGGCCATCAAAAAGAAATATAATTATTGGTCTGTAAGGCAGGTGGTAGTGAAATGCAGGTAAAAAGTAATGCAGAAAGCTCCTTTAGGAGATTTTGTCCTGCATTAAGCAACCACCTGCTTATTAACACTCCGATGTTCAATAAATGAATGGCTGCTAAAGACAGCTTCTATTGTATTTCGACCCTTGTTTTCCAAGACACCTAAATATTCTAAAGGAATTAACAGGCCCTGGCTCAAAGTCTATTAATTAATTATCATTGAAAATACAGGCGATAATCAAAATACAGATAATTCGGGCACATGTGCTGGTCCCATTGATCATTGTCATTCCTTTTATTGATAGGTTTTTCCTAGCATGGTGTTTATGCACCTTCGAGATCAGTATTCACACTTTCTCAATTCCCTTTGATACCCCTTTAGGAGCTTAGTCAGGGGGCATTATAATATATCCACTAAAATGTGCAAAAAAACATTTGAGTGTCATTGGACAGATCTGTAGAACATGGTTTTAATTTGGAGAGATAATTGGGAGAAGATAAAGATGATAATTTAATGAGGAGTTTGAGAAGTTTGACGGATCTGAGTAGGAACAATATCAAAATAAAGCACCATTGTCACTTGTTGATTATCCATTACATCCTGAGTAATTTTTAGAGAAGACTAACTAGCTTGGGACTGTGCTGAAAACTCTTTTATTTGTCTTAACATTTTGCAGTAAAACCCCGCTAATGCGACCACCTAAAAAGGTATAATTCTGGATGCTTGATTCAGGTGGTAGCTTAATGCAGGACAAAAGTAATGCAGAAAGCTCCTAGAGGAGCTTTCTGCATTACTTTTGTCCTGCATTAAGCAACCAGCTGCTTATAAAGACACCCATGTTTATTCATTAAGTGGTTGCATTAGAGGGGTTCTAATGTACTTTTATTACCACATGCATTTGTACTGTTATAAAATAAATCGCACAATAAGCATTTTGCATGTTTAATCTTTGTTACCATCATCATCATCATCATCATCATCATCATCATCATCATCATCATCATCATCATCATCATCATCATCATCATCATCAAGGTATCTATGATACTTGACAAATATAAAACCTACACAATTATGCATCTAATAAAGTCACAATCTAAAGTTGCGTGCTTTCACAAATGTATTATTCTGGTTAAATTTTGATATAATGTTAAAAACATGCCACACCAACTGTGAAGAAAGCCTTTTCCTGTCATCTGCAAAGAAAGTAAAACATTGCTTTTCAAAAATGACAACCAATTTTCTCAGATTTTTTAGTGTTGCAATTATACAAGCGTTTTGGCGATTGCCATCGGTCCTAGAAATGTACCACTTATTAACTTAACCTTGCCTCCATGAATATTAATGTAAGATTTCATGAATTTTTATAATTACATATTGACATGGAAATATGTTGCTGTACAAACTTCAAAATCAGATCTGTATTCATAAGCAAACGGAGCAGACCCTGATCAGACAGCTCCTAAATGAACTATGTGATCTGGGCTATACTCTTTTTGCAAGGTCTGTATAAGGGAAAGGTTAAAAGGGTTTTGCTGTACCAGTTCGTGTCTATGTGGAATTGAAATCCCCTTACTTAATAGCTGAAACACTACAGTTGTATTTTTTATTATAAAAACAAATGTCGGGTATCTGGTCATTCACTTGTTATTGAGGGCTGGGGGTGTTAAATTAACCCTTTCCTCCATAAATACGCCTTTTTACGCCTCTGAAATAGTCACTTGTTGAAACCATTGTGATAAATAGAGCATTTGCTCCTATAGGAGCAAATGCTCTATTTTTCACAATGGTTTCAAACTACAAAATTCTAAATTTTTCCCTTTCTGTAGTTAATGCTGCTTTTTGGTAGATTTAGTCAGAGGTTGGATCTTTAAATAGCCTATGAGGGAAAGGGTTAAACATTTAGGTAACGAGTTTGAGAGATCTCTGTCATTCTACCTACCCTGGTGACATTAAACACTATCATATAAAAGTTGGATGTTTGAACAAATTACAACATTGCTTTGATGAAACTCCCTAATATCAATGCGATGTTGGCCTGTAAACAGTATATCATGCTTTGCTCAACATGGTTATGGCTGTAAAATTCTTTTATCAGGGCTGAGCTGAAGTGTATACATAAATGTAAATCAAACACAGCACTGAATTTTATTATGGTGAAGTTGAATAGACTTGTCAGTTTGTGCTGATAAGATACAGGACCCTGGATAATCAGTAATTACCATAAATATAATGACAGACAAACTTAGGCAAAAAGTGTAGATCCAGATCCAAATGCTCCTTTACAGTGTCAGCAGATTTTACAGCAGTTATTTCTCCATTAGTTTCATTAAAAATTAGCTAAATGGTGTTGACTTGACACATTCAGCTATACAAACTAATTAGAGGGGGAGACTGGGTGGCCTGATATTTGGGGTAATTACAGTAATAAGGTATTAACATTACCACTTTGTCACTGAGCAAAGGAGGTCTGTTTTGCATTGATTCAAGGCATGGGGGTGGGGTGGGGGGGTTTGTTAGATTTTTGTATTAACTCTAAAGCCTAAACATTTTAAGTTTCCTAACTCTTCTTATACATTAAAATCTTTGTGTAATGACCACCCAGAATAAGTTTTAAATCTGGGAGAGTCTGACGGGTGGTAGCTTAATGCAGAATTTAGTTATAAAAGAAAGCTCCTTTGGCTTTCTGCATTACTTCCAGCCCACATTTAGCAACTACATGCTCTTATAGACCCCTATGTATATTCATAATGTGGCTATAGACAGGTTCTACTGTATTATAGTATAATTGTTACAAGCGGACGTGGTCGTGTGGTTAACACGCTTGACTACAATATCAGGGTTCCCGAGTTTGATCTCCTGCCAGACCAAGTCCTTCGGAAGAGACTATAAACCGAGGTCCGATATATCAGTGCTGTACAATGGGCATCTAAAAGAACCAGAGAAACTCTGTCGATAATAAGAGTAGAGCATCATGTGGCTGCCTTGGTTTCTCTGCATCCCCTGGATGACTTTCACCCTGCATTAAGCAGCCACCTGCCTTCAAAGACATAAATTCTTTATTAATAAAATTTCAGATTTTTTACTAACTAGATTTTCAACAAAGAATCATACTCTGAATAGTACAAACTTAAAATAGCTTTTTCTGCAGTGATAAACACACAATGCTTGAAGTAGTTGTCATATCTTCAAATACATGTAGTTTCTGTTCAGACCAGATGCCAGAGTTGCAAATAATCAGCACCCAAACTGTTTTACGGACCCCCACTCAAATTTGTTTGAACCCACCCCCCACCCCCCACCCCCCATAAAAACAAACAAACAAAAAACAACAACAAAACAACAACAACAACAAAAATAAAAAAACAAAAAAACTTGAAGCAATGACAAACAATGAGAACAATTGTTTAGTGTTATGAACTACCTTTATTAACCAGTTACTCCATTAATACGCTTTTCTACTCCTTTGCAAACATAGTAGACCCAGATCAGACAGCTGATCAGGGTCTTCTCTGTCTGCTTATGAAATACATGTAATATAGATACTCCATAAATATTCATGTAAGAAAATGATGACATCATGAATATTAATTTGATCAATTTTTAAAATATGTTAACACATGGAATTTTTACCAAAGCAGCTGTAGAATCAGATAAGCTCTGCTTGCATATGAAATGTTTGACTACAAAAAACAACACCTGTGTTCATGTGCCATTATAAAAAATAAATAAATATTCATTGCTCATATGAATATTCAACAGGGAAAAGGGTAAACCAGCTTTAACTTATATAAATATTGATTTTTTGTAGCAGTGTTATACTGTTCTTGTACATCTTGCTCTTGTGTGGTGTACATAAATGCATTTGTTGTGTCAGCATACTTTGTTTAGGAGTTGTCTCTCTTCCATTGCAGGTACATTGTAGCTTTTTATTGACATATTTGTTTTATCTTTTACTCCATGAATGTTTTGTAAGAAATAATGACATCATGAATATTAATCAGATGAATGTTTACAATGGCATGTGAATTTTAATTTTATAATTTCAAATTTTATCCATGTCAGAAACTACAGAACCAGATCTGTATTATTCCATGGCGAACAGCAAACCCTGATAAGATGGCAACATACTACAAGAGCCATCTTATCATGGTCAGCTCGGTTTGCAAAGGCGAAAAAGGTGTATCTCTGGAGTAAAGGGTTAACCCATTCCCTCATATTGACGACTTTTGACGACTCTGTAAAAGTCACTTTGTGAAACCATTGTGATAAATAGAGCATTTGCTCCTGTAGGAGCAAATGCTCTATTTATCACAATGGTTTCTAAAGTGTTCCTTTTCTCTAGTTAATGCTCCTTTTCAGTAGATTTATCCAAAGAGGTTGCATCTAAAATAGCCTATGAGGGAAAGGGTTAACTCTGCATACCAGTATTAGCAGTGAATTGATAACCTTGCAAAGAGTTTGGATCCAGATATGATGTAAAGTAACTTGGAAGTTAAACTATTTGACTGTAGTATGGAAGAAAAATGAATTTTGTTTTTAATACAAAATGTTTCAAGTAAATTTTTTGCTGCAGACAAAAACTGTGAAATCATATCTTTAAAATGTCATAAGCAAACAGCAGACCCTGATCAGACCAGTTCTAACGGAGCTATCAGATCTGGATCTTCTCTGGTTACTAAGGCCTTTACATGAGGGAAAGGGTATAAGAACACCTTAAGGAGAAATTTGAGTGTGTGCATTGCAGTAATGCATGAATATTGCAGTGTGTGTTCTTGCTAGTTATGTTAGGTAGCTGTTTTACTGTCAATCTTAACCTTTTACCTCATGACTGTTCAGGTAAAAATAATGACGTCATGAATAATGAGCTGAATTTTTGTAATGGTCTGTGCAATGTCATAAACAGAACATATCCTGATCAGACGGCTCCTACGTGACCTGTCGTGATCCGAGTCTACTCTGTTGCAAAGATATTAAAAGGTGTGTCTGAGGTAAAGGGATAAACCGAAGTTTGTAGATGCTAGTCAGTGTGACTGAATCAGACTTATATTTTCTTCATTTCTCCACTAAATCCATAATTGTGATTACTTGAAAGAGTTCTCTCTTTAATCTTTTCTCTGTTCAGTATTCGTATAAGAAATAATGACATCATTAATTAGATAAATTTTTATAATGTAAACTTTTCAAGGGAACTTTTCACTGTGGAATCAGATCTATATCATATCAAAAGCAAACAGAGCAGACCCTGATCAGACGGCTCCTATAGGAGCTGTCTGATCTGGGTCTTCTCTGTTTGCAAATACATGAAAAAGTGTTTATATGAAAGAAAGGGTTAAGCTGATTCTAATGAAATTTTGTGTCTGAAGTCAGTGCATGCGTTTACATTGTTTGCCAGTTAGAGAATAGGATCTGAGAGCTGCTTAGAAGTTTGATGGCAATAAATGTCATTAGAATCTCTGCTGCGTATCTGAGTCAGCATGCCAGACCTATTTAATGTAGTTTTTATTCACCAGTAAGTTTTATGGTACAGTAAAACTCCTCTAAACTGGATGTTGAAATTAGTATCAATGCCTGTCTATAAGATAGGTGGCAGCTTAATACAGGATGAAAGTCATGCAGAAAGCTCCCTATCATCCTGCATTAAGCAGCCACCTGCCTAAAAAGATCCAAATACGGTAATTCTGGTATAGAGGGATTTTACTGTATCGGGTCTCATTATGTCTCCCCCATTTATGGGGAGATATATTGTTTTTGCCAGAGTTGTCTGTCTGTCCGTCCGTCTGTCTGTCCGTCACAAACTTGTGTCGCGCGTATCTCTGAAACCAGTAGGGCTAGAGTCTCCAAACTTCACAGGAATGTTCACCAGCATGAGTTGTTGTGCACCTAGGGTTTTTGAATTGTCTCCCCCTGATAACTTTGGAGTTATTGCCCCTGATGACTTAAAATTAGAAAAACTTTGTGTCTCGCGTATCTCTGAAACTGCTAGTACTAGAATCACCAAACTTCACAGGAATGTTGACCAGCATGAGTTGTTGTGCACCTAGGGTTTTTGAATTGTCTCCCTCTGATAATTGTTGAGTTATTGCCCCTGATATGAACACTTAAATTTATAAAAACTTTGTGTCGCACATATCTCCGAAACCAGTAGGGCTAGAGTCACCAAACTTCACAGGATTGTTCACTAGCATAAGTTATTATGCACTTGGGGTTTTTGAATTGTCTCTCCCTGTTAACTTTGGAGTTACTGCCCCTGATGACTTAAAATTAGACAAACTTTACTTAGTATCGTGCATATCTCTGAAACCACTAGGGCTAGAGTAACCAAACTTCACAGGAATGTTGAACAGCATGAGTTTTTGTGCACCTGGGATTTTTTAATTATCTCCCCCTGATAACTATGGAGTTATTGCCCCTGATATGATTACTTAAGAATAGAGAAACTTTGTGTCATGCATATCTTTAAAACCACTAGGGCTAGAGTCACCAAACTTTACAGGAATGTTCACCAGCATGAGTTGTTTTGCACCTGGTCTTTTTGAATCATCTCCCCCTGATAACTTTGGAGTTACTGCCCCTGATGAATAAAAAATAGACAAACTTTACTTAGTATCGTGCATATCTCTGAAACCAATAGGGCTAGAGTCACCATACTCCACAGGAATGTTGAACAGCATGAGTTATTGTGCACCTGGGCTTTTTGAATTGTCTCCCCCTGATAATTGTTGAATTATCACCCCTGATATGATAACTTAAAATTAGAGAAACTTTGTGTCTTGCATATCTTTGAAACCAGTAGGGATAGAATCACCAAACTTCACAGGAATGTTTACCAGCATGTGTTGCTGTGTACCTGGTGTTTTTGAATTGTCCCCCCCCCTTGATAAAATTGGAGTTATTGCCCCTGATGACTTAAAATTAGACCCTGATAACTTTGGAGTTACAGACATTACACTTGTGTATTGGAAAGAGGATGGGAGGGGGAGACATCTGTTTTTGTGACAAAAACAAACCTCTAGTTGTTTTTGACATGCAGACAACCATGCAGATAATTAAGTTGTTAGAGGAATGGAAATTAGATAGTGTGGAGAATGAATTCATGTGCAGGGATGAATTTTGATGAGTAATTGAATTTGTGATTACTGTCTGTTAATCATTTCCCCAATGAATATTAATTAAGAATTTATGACTGTATAAATATTCATGGACTGTATTTTTACAATAATTCATTAACAATGAAATTTTTGGCTGACAGAAATTTCAGAATCATATGTATAATTTATTTCATAAGCAACAGAGCAGACCCTGATCAGACCCTTTCACAGGAGCTGTCTGATATGGGTCTTCCCTGTTTACAAAGGTGCGGAAAGGGTTAACCTTGTATTGTCAGACCTTAATTAATTACATGTCACATAACTGACATTGCCAGTGTTGGAAAATTTGCAAGGCTTCGTCTCCAAATAGACCGTGACTATAAAAATGAACTTGAACGCGAAGCACAAGATTATTTTGCATGTAAAGGTGTTTGTTAATTTCTCTTGTTTTCTTTTGCAGTAATACAATCCCATCTTGATTGTTTGTAATGAAATTGAGAATGGAATTGTATAAAGGGCCTCCACTGTTATATATATTTAACCTTGAATGTTTGCATGATTTCGAATCTCATATTTCGTAAATTAAACTTGAAAATACATACTGGTAGATTCAGTTATTTACATGAGGCAGTCGGATAAAAGTAATGTTCTGTACGATAGATTATTATAAAACAAAATGTTTTGTAGATAGCTGAAAAATCTAATTAATGTAGATCAAAACTGAAGAACTTAAGTCCATCCAGTGTAGATTATAAACCAAATGATTTAACCCTTCCTTCATATAAACATGTTTTCATGCCTTTGCAAACTAGACCCAGATCAGATGGCTCCTGCAGGAGCCGTCTGACCTGGTTTTACTAGGTTTGCTTGTGGAATTTGAAAGATCTGTTTCTTTAGTTTCTAAAATGGCTACAATGTTCCATCTTACATATTTCATTATAACTATTTTGTCCATGAATATATTAAGGTAGGTAATGAAATTTGGAATATACACAGAACAGGGAAAGGGTTAAGTCCAATTTTCATGCAGATAACCAAGGAACAGAACTTCAGTCCATTCCGTAATAACCTCAGAACATTAAGTCATCCAAGATTAATGTTTAACCTGAATATTGAAAGGACCAAATGAAATATTTAATTTTGAATATGGTTTGTATCAACATGACAATAGTTGGTTACTTAGGAAATTACAACCACCTCTTGCTTGTAGAGGTTTATGTCTTTGTGAAATAAGATAAATTTGTAACAATATTTTTTCTTAGAAACCCCAGATGATACTGTAGAGGAAGCACAAGAAACAAAGCCAGATGAAGATGACAGTGCAGATGACACTGTCAACGTAGTAGAGCAAGAGATAGAGGGTGATAATGAACAGGCTGGCCAGGAGAATACTGAGTCAGATGAAAATACTGATTTGGCCGAAAATACTGAGTTAGCCGAAAATGCTGAAAATACTGAGTTGGCCGAAAATGCTGAAAATACTGAGTTGGCCGAAAATACTGATGAGGCCGAAAATACTGAGTTGGCCGAAAATACTGAGTTGGCCGAAAATACTGAGTTGGCTGAGAATACTGAGTTGGCCGAGATTGGTTAGTTCTGCATCTGTAGTTGGTAGTGACTGGTTCAGGTTGCATGAGGAAATGTGATTTGTCAGGATAGAATTGAGCAGTCAGATTGGCTAGTACTTATTACTTAGTGATCCATGATTGGTCAGTTCTAGACTGGGTTTATCAGTGATTGGTCAACACTGAACAGAGCTCTCAGCTTTGCTTGGCTTTCACAGAGTTTTCTCCTTTCTTTTTGGTATCTTCCACCACGAGCATTACATGCTCTTTGAAGATGCCAATAGAGACCTTACTAACATAGTATCACAAGTGTTTTCTTGTTTCTTTTCTGCACTATAACCAGTTAGTTGTGGGGTTTGACTTCTTGAACCTGCATTGACAACAGTTGGAATGAAGTGTTGTCTGATTTACCTTGGTATTGGATGAGTGAAAATCTATCACCATCATCAGGATGCATTCATAAGCTTTTTCAATTTCTTTCATTATTTCTGTTATTTCGAAGCCTAAAGCATTCTATCTATAAGCTGGCATTGCTTGAACAGACTCTTGTACACAGGACTTTGTTCTGTAGATTTCATCAGAGCTGTAAATAAGAGGAGTATTTTGAAAATGAAGACTACATAAAGTGTTTTCTGTTTTTCTCAACCAAAACTGATTTTGATGGTACTCGTTAGAGTCACCTCTTAGAGGCCTTTCGGATTAGTATCAGCAAGATACGGTTTGGCTGAGAAATTATGGATTTAGATAGATAAGTTTCTTATTCTACAGCTCTGTTAAACATGCACCAGAATATATACAGGTTCTGTTTCTATGCAGAAAATAACACTTTTTCTTTTTATCCAGATTAGTAACTAACCATTTGTTTTTAGGAGTTTAGGAGTTCCCAGATACTGATAAGAGTACCTGTAGTTGATTTCCCATGGTACCCAGAGTGATATAGACAGTTCCATTACTAACAATCATTGTCTATCCAGTTCTGAACGAAAGGCTATTTTATTTTCAGATTGTATACCATTTCTCCAGGATTTTCAAATTTTTGATATATCTATTTTGAAATACCACTTTAATTAACTCTTTACCTCATGCAAACACCATTCAATGTCTTTTCAAACGGAGTGGACCTGGATCAGATGGCTCCTGTAAGAGCTGTTAGATCATGGTCTACTCTGTTTGCTGGTACGGTAAAACCTCTCTATAACAGCCACTAAAGTACATCAAGTATTTTGTGTTAAAGACAGATGGTTGCTTAAAGCAAGGTGGAAGTTAAACAGAACGCTCCTATAGGAGCGTTCTGTTTTACTTTCACATTGCTTTAAGCAGCCACCTGTCTTAAATACTAACTAATTAACACAATTTAGTGGCCGTTATGGAGAGGTTTTACTGTAGAATGATATACAGCTCATTCCATAGTTTCGTCCATTGACAAAATATCTGATATTAAAATGGCATTATAAAACTTAATCTAATCAGTGTTTCATTATGTCATTATGATAATTTCTTATATGAATATCATCAGGTGAAGAGTTAATTGCTAAGATACAAGCACCTGTTGTAAATATTGCCATGTAATCATTAAGATTGACATTTGTAAGCATTTTGATCAAAATAATTTTCTTAAAAAATCATTAAAAAATAATGAAATAATTAAATGAACAATTTATATGATGAAGTAAGCTAGAATTTGAGCAGATAGTTTTTATATCAGGATAACTTCCAATTTATATGTGCCTTAGAATCACTTGTATCTATTTTGGCTGTTTTGTATGTATATGCAAACTTTACTTTTACAGACATAATTTGTTTACTGTGGGGAAATAACTGGCATTTATGAACCATATAGACCAAGATCAGTGTACCCTCCCTCAAATTAGCAAACTTATTCCTTTCATACTTGATGGTGTTAAATGCTTGACAGAAGTGCCTTTCACGCCTTTGCAAACAGAGCAGACAGAGATTAGACAGGTCCTGTAGGAGCAATCTGATTAGGGTCTGCCCTGTGTTTGCTCATGGAATAACATAGATTGGATTCTAAAGTTTCTGCCAAAGCCCAAAAGTCCTGTTTTTATATACCATTATGAAAAGTCATCTGATAAATATTCATGATGTCAGATGATTCTTAGATGAATTTTCATGAGGTAAAGGGTTAATTAAACAAATATGATGCTATTATGTGAAGTAAACACACCTACACCCTGGACGCTTTAAGATAAGGCAGACAGATCCAATGAAATACCCATATTTTATGCCCTAGATTGAATGAGTTGGGCGGGACAATATTTCATGCACTAGATTGAATAAGTTGGGTGCGGCCCTTGACCACAGAAAATGTTTGTATTTTGAAATACCACACTAACCCATCATTTGCCATGATTGAGAAGAATGTCCCATTTATCATAGTTAAGTATATTGATCACAATCTCTATAGACATAGCAAGTTTGAACGGGTGGCTAATCCAAGTGGTCAGATCTGTCAAAAATAATGATTGCCTGATTTGTGGGAGAATTTCAAGATGAAACCTTGCTTTTCTGTAAAGTAGAATTGTTTAGAGCAACTTCTTTGTGAACAAAGTTAGTGAACAGGTTAATTAAGGGCATGTAAAGGGTTTTAACTCCTTTCTGTGCCTTTGCAAAAAGAGTAGACCCAGAAATCTGGTTACTGTATGTATTTTATAGCATGAATCGCTGTTTAGGTTCATAAACAGTTTAATTTTAAAGCTAATAAAAAAGGAAGATATATTTCAGTTTTTGTTGTTAATGGTAAAATTATGCACTTTACTATTTACATGCAAAATTACAGACAAAATTTGAAAGCATTTTAGCACTGTATCAATTGTAGCTACTCGACTGTCAGTGTTCCAATTAGTTCTGAAAATGTTCCAATTGATTCTGCATGTGTTGGTTATATCAGAATATTATTATACCCCCACAAACAGAGTTTGAGGGGGGTATACTGGAATCAGCCTGTCGGTCGGTCGTCGGTCGGTCGGTCTGTCTGCAAAATCTTGTACGGCGAACTCCTCCTTCAGTTTCAACCCGATTCACTTGACACTTGGCATAATTGTTAATCAGGAGTAGTAGATGTGCAAGACACAAATTTCAGGTCTCTGTGACCTTGACCTTGACCTTTGGCCTTGAAATTGGTCTTGAAATTGGCAGGCAAAAGCTTGTACTTTGAACTCCTCCTTCACATTCAACCTGATTCACGTGATACTTGGCATAAATGTTACTCAGGAGTAGTAGATGTGTAAGACACAAATTTCAGGTCTCTGTGACCTTGACCTTGACCTTTGGCCTTGAAATTGGTCTTAAAATTGGCAGGCAAAATCTTGTACTTTGAACTCCTCCTTCACTTTCAACCTGATTCACTTGATACTTGGCATAAATGTTACTCAGGAGTAGTAGATGTGCAAGACACAAATTTCAGGTCTCTGTGACCTTGACCTTTGGCCTTGAAATTGGTCTTGAAATTGGCAGGCAAAATCTTGTACTTTGAACTACTCCTTCAATTTCAACCTGATTCTCTTGATACTTGGCATAAATGTTATTCAGGAGTAGTAGATGTGCAAGACACAAATTTCAGGTCTCTGTGACCTTGACCTTGACCTTTGGTCTTGAAATTGGTCTTGAAATTGGCAGGCAAAATCTTGTACTTTGAACTCCTCCTTCACTTTCAACCTGATTCACTTGATACTTGGCATAAATGTTACTCAGGAGTAGTAGATGTGCAAGACACACATTTAAAATCTCTGTGACCTTGACCTTTGGCCTTGAAATTGGTCTTAAAATTGGCAAGCGAAATTTTGTACGGCAAACTCATCCTTCACTTTCAACCTGATTCATTTGATACTTGGCATAAATGTTACTCAGGAGTAGTAGATGTGCAAGACACAAATTTCAGGTCTCTGTGACCTTGACCTTGACCTTTGGCCTTGAAATTGGTCATGATATTGGCAGACAAAATCTTGTACTTTGAACTCCTCCTTCAATTTCAACCTGATTCACTTGATACTTGGCATAAATGTTACTCAGGAGTAATAGATGTGCAAGACACAAAATTCAGGAGGTCTCTGTGACCTTGACCTTGACCTTTGGCCTTGAAATTGGTCTTAAAATTGGCAGGCAAAATCTTGTACTTTGAACTCCTCCTTCACTTTCAACCTGATTAACTTGATACTTGGCATAAATGTTACTCAGGAGTAGTAGATGTGCAAGACACAAATTTAAAATCTCTGTGACCTTGACCTTTGGCCTTGAAATTGGTCTTAAAATTGGCAGGCAAAATCTTGTACAGCGAACTCCTCCTTCACTTTCCACCTGATTTACGTGATACTTGGCATAAATGTTACTCAGGAGTAGTAGATGTGCAAGACACAAATTTCAGGTCTCTGTGACCTTGACCTTGGGCCTTGAAATTGGCAGGCAAAATCTTGTACTTTGAACTCCTCCTTCAATTTCAACCTGATTCACTTGATACTTGGCATAAATTACAGAATTTTCTCTATTTGAACTTTGGGTATTTTTGTTATTTGGTCCTGTTACATGTTCAAAACTTGGATTTGCAATCAAGGCTGCCGTGTGGGGGTATTCATCACCTTTAGTGATAGTTCTAGTTTTGTTCTAGAACAAGAAATTACTAGTAGTTATGTGACTTACTATTGATTCACAAATGTGTTTTATGATAATAAAAGTTCTGGGAAATCTTTATAAAATGGCCCAAACAATATTTCAATTGTTAGGAGATTTTCTTTTTTTTTTTATAAAATTTTAATGCATTATTCATAGACTTTACCAAATACATGTACTCTTTTTTGAACCATTTAAAACTGCAGGGTGGGAAATGTATAATGTTGATGGAGAGTAAACCCAATAACAAGGAAATAAATTCAGTAAAAGCTTGCAGAAAGGGGACAACATGTTATACACAACAGATTATTAGGTTTATTAAGTAAGTAGTATGAAGGAGGTAGTACAAGAGTACAAACTGTTCTAAACCAGGATTGTTTTTTGCTTCTTTTCCTTGATGTTAACATAAATCCTGGTATTGGCAAATCTGTTAATATTTTGGAAAAAAATTAGATAGAAATAAGACATGATCATTATTCAATGCATCATTAAGATTTAAGCTGTTTGACTGTCTAATGGTGTTTTTAAAAAACGAACTGTAGAACGGATTTTATTCAGAGCATAGCTGGACAGTACACAGACAGAAGTCACTGTAAAGCAAGTTAAAGGTTAATGTATGTTGGGTTTTGGTCATGTTTTACCTGAAAGTTACCGAGCTGAACAGGACTATGCATTTTGTCATCTTGTGATAACGGAGGCGTTTACCTGGGTTATAGCTCCCCCACAAACAGTCCTCACTGGTGATCTCATTGTGTGGTGGATTGCCAGACTTGTAGGCTTGAAAGGGTGTCCTCTGATAAACTGTTGCATCGCAGATACCTGGGATTATTGTTGACAGATTTATCAAATTGTTTGCAATTTTAACAATCATCTTAAAGAGATTCATCATCACTCCTAAAGCCTGTTCACTGCAATCTGGTATCATTTGTGATAAGGTGTTAGGACATTTATTTGGTTAGTTATTCCAGAGCTGCTGCGTAGTGTCCAAATCTTACACGACATTGTGGTTGAGTTGTTTCAAGTAGGCTGATTCTGTCTGTTGTTATCAAAGATGGAAGGAGAAAGTGAGAAAGTTGCTGTAGATGCAGTAGAATTGAAAGAACATAATGACAGTGAACAGACAAATGTGAAAGAAATAGATGAAAATGAAGTGGTGCAGCAAAATACTGACACCAGTAAGTTTGAAGAGGTTCAAACTAAAAGTGTTGATCTTGATGATGAAGATTTGAAAACAGATGATACTGTACAGGATGATAAAGTTGCTGATGAAAATGGCAATGGTTCTTTGGAAGGGGATGATATTGTTAATAATGTGGGGAAATTACCTCAAGATGAAAATCTGGAGCTAAACACTGAGGAAATTTCCAAACGGACAACTGCTGAGGGTATGTTCAAAGAATATTTTTCAAAAAGGATTTTTTTTAAAATATATTTAATTTGCAATTTATTTCGCAGATGATTTTTAGCTCCACTTTTTCAAAAAGTGGAGCTATTGTCATGACCCTCTCGTCGGCGTCGGTTAACCTTTTTGTTAAGGTCCTTTTCTCAGAAACCGTCAAAGATATTTGGATCATATTTGGTATGTATGTTTACTATCACAAGGGGAACCCATTTCACAAGGGTAGGTAATCCTAAAAGTAATTTTGCCATAGTTATGCCCCTTTTTTGACTTAGAATTTTCATTGTTGGTTAAGTTTTATGTTCAGGTCCATGTCTCAGAAACTGTCCAAGATATTTGGTTCAACTTTGGTATACATGTTAACTATTACAAGGGGGACCTATTTTACAAGGGCAGATAACCCTAAAATTAATTTGCTATAGTTATCTCCCCTTTCTGACTTAGACTTCCACTACACTATCCAGCACTAAAGAAAGTGGAGCGCGCTGTCTGCGGACAGCTCTTGTTATATGTACATTGAAAGATGGGTCGTATTATATGAAATCCTTCGGTGGTCAGGCGGGTGGAAGGTCAGGTGGCGTCTAGAATGTATGCTCTCCCAGTTGAGCAGTTTCTATCCGATTGCCACCAAACTTGATGAAAATGTTTGTGATAATAACATTTTGGCCAAGTTCGATAACCAGCTAAAAAGACCCCAGGCACTTTACAGTTATGGCCCTTGAATGAGCAAAAATTACCTAATTTATCCTTGTCAACTCTAAGAGTTTTTATTCGATCTTCACCAAACTTCATTAAGTTGTGTACGGACATAATATCATGGTCAAGTTTGATAACAAGCCAAATGGCCGTAGGCATTTTAGAGTTGTAGCCCCTGAATTAGCAACAGTTGCTTAATTTGCCTGTTTGCTCTCTATGTCAACCAGTTTTAATTTGATATTGCCCACTGTTTTGTGTCCGTTTGGCACTCTTGTTATGAGATGTTATTACTACAAGCAACTCAAACTTGCCAATTCCTGGCTATAATATGAGGATTTTGAATTTGTTTTACAATGCAGAACACCACAGCATTAATACTTGGGGCTGAGTAAATTGTTTAAATGTAGTTATGCTTCATATTTCACTATATATTTTGTATAAAACATACGAAAAATTGAAAATATATATGTGCACTCCTCGGTGCAAAAAAACAGGAGCGTGCTTTATTGGAAGGAGCAAACCAATTATACATTTGTCTATTTGCCTAAACTCATTGTGTTTTATTTATTGGTACTTATATGGTATACTTTAAATCCACTCACTATCAGTAACGACTAGTTGTCACACCCACTTCTAAATTTACACTTCTTGTAACCACTTTAAAGCAGTTGTAAAATGTAAATTGTGGAAGCTATATATGATAACATTAATGTATCACATCTGTAGAAAGCATCACATAAATGTAATGCATTTTTCATAGCATCTGATGTGGAAGGTGTAACTTCTATGTTTTATATTTTCCTTTATGAGTTCTTTCTGTTTCAGTATTTACCTATTTGTATGGATTTTGTTTTTCCAAAAAAAGTTACCATACTTACAGAAACTATTTAGGCAGACAAACATATGCAAATAGATAAGACCCAAATTAAATGTCCCCAAAGGAGAAGTTTGATCAGGGTCAAAACTATTTGCTACTCGGATTAGAAATTATCAGAATAGTGCCAAATTTACTTATTCAGCCTTATTTGGTTTTACAAACTTTAAGTTAAGAGGGGAGATTATAGTATGGGTAATTACTGTATAATACACTTAGAATCATTTAACCAAATTAATATATTGAAAACTGTTAGAAAATGACACATGTAGAGACATCTGGGCAGGACTTAGTCTGCATATAAATTTGCTAAACTAAACATGAAAATATGGACAAATTGCTTTACTTTCCTAATTGTGAAATGCAGTTACATGCACCAAGATCGATTTTTTTCAGTTTTGTACTGAGAGCTTAGAGTAAAACTAAATATAATATAATTTCTCTAACTTTAATATTTTTGTGACAAATAATGAATGTATGATAATTAACTAAATCATATAACGGCATGATGAACAAAGGAAGGTTTGGACCATGGCAGCATCTGTAGAATCTATATACAGTAGAACCCCTCTATTGCGACCACTTAATGAATAAACATGGTTGTCTTTATAAGCAGGTGGTTGCTTAATGCAGGACAAAAGTAGTGCAGAAAGCTCCTCTAGGAGCTTTCTGCATTACTTTTGTCCTGCATTAAGCTACCACCTGCATCTAGAACCCAGAATTATACCTCTTTTAGGTGGTCGCATTAGCGGGGCTTTACTGTAATTCCATAAGCAACCAGTGCAGACCCTGGTCAGACAGCTCCTACTGGAGTAGTCTGATAATGGTGCACTGTGTGCTTGTACAGACGTGAAACGGTGTTTACATCAGGTAAAGGGTTAAACTGTTAAAAGTAAAGCCTCTACACTAGTAATTTTGTTTGTGACATATCTATAATTAAGCCATTTTGTCTCACATGAGGAGGCTACAGGTTCACTGTACAGCCCATCTTTAGTACTGTGTTTTCAATGTAATTTTACACATTTGTTAGGTTTTCTTCTTGTCATGAATCAGAAATACTTGGGATTGGCTCATGCATGGGGCAACACATAACCCTAGGAATGCAGAAATAAATTACTGGTAAACAGTATTTGAAAATGATGTAAATCCAAAACAGGACTCCTTGAGAAGCCCTCTGAAGGGGCTACAATACAATTTTATAATTTCAAATCTAAGCGTTGGTCTTAAAAACATGAAGTATTGTTGTTCTGTGAAAATTCAGCATTCAAAGGGTTAATGACTAGCTCACACTCCTGGTGCAACTAGAGCATCACATATATATGGTAATAAAAATACAGACCTTCGAGAATTGTCATCTGCTAAAATTCTGAAAAGTGCACTAAGCAATTTATTTCAAGAATTGTCATCTGCTGAAATTTTGAAAAGCCATAATGTCAAACAGATTAGAAATGTAAGATGCCAAGTAACTCGTCTAAATAGAGCCCAAATTCTTTATATTGGTTAATCACAAATTTGTGTTCAAAAAGTTGTTACAATACTTACAAAAAATGGGCATCTGCTTGAGTTTTCAAGTTTCTTTTATTATATCCCTGTAAATGAAGTTTGAGAGGGGGTATATAGGAGTTAGTGTGTTGGTCGGTCGGTCAGTTGGTCAGTCTGTCCGTGGCACAAATTCTGGTCATGGCACCAACATGTTTGATTAGCATGCAAGGCAGCTGAGTGGGGATATTCCATCACCTTTAGTGATAGTTCTAGTTTTATTTGTTCAAAAACAAAACTGTCTAGAGTGTGAGTTGGAATCTGGATTGGATGCTAAAGTACCCTAGATATAAACTGGTATCAAAGATTGTCATAAATTGATTCATGGCATATTACATTAAGCCTTTATTCCATATATACACCTTTCTATGTCTTTGCAAACAGAGTAGACCCAGATCAGACAGCTCCTATAGTTGCTTATGGATTTTAAATGACAAAAGAGTGCAGACCCTGATGAGAGGGCTCGTCCTAGAGCTCTCTGATGAGAGGGCTCGTCCTAGAGCTCTCTGATATGGAGCCACACTGTTTACAAATGCAGGTTTACTCCTCTAGCACCTAAAAAGTTTATTCAGCCACAAGTTGAGTTTGCCTATTTGTGAATGAAATTGGATTTGCATATCAGACTGCATACACTTCCTTGCATAAGTAATAGGTTTATGCTAATGTTATATATCATATCATTACCATAGCTTCAATAAATCTCATCCTCCTATTTGATACACCTGTATGTTTGGAGAGGGTTCATTTTCTCTTGTCTGGTCATCAATTCTTGCATTTAAGGATTATAAGTTAATTGTATTTTGCCTTAGCATTTTGCTTAATGACAAGGTTGTTACAGTTATTGACATCATTTTGCAAAAATAATAAACTTGATTATAATCTCAATCTTTGCAGCCTCAGCAACATTTACGTTTGTTAAGTTCAGTGGCCACAATTTGATCAGAATCTTCTTGTCTGTTTGTTTGACACCAACTTTAACATTGGTCATAACTTTTGATCCAGTACAGATAGAGACTTGATATTTGGCATGCATGTGTATCTCATAAAGCCGCAAATTTGGAGGGGTGACATGTCAAAGTCAAGGCCATCCTTCAAGGTCAGAGGTCAAATATATAGGTCAAATGACCAACTTTAACATTGGTCATAACTTTTGAGCCAGTACAGATAGAGACTTGATATTTGGCATGCATGTGTATCTCATGAAGCTGCATATTTTGAGGGGTGCCAGTCAAGGTCAAGGTCATCCTTCAGGGTCAAAGGTCATATCGGGGGCATAGTGTTTCACAAACACATCTTGTTATAATCCAGAAGTTACAATCACTGTATAAAATATAAAGGTATATTAGTACACTGACTGTAACCACATGAGGTCAGTTGGTGAAAGGTCAAGGTCAGAGTGACCTTCAACTCAAACACCTTGTCCGCTCAATAATTTGATAATGAGAAGGTGTGCTGACTTCATACTTAGTAGGAAGGTTAGTCATGACTAGTATATGACCCCTATTGATTTTGAGGTCAGGCAGTCAAAGGTCAATTTCACAGTGACCCTCAAATAAAAAATCTTGTCTACTCAATAACATGATAACTAATAGGTGTGTGGTCTTCATACTTAATAGGAAGGTTGATCATCATGCTAGTAGATGATCCCTATTGATTTTGAGGTCAGTCAGTCAAAAGTCAAGGTCACAGTGACCTTCAATTAAAAAAACATGTCTGCTCAATAACTAGATAAGTGTTCGGTGTGTTATCTTCATACTTAGTAGGACGGTTGGTCGTGGCTAGTAGATGACCCCTATTAATTTTGAGGTCAGTGTCAAAAGGCCAAGGTCACAGTTACCTACAAAAAACATGTCCACTCAATAACTTAATAAATATTTGGTATGCTGTCTTCATACTTAGTAGGGAGGTTTGTCTTAGTCAGTAGATCACTCTTATTGATTTTGAGGTCAGTCAGTAAAAGGTCAAGATCACAGTGACCTTCACTCAATAAAAATATCTGCTCAATGACTTGATAAATATTAGGTGTGCTGTCTTCCTACTTAGAAGGAAGCTTGTTCATGGCCAATAGATGACCCCTATATATGTTGTGGTCAGTCGGTCAAGGTGACTTTGGGTGTATAAAGCTCTGACACACAGAGCTCTTGTTTTATAATGGTAGAATGGTGTGCAAAGGTGCCAAAAGTTGTATATATATAAGGGAAAGGGTTAGTGCAGATCAACAGTAATGCAAAAAGCTCCTACTTATTGACAGTCTGTTTGAAGGACTGTCAGTATTTATGTTCATTTAAGATTTTACTGTAAACTGAAGCGCATATAGCTTGAACAGGGTTGTTAGTTTTATTTTGGGACAGTCTGAAATTTGACAAGCGAAACTTGAAAAAAAAAAACTTCAATGTCGCACCCTGGTACTGATATATCAACTATTAGTATACTATACAGTGACTGGGATAGAAATGTGGCTTAGGTGACCTCATCAGATAGTTTTATAAACCCACCAGATAGTTTTATAAAATTGATGTGACATATGGAGAAGTCTAGGTGATATATTCCAATAAAATAAAATCCTATAATGTGTCAATGGCCAGTCAGCCTAGTGTGACATATTCAATGTTTATGTGGAAAATGGCACATGGCCCCTGGGTTTCCCTGTTCACAGACTATAATTTAACTCTTAGCATGTATCAAGGGCATTTGTGGTAATCTTTGCAAACATTTAAGAAGAGAAGTGGAGTAATATTGCTTGGTATTAGGTCCCAGTTTCACAAACAAGTTTTGGCTCAGTCAACTTCATTTGCAATGTACGAGTTAGTGTTAACCTTCAAACAATTTTTAGCTTGACTGTTTTTCAAAGAAAAAAATATGAGCTATTGTTGTAAATCCGGTGTCCATGTTGTCGTTGTCATCGTTGTTGTGGTCCGGAAACTTTGACATTGGCTATTATTTCTTGTATAGAGACACACAAACACACACACAGCAGACCCTGATGAAATGGCTCCTGTAGGAGCCGTCTGATCTGGGTCTACTCTGTTCGCAGAATGTATGAAAAAGCATTTATACGAAGGAAAAAGGTATTGTTGGATGGTTGAGCTTTGTGTATGAAATAATGTTGCAATTATCTCTTCCTAGTTGAATATTCATGTGAGAAACAATGACATCATGAATATTTGTAAGCTGACTACATTATAATGGTGCATGAACACTGAATTTTTATGCCCCCTAAAGGCGGGCATATAGTAATCGCATTGTCTGTCCTTCAGTCTGTCTGTCTCAAATTTCGTGTCCCTTCTATAACTTTTTTATCTGTAAATGGATTTCAAAATAACCTGGCACAAATATTCACCACACAAAGATGATGTGTCGTGTTCAACTCCCTGGTCCATGGATCAAAGGTCAAGGTCATCCTTTAGGGTCAAATGTCAGGGGCATGTGTTTCACAAACACACTATTGTTTTACCTTGGCACAAACTACAATTCCATAAGCAAACAGTGCAGACCCTGATGCATTTGCTGGAGTCTTCTGAATTTCTGAATAACAAAAAGTACAGGCTCTCTCCAGCAGCTCTCTGATTAGGGGGATCTTCACTGGTTGCAAATACTGCTCAATCTTCACTGGTTGCAAATACTGCTCAGCTTTATTTCTGCATTCAAGAGGGTTAACCCCTTCCCACATATAAATGTTACATGTTTTCATGCATTTGCACACAGAGTAGACCTAGATCAGATGGCTCCTATAGGAGCGGTCTGATAATGGTCTGCTCTGTTTGCTTGTGGAATTTGAAAAGATCTGTTTCTTTACTATCTAACATGGCTAACATGGCTACAATGCATCACCTTCCATATTTCATCATAACTTTTTTGTACATGAATATTCAGTACGTACTGAAATTTGGAAAAAAACAGAACACGGAAAGGATTAAGAAGTGGTTGAAGTATCTGACACTGTCTTTACAGGAAGTAGCTGAATATGGTATTATTTCAAACTAAGTAAGTTAGTGAAATGAGATCTGCTTTGCATATTTGCACTTTAACCATAAAACATTTGAGGGAACCTCAACAATAAGTCCTTGAATAATCACTGAAGTGTTTGTAGACTGTAAACAGGGTTAAAACTGCCATTCATATGCATTGTGAATATTTTAACACTTTGCTTGCCAAGTTGTCAGCATTTTCGGTATTTTCTCTCTTTTTTTTTGTATAAAAATGATAATATCAATTTGATCATGATAAGGGGTCAGTGGTCAAGTTGCTCAGCATCTCATCTCCAAAAGTTTAACAAAATTGTTACTTTCGGATGCAGCATTCATTGTAAGATTTTCATGCATATTAAAAATTACTTAAACTATTGTAACTGACAGTATTCTTGATCCTTTATAAGTGTTAACCTGATGGCCACCTGTTTCTGATAAGGAACCAGTCTATTTGTTAGTTTCTGCAAACCTATGTCAGTTGGATATATTATTGATGAAATTTTGACGCGGAAAAATGTTTCATTATAGAAGTGTTCAGTCGTTAACTCTTATCATGCTAGGTGAGACGTAACTGGCATTTGCAAACAGCTTCGATTCAGATGAGATGTCAGGTAGTTCAGCATCTCATCATGATCCAAGCTGTTAGTTATGCGGTTAACCCTTTCCCTGTTCTATGTTTATTACAAATTTCAATACCTACTGAATATTCATGGACAAAATAGTTATAATGAAATATAGAACATGGAGCATTGTAGCCATTTTAGAAAGTAAAGACACAGATCTTTGAAGTTCTATTAGCAAAGAGAGTAGACCCTGATCAGACGGCTCCTCTAGGAGCCGTCTGATCTGGGTCTACTCTGTTTGCAGATGCGTGAAAACACGTTTATATGAGGGAAAGGGTTAACCTGTTCCCTCATATAAACAACTTTTCACGCATCTGCAAATAGAGTAGACCCAGATCAGAAGGCTAGGAGCTGTCTGATCAGTGTCTGCTCTGTTTTCTAATGGAATTTGATAGACATGTTTCTTTAGTTTCTAAAATGGCTACAATGTTCGACTTTCCATATTGTATTAACTCTGGTACCTGTATTGTAGTTGTCATCCGGAAACTTTATTGTTGGCTATTACATCTTTATCCCGTCACTACAGCCGCTAGTGACGTAATAAAGGGGTAGCATAATAAACCTAAGTTTATACGTACAGTAGAGGTTTATTTGTATAGTAGGTGTAGGAATTTTTCTTACGACAGGAACTATTTTTAATTTTTCTTCAAAATTGTTTTACCAAAAATAAGGTATTAATTGAAAGAAAGAACACTTAATATGGATAATTATCATTAAGTATCCCAGTAAAAACCCAAACCGTCATTTAAAAAAATAATAGAAAGGAAAAAGAGAAAAAAAAAGATTCGTCAGAGGTGAGAATCGAACCGGGGATAACTGCACGATAAGCGACCATCGTAACCACTACGCTATCGGGCCAGACATACTGTAAGCGAAATTTAAGATGTATATAAAGTTACCATGCTACTATATTGACGCGTTTTTTTTAAAAAAACCCCAAAATAAAACAATAAAACTTCTTTAAAATATTTATCACTCTCATGATAATTTAATCGATAAACTCTTACAAGGGCGGCGATGGTCATAGACCTAAATATAGCCTGTTCAGTTCCATTGACGAGTGACGTTAGCCCTATCTAAAAATAGAAACCGAGACGACGGAACTCGAAGCCTCCGATAGAATAATAACCATGTCTGTTTGAATTAACATATCGACTCTCGATTCAAACGATCTTATTTTTCAAATTCAAGCACGTTTTCCCGTTAATCGATAAACTCTTACAAGGGCGGTGATGGTCATAGACCTAAATATAGCCTGTTCAGTTCCATTGACGAGTAACGTTAGCCCTATCTAAAAATAGATACCGAGACGACGGAACTCGAATTTGACAATGTAGAGCCTCCGGTAGAATAATAACCATGTCTGTTTGAATTAACATATCGACTCTCGATTCAAACGATCTTATTTTTCAAATTCAAGCACGTTATCCCGTCTTGTAATGTAAGTATCCAAACTATTTTCCTCTGCGGTAGCTCATTATTTACTTCTTTAGAACGGAAATGAAAAGGGAGGTCCGTAGATCGAAAAACCGCATTTTCAATGCAAATTATTTCAATATTCGTATGTTTTATGAGTCTATGAAAAAAGATATAACTAAATTGACTGGATAAATAGAATAATAGGTTAGTGCCGTAGATGGGACGCCTTTATCCGACTCGGAGAGAAAACAGTTGAGGCTCGGCAAGCCTCGCCTCAACGTTTTCTCCCCTCGTCGGATAAAGGCGTCCCATCTACGGCACTAACCTATTATTCTCTATTTATTATCCATGCAAATCTTATAAAAATTCACATGCTTGTTCACTGTCACAAGGGTTAGAGCCAAACAGACGAGCGTTGGAACCTGCATGTTGTGCTATTGTCTAAAGAAAAATGTAACATGACAAACCGCACAGACCCAGATGAGAGGGTAATAAATAAGGAACGCTCTCCTCTGGGTCTACACTATTTGCAAAGGACATTAATGACTTGTCTGTACTGAAAGGGTTAAAGAATGCAGGAATGCATATGTGGGGGTCTGTCTCCTTTACAGTATCCTGAATCAGATATGACTTTTATTATTGTAACTATGTTTGGTCTGGGAATCTGGTTTTCATATTACCTAGGGTCTAAGGTTTTTGACTGTCTAGCTTTGGAATTTCACTTATAGGGAAAGTGTTAAGATTTTTACCTTTGTAACAGCAAAAATTGTAGAAATATAGTACAACTTTAACTTCTCCAGTGATATTGATTTTTCAAAATGCTGACCTAAGGGGTCTGTTTCTCCCCCCCCCCCCCCCCCCCCCCCCCCCCCGGGTTCGGATAAGGGGTGTGGGGGCATGTTGTTTTTGCCCTAAGTAGAAACTTAAGAAAAAATCTATCAAATTCCATTAGCAAAGCAGGCAGACCCTGATCTGGGTCTTCTCTGTTCATAATGCTTGAACAGGCATTTATATAAAAGAAAGGGTTATAGAGACTTGCTTGAAAAAAACCTTGCAGAGAGTTTAGGTTTAGGGGTTAGGAATGACTGATGAATTTATTGACAGGCTTAATCACAGTGATAAGTATAACTCTTGTGGGGATCGATAAACACTGAGAATTAGCTGTAGACAAAAATATAAATGAATGTGTTTGTTAGACACACAGGAATTCATCACATATCATTGACCTAAATTTGGTGTTATCACTGGTCAATGTCACCATTGATTTCACAGATATTTTTTCTTGTTTGCAATTTTTTAAATTTAACCCATTACTCCATGAATATTCATGGGAATATAATTGCATCATGAATATTTATTAGATTGATTTTTATAGGATTTTTATCCATGACAGAAACTGGGTTCATATCTATCATAAGCAGACAGGGCAGACCTTGAGGTGTTGAAATGGGTAATCTATGGAGTAGAGGGTTAGTTCATGTCTGAGAGGCAGACAAATTTAGTCTTTTTACCCTGTTTGGTTTCAAATTTTGGCATAACGTGTATGGATTGGGTTTTAACTGGTTGTCCTGGTTTGGGGATAGTGTGACAGTGCTCAGGACTACGTCTCCATGTGTATCTGTGCTTTGCACTGGGCATCGTAATCCATTCATGCCTTGTCATTTGCAAACAGTGTAAACCCAGATCAGAGGACTCTTAGAGGAACCCTCTGATCAAGGTCTGCACTGTTTGTCATTCAAAATTCTCCAGCAAGTTTAAAACTTTCATACTGAGCGGACTCTCTACTTTACTCCATTAACTCATTCCCACTTAGGCTATTTTTAGACCTAACCTCTTTGATTAAATCTACCAAAAAGGAGCATTAACTAGAGAAAAGGAAATTTTCATAATTGTGTAGTTTTGAAACTGTGGAGCAAATGCTCTATTTATCACAATGGTTTCACAAAGTGACTTTTACAGAAGTGTCAAAAGGCGTCAATACATTGTATGCGGGAATGGGTTAATAACTTAATATGACTTCTATTCCTTTGCAAACAGAGTAGACCCAGATCAGGGTATGCTCTGTTTGCTTATGATATAATATAGATATGGCCATAGCAAAAATTTCCTGTGTTCATATGCCATTATAAAAATGAATCTAATTAATATTTCTTACATGAATATTCATGGAGTAAAGGGCTAAACACTGTTGGGCTATGTTACTCTGAAAAGTCAGTGTGAAAAGCATTAACCCTTTCCCTCATATAAACGTGTTTTCACGCATTTGCAAACAGAGTAGACCAAGATCAGACGCCGTCTGATCAGGGTCTGCTTTGTTTACCAATAGAATTTGATAGATCTGTTTGTTTGCTTTCTAAAATGGCTACAATGTTCCACCTTCCATATATCATTACTATTTTGTCCATGAATATTCAATAGGTATTGAAATTTGGAATAAATGTAGAACAGGAAAAGGGTTAAAAAAAAATCAAGAAAATAACCTCTAAGACCTGTTTGTGGAAAATGACATTATAGATGCTAAAGCTTCAGTGTACTATTTACCACCATACAGTCATATGCTTTGCCAACCTCGTTTTTAATTCAACCCTGTCCTTATTCTATATTATTACAAATTTCAATACCTACTGAATATTCATGGACAAAATAGTTAAAATGAAATATGTTAGGTGGAATATTGTAGCTATTTTAGAAACTAAGGAAACGGATCTATCAAATTAGATTTGCAATCAGAGCAGACCCTGATCAGACGGCTCCTGCAGGATCTTTCTGATCTGGGTCTACTCTGTTTGCAAATGCGTGAAAATGAGTTTATATGAATGAAAGGGTTAAATGCAGTAGACTGTGCTCAAACATGTTAAGCAGAATTTATGTCCTGAGACGTGTATCATTTTCACAGCCTTTCTTCATGTGAACTTTATTGTGAACCCCTAGAATGCTAAGTTTTAAAGGGGAATGACCCATCAGTGTTGAACAATAGAGTCCATTCAGCATGAAAGGCTAAAATTTGCCAGAGGAGTTTGATGGACAAACAGTGCAGACATGGCCATTTGGCTATTGTAGGAGCTTTCTGATCTGGGTCTATACTGTTTATAAATGCCAGTAATCTTGTTTCCTGTATTCCAAGGGTTACATTTACATGATATATCATTATGTGATTCATCCATATGTGAAAGACCTTTGAAAGAACACCTTCTTTTGTACATTTAATCTTTACTTGCTAATCATGGCATCCATGGAATGAAGCATTGTACTATTGGGTTTATTTTCCCCTCATTTTGTATTATGTGTAATATAATAATAGTTTGTAATTTGTCATTTGTAATTTAAAGTTTATACATGTATAGTAAAGACTAATGATACTTTGAAATTTTAGTAGTGGAGAATTGTTGCCTTTTCTAAGGCCGGTGGCTGTTTAATCCAGGGTGAATCTCATGCAGAAAGCTCCTGTAGGAGCTTTCTGCATGACTTTCACTTAGCATTAAGCTATTAAGCTGCCACCTGTCCTGAAGAACGATGAATATTCTTGTATTAGTGTTTGAATAATCAAGTTTTTACTGATACGTATTTACAGAATATTATTACTTTATGCTATAAAAATTTAACCCTTTACTCCATGAAAATTCATGCAAGAAATAATGATATCATGAATATTAATTAGATTGATTTAATTTAGCAAAAGAACACATGAATTCTTGGTCATGACAGAAACTGTAGAATCATATCTCTGTTATATAATAAGCAAACATAGCAGATTCTCATCAGAAGGCTCCTATAGGAGCCATCTGATCTGGGTCTACTCTGTTTGCAAAGTAGTAGAATGGTGTAGTTATGGAGTAAAGGGTTAATGACACTACTGTCTGGAACATAGTTAAATCACCCTAGGAGATTTTAATATGTCTTCAGGTTGCTTTAGTCATGAGATAAAATAACCAAGTGGGGTGTGCCATGACCTGGTCAGTGTAATTTATTCAGATCAGACATTTTGATTAGCAGTGATTTCATACTTGACTAGTCTGACATTCTGGCCGGCAATAGAAAGTAAAGATACTACTAGCTAGTGCTTTGGCAGGCTATTTAAACCCTTTAATCCATGAATATTCATGTAAGGAATAACAATGTTTTGAATATTAATTATGTCTCCCCCAGTATAATGGGGAGACATTTTTTATGTGCATGGCAGCCACCTGTCTGTCTGTCTACTTGTGCATATCGTATTCCTGTTCCAGTTTGATAATTTTCTGCAGAGTTATGGGACTTTGAAATTTTTACATGGAAAATTTTGTCTGCACAGTTTGTCCAAAACGCTTGATCAGATTTTCATGAAACTTCGTAGGATTGATCAGCACCATACCTAGATGTGCATATCTTATTCCTGTTCCGGTTCGATGATTTTCTGCAGTTATGGGGATTTTTTAGATGGAAAATTTTGTCTGCTTGGTTTCTCCAAAATCTTTTTTTCGCGTTTTCATGAAACTTCATATGTTTGATCAGCACTATGTCTAGTTGTGCATATGTTATTCCTGTTCCAGTTTGATGATTTTATGCAGAGTTATGGGACTTTGAATTTTTTAAGATGGAAAATTTTGTCTGCTTGGTTTCTCCAAAATCTTTGGTCGCATTTTCATGAAACTTTATAGGATTGATCAGCACCGTGTCTAGATGTGCATATCTTATTCCTGTTCCAGTTTGATGATTTTCTGCAGAATTATGGTACAGATGAGACTGTCATGTGTGACTTTCCAAGGGACATTATGAAAAAGGTCACATATGACAGGGAGTCTCTTAATACAGACCGAGGATATAATGATGTAAACCAAAACTGTACAAGTAAGAAATCTACATAAGGGAAAAATAAAACTGTGTACTAATCCAGTCTGATAAATCTATGTATCTATTATTTAATGCATTTATACAACATTTATTATCACAAATAAATGCTGATTTAAAAGTTTAATAAATTTATAAAACATTCATTTAACTAAAAGTTTTATTTAAAAAAGATTGAAGGGATTCCAGAACATCAGTGCATGTAAGATACAATGTACACATATAATATACATGTAAGTGAATGCACTAAATTAAACACTTGATGATATAAATATAAACCAGGTGCAGATTACCAAGCGTACTTTCGAGTAATGCTGATAGAGACATGTATTATGTACATATTATTTGATATTTATAAAGACCGTTCTGACCTAAAGAGCCCGTAATAATCGCAAGCCATATCAAATTGCCTTGTTTGTCGTTTTTTAACGTTTTTGTCGCTCGAAATCTCCTCCGGCGAATCTTGTATACCACATACGTAGCCATGCTTGACACGACTGGTTTCCCGAATATTCTGTTCGCGTACATGTACCTGTAGAGCGGAAGTCGGGAACCAGCTAGTTCACGCGTGATTACAATCCCGGGTTTTCCCTAATTAATATGGTGTGAAAAACCGACGTGCTATGTAAACAAACAAAAGAAATTGCGATAATTGAATGTTGTTTAATACAGACCGAAGCCTATGTTTGGTTGGCAAAATCAGGGTCGCTTGTCACGTAAGACAGGGAGTCGCTTAATTCAGACCAAAATTACAGGAAAATACCTTGGGCGGGATGAAATACAGTCGCATATGAGAGGGAGTCGCTGAATTCAGGGGGTCGCTAAGGCAGTCTCGACTGTACTTTCGAATTTTTACATGGAAAATTTTGTCTGCGCGGGGGCAGGGTAGAGGAGGAGACATCAGTTTTTGTATCAAAAACAATTCTAGTTGGATATTTCTTTTATAATGGCAGATGAACAAAGGATGTTTTAGCCAAAGCAGAAGTATATAATTATACCCCACCAACGAAGTTGCTCAGGATATATAGTTTTTGACCTGTCCATCTGTCCATCAATCCATATATTGTTGCTTATCTAGCACTTTCATTTCCTGACCAATTTATCTCAAATTTGCTTAAGAATAGTCATGAATAAAAGCTTGGATGAGTTCGATTTTCAGAGGAATCTGTCATAGGGAACCACTTTTTTCTCTGACAATAAGCTACATAATTCTAAAATTTTCCTTTTCTTTAGTACATGCTCCTTTTCGGTAGATTAATTAAGGTGTTGGGTCTAAAAATAGGCAATGGGGGGAATGGGTTAAATCAACTTCTCTCCCTAAACTGCTTCGTGGAATATGACCAAATATCATGGAAATGATCATCAGGATCAGTACGTCACACTCCTGGAGTTAAAATAGACTTGAACAAACATTTTCTGTAAATTGACGCCTCTGATCTGGGTCTTCTCTGTTTGCAAAGGTGAGAAAAGGCGTTCTTATGAAGTAAAGGCAATATATTAGAAGCATGACCGAATTGATCATTGGAAAGAGCTGCACAACGCAGTTCAATAAATGTGCATGTCAGGAGCTCTCCGAGTCTACACTGATTGCAAAGGACTGGTTTTCTTGCACAGAAGGGTTACCATAATCCTTTCAGTGTTGGTTACCAATCAATAGTGTACAATGCAAACAATGTAGACCCAGATAAGAGGGCTACAATGAGGGTCTGCATTGTTTGTCATGTAACACTTTTCTTTTTAAAAAATCCATGAATATTCACAGTAAGCTTGGCCTGTTTGAATTTTGGAATAGTCCATTAAGTTCAGCATTTAAAGGGATAAACAGCAGACAATTTGTTCAGTGTGGGACACCAAGTCCCTTACAGTGAAGAAGTTATCAGGTGTTTGGATCATTGGGCATCATTTATCACATCATTAATTTGTTGGCTGTATTCTGTCAACAGTCTGACAGCTATTGTCCTGAGGGAACCGACTTTAAACCTGGTAGTAGGACTAATGACTTGCAAATCAGTATGACCATATAGGATGGTTGCTGGTTGTGGTTGTTAACATATGAACAAATTGACAGGGACATTAGAGTGACTTCATTGTCTCTCATACTTCACTGATTTTGTTGTCTGTCAAATATTGATATATTACTTGAACCTTTCGCACGCTACCAGTGAATTGTGATAACCTTTGCGATCAAATGATAACCTTTGGGAACAGTTGTGATCTGAATCACATACCAGATAACCCTGTACTCCATAGATACTCCTTACTATGCCTTTTCAAACAGAGTAGACCCAATCAGATGGCTCCTGATGGAGCCATCTGATCAGAGTCAGCTGTGTTTGCCTATGCTATAACATAGATATATAGGCATTTTTAGGTATTACAGAAACTGTAAAATCATATACTATTATAATAATCTAAATAATACTCATTATGTCACTATTCCTGCATGAATATTCATGGAGTAGAGTGTTAACGTTCTGTCTAATATAAGTTGACACTTTTTTTGTGCATATGAAAATGAAGTAGTATTTTAAGAAGCAGCCATCAAAAAGAGGTCTAATTTGGGGTCTGTAAGGCAGATGGTAGCTTAATGCAGGCAAAAGTAATGCAAAAAGCTTCTTAAGGAGCTTTCTGCATTACTATTCCCCTGCATTAAGCATCCACCTGCTTTAAAGACTTCTATGTTCAATAACTGTTTTAGCACTAGGGACGGGTACTACTGTAGACATCATGCTGGATGTTGATACCAAATGTATGTGTAGTTCCTACACCTTTATTGTATACTTAATTTTTAAAGTGGAATGGTTCATTATTTTTATGCCCCAGATCAAATCTTGAGGGCATATTGTTTTTATCCTGTCTGTCTGTTTGTCTGTTTGTCACCAACTTTAACATTGGCCATAACTTTTCAACCAGTAGAGATAGAGATTGGATACTTGGCATGCATGTGCATCTCATGAAGGTGCACATTTCGAGGGGTGACATGTCACGGTCAAGGTCATCCTTCAAGGTCAGAGGTCAAATAGGTCAAATTACCAACTTTAACATTGACTGTAACTTTTCAACCATTAGAGATAGAGACTTGATATTTGGCATGCTGTGTATCTCATGAAGCTGCACATTTTGAGGGGATGACATGTCAAGGTCATCCTTCAGGGTCAATGGTCAAATTGGGCGGGGGGGGGGGGGCATAGTGTTTCACAAACACGTCTTGTTTAATGCTGAATTTACAGTGTGGGATAACCTGTCAGTGTTTAGCTAAGGGTCTACTCAGTATGAAAGGTTCAAACTTGCCAGAGGATTTTGACAAACCGTGCAGATCCTGATCAGAGGAGTCTGGGGATCCCTTTGATCTGGAGCTACAACATTTGCAGATGACCGTGCATGCATGTCTCACATTTAAAGGGTTACTGGTATAGTCCATTTACCATCAGCATGAAACTATAAGAGTATTTTGATTGTCAGATATTACAGATCCAGGTCACATAGGACTCCTCCAAGAGCCCTTCTGATCAGGGTTGTTCCAGTTAACAATTATTTCCATGACTCAATGGGTTCAATTGATTTGTTTAGTAAGTTTTATAGCTGAGTAGGGACTTCATTATCTTGATTCACAGCAAACTAGAACTAAGAACGTTTATGATTGATACATAATTTATCGTAGTCCGGTAAAACTGATAAGTCTGAAGTTGGAGTCTGATCCGTTAGTTGTCTAAATGGGATGGTATTAGCAGTTTGCTCTGTTACTTCAGAGCATGGTCACAATATTCGTGAGTAATCTTGTGCAACTTGAGTATGCCTTTTTGAATCTTCACCAGACTTGATCTAGAGAGATATTCTCAAAATATCTCAACCTTGTTCTATAGACATTCTAACTGTGTTGGTTAGCTGGAGTTTTTTTTACTAAATTTACCCAAAAATTATTTCTCTATCTTACATCACTTTGCTCTAGCTAGCAGGGATACAAATGTTTTGAGGGTTACAATGTTTTCTAATTTTCACCTGTGTGTACCTTAACCCTCTACTCCATGAATATTCGTGTAGAATCAGATCTACATACATGCAATTTCTTAAGCAGAGCAGATTCTTAATCAGATGGCTCCTATTGGAGCCATCTGATCTGGGTCTACTGTATTTGAAAAGGCATATCTATGGAGTAAAGGGTTATGTTTGCTTGTTACACAATCCAAGATTAGCTACAATTACTAACATAATGATAGTTTGTTAAACTTGCTTCTGTAGTTCTAGCTTGTACCAAGCTGTCCAATAGAAACATTATATTTTCAGGCCTTTGCTATAATGCATAATTACATACATATATACTTTAACCCTTTCCCTCATATAAACACCTTTTCACGCAATTGCAAACAGAACTGACCAAGATCAGATGGCTCTTATAGGAGCAGTCTGATCAGGGTATGCTTTGTTTGCTTTTGTACATGATATAAATCTGATTCGAAGTTTTTTGAACTGCTCTGATCTAATATTTCGAACACTAAGGGCCTTTTTCAAAGATTATCATGATAATCTTTGAAAAAGGCCCTTAGTGGTCGAAATATTAGATCAGAGCAGTTCAAGTATTTATGTATTATATTAATTCCCTATTTTGGAATATTTTCTTCATTGCGAAGTTTTTTGTCAAGGCAAACAATTCCCTTGAAAAGTTTATAAATTATAAAACTTCAGTCTTTTGTTTCACTCCACCAAATTTTAAATAAGAAAGTAAATATTTTGATTTTTTTTTTTTTGTATGCTATATTGCCAACTTGTGAAATTAAGACATTATATTTTATTAGCTCTTTTTTCTGTTGTAGATCATGAATGCATATATGAGTTTAATGTAAATAATATAACAACCAGATGACTTTATATGATGCCTTACATTGTTGCCTTGTGGCAAATACTTCCATATCTATGCGTAAAAATGTTAGATCTCTTTCCAGTTTATGCATAAATAAGTGACATTATATGAACCGTTTCCCTGTTCAGGATTTATGTAAGCAATAATGAATGTATGGATATTGATTAGTTACATATTTTAAGGAGGGAAATGTTTTACTGTGACTAAAACTGTTCATTCATGTTTATGTTATTTCAGAAGCAAACAAAGCACACCCTGATCAGATGGCTACTATATTAACCATATGATCTGGGTCTATTCTGTTTGGAAATGCGTGAAAAGGCATTTATATGAAGGAAAGGGTTAAATTACAGACCTAAAAATCAATGTTGTAGTTTATAAACAAATTTCATCACAGCAAGACGCCCAGTGGCCCTGTTTTTATAAGAATTAAAACTGAATGATGATAAAGCAGTATTAACTTAACCCTTTTCTTCCTACAAATACTATTTTACACCTTTGCAAACAGAGTAGACCCAGATCTGATGGCTCCTGTGGAAGCCATCTGATCTAGGTCTGCTGTTTTTGATCATGAAATTATATTACATTCTTCCAATACCAAAACATCCTGTGTACAAATACCATTTTAAAAGTTCAGCTGATAGATACTCCTGGTGTCATTATTTCTTTCATGAATGTTCAACAGGGAAAGCAGAGCTCCAGGTAAGATGCGTAAATTAAAGTATTTTCAAGTATAACTTTTTTATTTCTCCACTAAACCCTATATTGTGACCACCCTTTAAATTGTCTCTTTGAGACGATTCTAAAGAGTGGTCACAACATAGGGTTTAGTGGAGAAACGACAATTTTAGTACGCACCTTTATCTGTAGCTCTGGTAAGGATTAACCCTTGTCATACTTAGTGTGATCTCATTGGCATTTTGATTTCAAACACCTTAGTTCTAGATGAGGTGCAGAGTTATTCAGCATCTCCTCAGTATCCAAGCTATTTGACATTCTACACTGTTAGTAGTTTCTCAAAAATGTGAAAGAACTGAAAGCAAGTAAAAATGTTTCAGATCAGAGTTCGAGCAGATATTTGTTTTTACAGCGTGGGAAAAGGAATAGAATTTTCCCAGTACGCTCAAGATTATTAGACTTGACTCTCATTAGTTTTTCATTATTTCCAGATAATGACACTCCACCACCCCCACCGGATTCAGAGCCACCAGCGTATGATGAAGAAGAACAGCGTGAACCAACACCCGAACCACCAGAGCAAGAACGGGAACCAACTCCACCACCAGTAGTCATCCCTGCCATGTCACATGACTACTACCCACGGTTGTGTTACATTAAGAAATGGCCAGACTTCCAAGGATATGGGTTTAACCTTCATGCAGAGAAAGACAAGGAGGGCCAGTATATTGGAGCTGTTGATGATGACTCACCAGCCGAAAGTGCAGGATTGAAAAGTAAGGACCGAATCATCGAGGTTAACGGAGTTAACATAGAGGATGAGACCCACCAGCAGGTTATCCAGAGGATCAAGGCTGGCGGTGATGAAACAAAACTACTGGTTGTGGATCTGGATGCAGACAACTTCTTCAAGAATAATGGAATACGTATCCACTCAAGTATGGAAGAGGTGAAGTTCTTAGAGACACCCCCAAGGGAAGCCAAAGGTTGGTATTGTCAAGGAAAGCTTTAAGAACCATCATATATACATTGCCAGTTGACAATTGCATTCAATGTTCTTGACTTGATTGCTATGTGCATTTATTAGGCCGCACACTCAGAGCTTTCTGCATTACTTTCTTTCTGTATTAAGTTTCTACCAGCCTTAAAACACCAAAAATTCAGACTTCTTCCGATATATGTTACAATATTTTGTATCTAATATAATTTTGTTGAATCCATTGTAAGGTGCTGAGTGGGATGGTTCTCGGACCCACCACCACCTATATATTACGGGGAAAATCAAAATATTGAATGATAAAAAAAAAAAGAATGATAATTTTTTTTAAAAATTCAGACTTCTTTTTAAAGGCATAAGACAAGACTTACCATGTAAGGGAACAAAGAAATGAAACATCATAGGTGTTTACTGGGTTTTGTAGATAATATTCATAGTAGCTGTAATAAAGTGCAGTTTTATAGTGGAATCTATCACATATGAGTGATTAAGTCACCATTGACTACGTTTCCATGGCAATAAAGTGATCATTAGGCCATAGTTTTTTTGCATTTGCCAATATCGGTTGTGAATTCTTAGAAATACAATTTTGTTATAAAGAGTTGTGGAAAGTGTGAAATTGGTAAGCAAAATAGGATTGATCTAACAGATAGAGTATTGGAATTATAAAGTAAAGGTACATTAGCCTTCAGCTCTCTAACTGGCAACTTCATGATAGTCTTTGTCAGAGGTCCAAATAAGATATGTGAATTAAAATCTTTTCAAGAACAACCTCTTTTCTTCTCCACCAAACCCTATGTTGTGACCACTCTTTAGAATTGTCTCTTTCAGATGATTCTAAAGAGTGGTCAAAACATAGGTTTTGGTGGAGAACTGATGATTTTAATATTTGAGGACACACCTTTATTTGTTCCTCTGGTCTTTGTACACAGTTTGGATCCAATTTAGACTCTTAAGTAACTTGTCTCATCAGGATCCAAACTGTTTGACACTTGGACCATTCTGACAGTATGTAAGAAAAAATCTACTTAACCATTTAATCCTTTACTCCAAGTACTAATGACATCATGAATATTAATTAGATTAATGTTTTGTAATAGCACATAGACACAGGAATTTTTAGAATCATATCTATGTTATATCATAAGCAAACAAAGCTGACCCTGATCAGCAGCTCGGACAGGAACCGTCTGATCTTGGTCTACACTGTTTGCAAAGGCATAGAAATGCATATTTATGGAGTAAAGGGTTAAGGCAAGCAGACATTTGCAGACAATTAGTTTGAAGGACTGTATGTATATTTATCATGAGATTCGTTGGACAGGGTCTACCCTATTTGCATTATGAAATTCTTTGAAACAATTTTGATATTTATTAGTCAGTTTATAATCATACAAACTAGTTCTTTCTTTTTATTTTTGTATACATAAGATTGTTAAACAATGTGAACAGGTACATATAGTAGGTACAATTTTGATTGCTTTAATGTTACAGCAAGCCGGGTTACACCTAGTAAGTAAAACTAATCATGCATGTAATGTTTTCGTCAAATTAGTGTTTGTTAGTGTAATACATAATTTTAACCTATTTTGTTTGGTAGCATGGTAATGATTTCTTTTATGTTATGTTATGGGTTGTTCTTAAAAACAAATGTATGAAGTTACTAGTCGAAATTGTCATCAACCAGGACATTTTACAGAGCAACAGATAAAGATGCATATTCAAATACTACGGTAATTCAAATACTCCATTACACCCTATGTTGTGACCATTCTTTAGAATTGTCTCAGAGAGATGATTCTAAAGAGTGGTCACAATATAGGGTTTGGTGGAGAAATAAAGGAACTATTCTTGAAAATGTTTTGATTTACACAATCATCTTATCTAGACCTCTGATTTTATTTGTGCATTTATATCCAATTGTTCTCTCTAACATCACCATCCTTGACATTTTGTCACCGGTTCAACATCAGTAGAGCCATGACAATCAAACTTAGCACATCACACATTGGTTCACTACCATAAGACCTACAATCTGATAGGGACAGTTTCTGTAGCATGCATATTTATAATGTTATGATTATGCATTGCATGTAACCCATTCCCTGATAGGCTATATTTAGAGCCAACCTCTTTGAATACATCTCCTGAAAAGGATCATTTACTAGAAAAATGGAAAAGGTTTAGAATTGCGTAGTTTTGATACCATATTGATAGAGCATTTGCTCCTATGAAGCAAATGCTCAATTTATTACAGTGGTTGCAAAAAGTGACTTTTAGAGAGGCGTCAATATTAGGGAATGGGTTAACCTGAATTTTCAGAGTAGAATATCACATCGGTGTTTTAAAGGTCCACTCCGTATGTAATGCTTAAACTTGCTAGAGGATTTTGAATGACAAACAGTGCAGAACCTGATCAGTGGGTTCCTCTAGAGGCCCTTTGATCTGGGTCTTAACCCTTTCCTCCATAAATATGCCTTTCTACGCCTCTGTAATAGTCACTTCCTGAAACCATTGTGATAAATAGAGCATTGGCTCCATAGGAGCAAATGCTCTATTTATCACAATGGTTTCAATACTACACAATTTTAACATTTTCCTTTTCTCAAGTAAATGCTGCTTTGGGGTAGATGTATTCAAAAAGGTTGGGTCTAAAATTAGCCTATGGAGGAAAGGGTTAAATGCTTAGAATAGTATGATCAGTCTGCACTATTTGTTATTATTCAGAATCAGATCAACATTTTCTGGCCTTCATTTGCCTAATGTATAATTTTTTTTATCGTTTCACATTTCTAATGACAGGAACAGCCCATAGATAGACTTTTATCTTTCTGTTAACTGTTTTTCTTTGCCATTATAAGCTTTGTCTATCTCTGATGGCTTTTTTTACTAGCTTTGTTTGGTTAGCTTCATTCTTATGAATTCTGTTTTGTAGTACAAACATTTAGATTTTGTTTGTATGTCTGCAAATGTGTGTAGGAGACTGTCATTGGTTAATGTCTGCAGATGTGTGTAGGAGACTGTGAGTGGTTCATGTCTGCAGATGTGCATAGGAGACTGTACATGTGATTGGTTAATGTCTGCAGATGTGTGTAGGAGACTGTGATTGGTTAATGTCTGCAGATGTGTATAGGAGACTGTGATTTGTAAATGTCTGCAGATGTGTGTAGGAGACTGTGATTGATGAATGTCTGCAGATGCATGTAGGAGACTGTGCTTGTGAATGTGTGCAGATGTGTGTATGAAACTGTGATTGGTGAATGTCTGCAGATGTGTGTAGGAGACTGTGATTGGTGAATGTAAAAATTGCAGGTGTGTGTAAGAGACTAATCGGTGAATGTTTGCAGATGTGTGTAGGAGATTGTGATTGATGAATGTTTGCAGATGTGTGTAACCGACTGGATGTTTGGTGAATGTTTGCATATGTGTGTAAGATACTGTGATTGGTTAATGTCTGCAGATGTCTGTAGGAGACTATGATCGGTGAAGGTGTGCAGATGTGTTTAGGGGACTGTGATTGGTGAATGTCTGCAGATGTATGTAGGAGACTGATTGGTGAATGTGTTCAGCTGTGTGTAGGAGACTGATTGGTGAATGTCTGCAGATGTGTGTAGGAGATGGATTTTTGGTGAATGTTTGCAAATGTGTGCAGATGTGATTGGTTAATGTCTGCAGAGGTTTGTAGGAGACTGTGATTTGGTGAATGTCTTCAGATATGTGTAAGAGACTGATTTGAGAATGTGTGCAGATGTGTGTAGGAGACTGATTGGTGAATGTCTGCAGATGTGTTTGGGAGATGGATAATTCGTGAATGTTTGCAGAGGTGTGTAAGAAACTGTGTGATTGGCAAAAGTCTACAAATATGTGTAGGAGACTAATTAGTGAATGTTTTATAATGTGTATAGAAGACTGGCTTGTGAGTGTATGCAGATGTGTGTAGGACCCAGTGTAATTGATGAATGTCTACAGATGTGTATAGGAGGAGACTGATTGATTGTAAATATCTGCAGATGTGTGATTTGGTAATATCGGCATATGGGTGTATGAGACTGGTTTATTGGTGAATTGCTACAGATGTGTGTAGGAGACTTTATAATTGGTGAACAACTGAGACAATGTGATTGGTAAATGTTTGCAAATGTGTCTAGGAGTTTGGGTAATTGGTACATATCTGCATATGTATGTAAGAGACTTGTTTATTGATGAATGTCTGCAGATGTGTGTAGGAGACTGAATAACTGCTTCACACTCAGAAGAAACTTTGAAATATAAGATCTATAACCATTTTGAAATTGCATAAGATGCAAATTAATTTTGAGCAAATATTATATTCCTTAGTCACCCCAGTAAAGGTTGGCGTCTCAGGCAAGTTTAGCAGTGATATACAGTTGAACTTCAATATCTCGAACTTCAAGGGGCCATTTTAATTACTTGGAGATAACAGAAGTTTGAGTCATCCGATTTGCAATCTGGATAAATTCTCATGTTCACAGCTTAATGAAAGTCTAAAGTGATGCTGAGAGGTCCAATAGGAGCTTTCACCATTACTTTTGATCTGCATTAAACTGTCATATGTTTTCTAGATATGCGTAGTGATATGCTTTAGATCAATTCTGTATTGTAAATTTCTGAAGCATCAAACTTTAACTTTGAGTTATCTCTAAGTTTGAGTTATCTGAGTTTGAGGTATCGAGGTTCATATGTAATACATGAAATATGTAATGGGTTTGCTTTCAGAAATGACCTACCACCCAAGAGAATGCCATCTTGTGAAGTGGCCTGACTTCAACGGTTATGGGTTTAACCTGCATGCAGAGAAAGAAAGAGGAGCGCAATTCATCGGTAAAGTCGACAACAGCTCACCTGCGGAGGAGGCAGGAGTACGTGAACAAGACAGAATTATAGCTGTAAATGGTGTTAATGTTGAGAATGAGACACATCAGCAAGTGATCGCAAGGATAAAAGCAGGTGGTGAGGAAACAAGGTTATTGGTGGTGGATAAAGAAACTGACCAATACTACAAAAGCAAAGGAATTACTGTAACAACAGCGCTACCCGAGGTCAAGTTCCAACAGGCTTCAAGAAGGTCTCCTAGGCCAGGTAAGTCTTCGTTATCTAACTAAACTTGCATTAGCATTGATGTCATTGATATTCACCAACAGAGTGAGATATTTGTTTGTCACCTCATTTGATATATGCCTTTTAACTGTTTATTCCAAATTTCAATACCTACTGAATATGCATTGAAAAATTAGTTACAACGAAATGTGGGAGGTAGAAAATGGTAGCCATTTAAGAAAGTTAAACAGATCTTTCAAATTCCTTTACCAAACAGAGAAGACCCAGATCAGATGGCTCCTATAGGATCCGACTGATCTTGGACTACTCTGTTTGCAAATGTGTGAAAATGCATTTATATGAAGGAAAGGGTTAACCCAATCCCTCATAGGCTATTTTTGGATCCAACCACTACCGAAAAGGAGCATTAAGTAGAGAAAAGGAAAAATATAGAATTTTATTGTTTGAAACCATTGTTATAAATAGAGCATTTGCTTCCTTAGGAGCAAATGCTCTATTTATCACAATGGTTTCAACAGGTGATTTTTACAGAGGCGTAGAAAGGCGTATTTGTGGAGGAAAGGGTTAAGGGAGGCACAATTATATATAATTACTGTCTATATATTTTTTCTGCTGCTGATTCATCTTTGACTGCTGTTGGCATAGATATCGAAGTCATAAGTTTTAAAACACATGTATACCCCAGGTCTCTACTTTTCATAACATACAACATTCAGCCTCTGTTGGAAGGTCAATGTCACAACTGGCAATTAACCCATTACATCATAGGCTATTTTTAGTCCCAAGGTCTTTGAATAAATCTACTGAAAATGACTGTTTACAAATGTATGAGAGAAAAGGAACATTTTAGAATTGTGCAGTTTTGAAACCATTGTGATAAATAGAGCATTTGCTCCTAATGGAGCAAATGCTCTATTTATCACAATGGTTTCACCAAGTGGTGTTTACAGATGTTTCAAAAGGCATCGATATGAGAGAATGGGTTAAAGCCTGCTGTTTAACCCTTTCCTTCATATAAACACCTTTTCACGCATTTGCAAACAGAGAAGACCTAGATCAGACGGCTCCTATAGGAGCCATCTAATCTATGTCTTCTCTGTTTGCTTTTGACATGCCATAGATCTGATTCTTCAGTGTTTGTAAACGCAATACATTTCCTTCAAAAGTGTACAGTATAAAATTCAACTAATAAATATTCATGATGTCAATATTTCTTTTATGAATATTCAACAGGGAAAGGGTTAATAATGTCCAGATGAGACACAGTGTTTGACACACTAGTATTGAAAATAAAATATGAAAATTATAGCAGATTACAATAATTGTTGCATATGATAATTACTTAAGTGTTGGAAGGGTTAAAGGATTTTCTTTGTGGGTGAGGCTGTAAACATGCATCCTTCAGAAATGCGCTTGTGGGTTTAGTCATTCGCCCCACCAGAGGAATATTTGTGGTGATTTAGAAACAAACCTTTGAACCTTTTTAGTGTGCTATCATTCTCTTTTATAATAACTTTTTGCACTTATCGGCAAATACCTTAAGATCTCTGCAACCAGTTCAGATCCAGATGAGACATTGAGTAATGTGATGTCTGATCAGGATCAACCTGTTTGATATTCAGACTGCACTTTTGAAGAAAAATAAAAGAAAAAATAACTCTTTCCCTATTGAATATTCTTGGAGCAAAAAGTGACATCTTTAAAAAGATTAATTAAACTATTTGTTGTAATGGCTTATAAACACAGGACATTTTGGCTCGGGCAGAAACTGAAGAATCAGATCTATGTTATATCAGAATCAAACAGAGCAGATCCTGATCAGACGGCTCCTACAGGCACCATCTGATCTGGGTCTTCTCTGTTTGCAAAGGCATGGAAAGTTATATTTATGTGAGGGTTAACCATCAGAATTACAGCAGATGGTACTTTCACAAATATTTTCAATGTGTGTCCAGTGTAGATTGACACTGATTCTAACATTGTCCACATATGTCTTGTCCAGTGTAGATTGTCCTGTTGTAGATTGCCTGTGTAGATTCTGTTGTCAAGCTGAACATTGTCCACGTATATCTTGTTTGTTTGGACACATAGATATATTCACTTGTGAACATTGTCCACGTATATCTTGTTTTGTTTGGACACATAGATATATTCACTTGTCGTTTGCTGGGTGAAGAAAAACCATAAACTGACCATAAACTGAAGTATGATGTATGACTGTTAAAGCTTTAGCCTTTGTCTTGTTAATCAAGAAGTGACGGACATGTACAATTTGTTTATTCAGATCAGAGATAACTCCTCTTATTATCTGGATCTAAGCAGTTTGCTTTAATGAAAATAGTTTCTTTAAAATTTAAATCAATCTGATAATTTTTAGAAATAAAAAAAATTAGCAGAATAAAACGTCATTTTAACGGGGAAACATTAGCATTGGGCGTAATGTTTACATTGTATCAGGTGTATATAAATAGCAGGATTTATGCACTGTCAAAAGGTGTTGACCCTAGGAAAATTGAGATAAGATTGGCAGTAATCTCCCTCACTGGGTAGGTTTTGGAAGTACAAAATACTTGATTTTTAACCTACCGTATGTGGCATTCTGGGTTAATTTTATTCGATAACAATAGTTATTGCAGATAGTTTGGATCCAGATGGGCTTATTCTGCAGATCAAGATTTTAATAATCTTTTTTTGAAGAAAAAAAAAAGCGATATATTAACCCTTTCCTTCATATAAATGCCTTTTCATGCATTTGCAAACAGAGAAGATGCATATATATCAGATAGCTCCTGTAGGAACTGTCTGATCAGGGTCTAGTCTGTTTGCTAATGGAATTTGATAGATCTGTTTCTTTAGTTTTTGAAATGGCAAATATTTTCAACCCTCGATATGTCATTATAACTATTTCGTCCTAAATATTCAGAAGTTATTGAAATTTTGGACTAAATACAGAACAGGGAAAGGGTTAAGTAGATGTCAGTTTTTGGAGAGTTTATAGATACGTTTGTGGAGAGTTTATAGATATCTAGAGTCATTTTAACAAATCCCAACTATGATTTGAGTCGAAATCCTTCTTTAACCTTTCCCCTAATGAACATTTATGCATGAATTGATCAATTTATGAATATTCATTAACTTAATTGTTTAAGATGAACATCTGATCTGGGTCTACTCAGTTTGCAAATGTGTGAAAAAGTGTTTATGTGAAGTAAACACAGGGGTTTTTCACCTTCTATAACAGAGGCCTGTAAAAGGCCCCTTCCCAGTCATGCAGTTTTCCCAAAAATCCAAACTTACACCAGCTTTTTTGTTTCCCAAATCAGCAATTTTAGCGATAATTCTTCCCAAAATCAGCAGGCTAAAGCCCCTTCCCAATTAAGAGAGAAAAAGCCCTGAAACCTTTTCCTTCATATAAACGTGTTTTCATGCATTTGCAAACACAGTAGACCCAGATCAGACGGCTCCTGAAGGATCAGTCTGATCAGGGTCTGCTCTGTTTGCTGATGGATTTTGAAAGATCTGTTACATGTACTTTACTTTCTAAAATGTCTACAATTTTCCATCTTCCATATTTCATTTTAACTACTTTGTCCATGATTATTCAGTAGGTATTGAAATTTGGAATAAACAGAGAGCAGGGAAAGGGTGAATTTAAGGTTGCGTAATTGCTATATGAGTGAAAAAAGAATAATCAATACTCAGTGATGCAGTCAGTTTGTGTGAGGCTAGCATTCACTGTTTCAAACAGATGATTACTTACCATGGGATACATGAATTAGTGATAGCATTTGTAGGCATGTATAGATCCTGATGCAAAGGCCCAGATAAGATTGCTCTGTTCATCACAATGGTTTCAAACTACAAAATTCTAAAATTTTACTTTTCTCTAGTAAATGCTCCTTTTGTGTAGATTCATTCAAAGAGATTGATCTAAAAATAGCCTATGGAGGAAAGGGTTAAAACATTTTCAATAATAGCTTGTTTGTTTCTCCTCCAAACTCCTTTGTTGTGATGACCAGCCTTTAAAATTGTCTCAATTTTAGAGACAATTACAAGGAGAGTTCACAATGTAGGGTTTAACCCTTTACTCCATTATATACGCCATTCTATGCCTTTGCAAACAGAGTAGACCCAGATCAGACGGCTCCTCTATGATATAATATCTATAGGTATGATTCTACAGTATCTGCCATTGCCAAAAATTTCTGTGTCCATGTGCTATTATAACAAAATAATCTAATTAACCCTTCGCTTGCTGAATTTTAAAATGCATTTCTCCTTCTTTACCCATGCCCTGTTGTAGGATTACATATATCTTCACTGTGTACAAGTATTTCGCTGTGCAATCACTGCTGTGGAGTGCACTGGTTGCACAATCAACTTGTAAGTAGTGCAGACCCTGATGAGACAGCTCCTTTAGGAGCTGTCTCATCTGGGTCTACACTATTTACAGGTAGGTATATTGACGTGAATAGCAAGCGAAGGGTTAATATTCAGGAGGTCAAATGATATTTTCACAGACTGATATTCCTTGGTATCTTCAGTAAGAATGTGTCACCCATTGTTTGCTGAATCTTTACCTAATTGTCTTCTCATGTCTAACATTGTCTTTACAAGCTTGACAGTCTGCAAACATTGTACTTTCACTGCACAACTGTACATGGTTGCATCAAAATAATTTCATCAGAGTTTCAGATAACTACAATGTCATGTAGTATGAATTCAGAGGCCCAGATAAGATGCATATTTGAATACATTTTCAAGAATAGGTGCCTTAGTACTCTTCTAGATTTTAAAGAGTGGTCACGACATAGGCTTTCATGGAGAATTGATGATTTTATGCACCTTTATAATGAGAGTTGCTCTGTTTCATCGGATTTCAAACTTCATGGGTCATCATGGTTTATCACATGGCAAGGCAAGAGCTGACATGCTGCTGCACCTGTCATGCAGTATCTTTGCATGTTTGCAAAACAAACCTTGAATGTTTTGCACTCAAATTGTAGAAAATGTGTTTGCATGTCAGAAAATCTAATTCTACCCAAAGTATTCTGACATCCAATCTCCACTCTTCATGGGTTCGTAAAGCTGAATTTGGCATCATTCTGATAGCAGTAAATTAGCCTGATGCAAATAGTGTAAATCGTGATCAAAATGCTCTGGCCATCAAGAGGTTCTAGGGTTAAATTGTCACAGGGGATGTTTTTGTATATTTGACGGAGATTATCCCCTCTACTAAGAACTAAAAGGAAGGCAGGTCAGAGGTTTTAATCCCTTGCGCTGCTTTGAAATCATCCCTCATCATCATATCATCTCATCATTCATTGGCGCTATATGACCTATTTAGTGTCGTAGTGCTGTAAAACCCAACACACTCACTGAAGAGGAGTTTGATCTGGGCCAGCATTATTTCTCTATACTAATGTTGAACATAGTTAACCCTTCTCCTGTTGAATATTCATGTAAGAAATAATGAAATTGATATTGATTACATGATTTTTATAATGGCATGTGAACACATGCAGGGCATCCTGGCCCAGGCAGAAATTGTTGAATCAGATCTATATTATATTAGCAAACAGAGCAGACACTGATCAGACTGCTCCTGTAGGGGTTGTTTGATCTGGGTCTACTCTGTTTGCAAAGGTGTGAAAAGGTGTTAATATGAAGGAAATGGTTAATTCACAGAATGAATACTTGTATAGCATCTGCCAACTTTGTCATGAAAAAATAAATGGCTCACCATGAGGAGTGATTGTTGATGAAGGGGGAGCTGTCTTTTAGTATGCACCACTTCTTCTTTTCACAATGTGAATAGGAATGTTGAGTAGGGATTTTTAGAAAGTTTCCACTCATGATTGTAATAACTTTTTTTCATAAGATGAACTGTTTGAGATGGAGACTTCATACTTGGTATGTACATACACATCTCATGAAGCTGCCATGTCCTGGTCAAGCTTGAAGGCCAAACGTCAAAGGTCGTCTTCCCTATCTAGCCAGGGAAAGAAATTGGAATACTTTTGATCATGAAACTATATCTGGTAGAAAATGAAGTTTATATTTCAAGGATTTACTGTGAATGCTAAAACTGTCACGCATTACCTCATGATTGTAATTTAATATGCTAGATTAGAAATTTGGTTGGTCTGCATGTCTGGAGTTTTACCCTTTGTACCAAGTTGCCCATTATGATATAGACATTTGATAAGTGCAAAAAATTCAGTGAGAATAGCATACAAGATGTCCACTGCTAAGAAAGAATAGGTCTATTTGGAGTTTGAACTCAAGCGTTTCTCTTTAATCTGGATCAACACTGTTTGAAATAGCTATTTAGCTTAGACTGAAATTTGTGTATGATGTATAAAAAATTCTAATGCTCAACTTGGTTGAAACATTTCGAACGGTTACCCATTTCATTTGAAAACTCTGCATATTGTTACTTTGTGATGTTTCTATCTGGGACGTTGTACTATCTTATGTCATAGAAAGGAAATGTCTCGTTTATAAAATTAAAGGAACCAAGTTCTTCAGGACCTTTGCTACATGAAACTGTGTATGGTTTAACCCTTTCCTTTATATAAATGCTTTTTCATGCCTTTGCAGAGTAGACCCAGATCAGACAGCTCCTATAGGAGCTGTCTGATCAGGGTCTGCTCTGTTTGCTTATGGAATTCCCACATTTTTTGTCCAAGCCAGAAATTCCCTTCAACATTTTACATGATGAAAATTAAGTTAATGAATATTTATTGAAGTGAACCGTTCATTAGAGAAAGGGTTAAACTAAGTTCTCATTCACACTGTAAAGGTTAGAAGTGAGTCATTAGTAAAGGTTATCAGCCATCCCATACTTTACCCTTACAATGCTCAATGTTCAAATGGACTCTTCCAAAATTCAAACAGGTCAAGCTTATGGTGAACATTTAGGGACTTTCCTAAAGAAAAGTGTAACATGACAAACAGTGCAGACCCTGATAAGAGGGCTCCTAAAGAAAAGTAACATGACAAACAGTGCAGACCCTGATAAGAGGGCTCCTCTAGGAGCCCTCTCATCTGGGTCTTCACAGTTTGCTAAGGGCAATAGTGATATGTGTCCCACACTGTAAGGGTTCAATCTCTGTATATGAGTAGATATGTCTCAACTGCATTGATAATGAACCTCTCCTAGTCATTTTGTCATCATATATTACCATAAGTACAGTAGAATCTGCCTATGGCCACCTTACAATGAATAACAATAATTATTGGGGTCTATTAGAACATGTAATTGCATAACCTTTTTCCTCACATAAACACATTGTCAAGCACTTGCAAACAGAGTAGACCCAGATCAGATGGCTCCTCTAAGATATTGTTGGTATCACTGGATAATTTAGCACTCAAAATTGATTGGTTGTTTCAAAATTTTGGTTGCTATGGTAAATGAATGGTGGGCTCTGATTGGTCAAAATTTAGATCTCTTTCAACAAAATTTGAATATTCGATTTTGCTGAAAATTGTTATGTAGGGATATTTAGTACTCTGAATTAATTCGAAAGAATTGGTTGCCATGGTGAATGAATAGTGGGCTCTGATTGGTCTAAATTTACATTTTGTTCGATTTTGCTGAAAATTGGTCTTTAGGGGTATTTTGGTATCCTGAACTCAATGAAGCTGTTAATTATACCCCCCCTTTTGAAAAAATGGGGGTATATTGCTTTGCACATGTCGGTCGGTCGACCGGTCGGTCGGTCTGTCGGTCGGTCGGTAGATCGATGGTTTCCGAACGATAACTAATAAACGACTTGGCCTAGAATCTTCAAACTTGCTGTGGTGGTTGGTCATGACAAGTAGATGACCCCTATTGTTTTTGAGGTCACTAGGTCAAAGGTCAAGGTCACCATGACCTAAAATGGTGAAATAGTTTCCGATCAATAACTGCTCAAGGGTTTGGCTTGGGATCTTCAAGCTTGCTGTGGTGGTTGGTCATGACCACTAGATGACCCCTATTGATTTTGAGGTCACTAGGTCAAAGGTCAAGGTCACCATGACCTTAAATGGTTAAATGGTTTCCGATCAATAACTGCTCAAGGGTTTAGCTTAGAATCTTCAAACTTGCTGTGGTAGTTGGTCATGACCACTGGATGACCCCTATTGATTTTGAGGTCACTAGGTCAAAGGTCAAGGTCACCATGACCTTAACTGGTAAAATGGTTTCCGATCAATAACTGCTCAAGGGTTTGGCTTAGGATCTTCAAATTTGCTTAGGTGGTTGGTCATGACAACTAGATGAGTCCTATAGTTTTTTAGGTCACTAGGTCAAAGGTCAAGGTCACCATGACATTAAGGGGTGGAATGGTTTGCGATCGATAACTGCTCAATAGTTTGGCCTAGGATCTTCAAATTTGCTGTGGTGGTTGGTAATGACCACTGGATGACCCCTATTGCTTTTTAGGTCACTAGGTCAAAGGTCAAGGTCACCATGCTCTTAACTGGTCAAATGGTTTCCGATCAATAACTGCTCAAGGGTTTGTCTTAGAATCTTCAAACTTGCTGCGGTAGTTGGTCATGACAACTGGATGGCCCCTATTGTATTTGAGGTCACTAGGTCAAAGGTCAAGGTCACCATGACCTTAACTTGTAAAATTGTTTCTGATCAATAACTGCTCAAGGGTTTGGCTTAGGATCTTCAAATTTGCTTAGGTGGTTGGTCATGACAACTAGATAAACCCTATTGTTTTTTAGGTCACTAGGTCAAAGGTCAAGATCACCATGACCTTAACTGATGAAATTGTTTGCGATCAATAAGTGCTCAAGGGTTTGGCCTAGGATCTTCAAACTTGCTGTGGTGGTTGGTCATGACCAGTAGATAACCCCTTATATTTTTTAGGTCACTAGGTCAAAGGTCAAGGTCACCATGACCTTAACTGGTGAAATGATTTGCGATTAATAACTGCTCAAGGGTTTGGCTTAGGATCTTCAAACTTGCTGTGGTGGTTGGTCATGACAACTAGATGACCCCTATTGATTTTGAGGTCACTAGGTTAAAGATCAAGGTCATCATGACCTTAACTGATGAAATGGTTTCCAATTAATCACTGCTCAATGGTTTGGCTCGGGATCTTCAAACTTGCTGTGGTAGTTGGTTGTGACCACTTGATGACCCCTAAAGTTGTTGAGGTCACTAGGTCAAAGGTCAAGGTCACCATGACCTTAATATGTGAAATGTTTTCAGATCAATAAATGATCAGTGGTTTGGCTTAGGATATTCAAAGTTGCTGTGGTGATTAGTCATGACCGCTAGATGACCTCTATAGTTGAGGTCACTAGATCAAAGGTCAGGGGGTCTAGGGGGGTATACATGTTTTACAAACATCTCTTGTTGAAAGACTTGTTTGCCATGGTAAAAGTGTGGTGGCCTCTGATTGGTCACATTGTAGATATTTGATTTTGCTGAAAAATGGTAAGTAGGGGCACATGGGTACCCAAAACGTCATGGCAGATGTTTCAAAAGTGTTGGTTGCCATGCTAACCCAGTAATGGCCTGTGATTGATTGAAATTTAGATATTTTGCTCATCAATACCTGTTGTCCGTTTCATTTGGGGGACATTCTGTAACAGATTCGGTTACAATGAAATCTTGTTGCCATTTGGCCCATAAGCTTGACATGTTTGAATTTTGCAATAGTCCATTTGAAAATTCAGTGTTGTAAGGGTTAAAAAAGTTGACTTCTGGTGACAGCTCTCTAATGGCAAATGGTGCAGACCTAGATCATTGGTCTGCTTCAGGATTCAGATGAGCTTCATGTACATGCAGAGCTATAGATAAAGGTGTGTACTCAAATCATCATGTCTCCACCAAACTCTATACTGTGACCACTCTTTAGAATTGTCTCAAAGTATAGGGTTTGGTGGAGAAAAAGGAACTATTCTTGAAAATGAATTAATGTATGCATCGCATCTTATCTGGAGCTCTGTACATGTCAGACAGCACCTCTAGCTATCGGAGGGTTGATGAATCCCGGCTAACTGCAGACTTTCATCTTGTCTTGCACAGCTAGTCCTCGGTAAACATTGATTTTAGCATCCATAAAATGGAGCTGTATAGCTGACAATTTGTCAAGAAAATGCAGAGTATAAACTAATTGCCGTTCCTTTCTGATGTATTGTACTTTAACCCTTTAGTCCATGAATATTCATGAAAGAAATAATGACATATTTATTGTCATAGCAATAAATTTCTATATTTACATTATTTTAACCCTTTACTCCATGACTATTCATGTAAAAATAAATATGTCATGAATATTGATTATATTATTTTAATAATGGCCAAAACTGTAGAATCAGATCGATATTGTGTCATAACCAAACGGGGCAGACCCTAATCTTGGTTTACTCTGTCTACAAAGGTGTAGAAAAGAGCAATTGAGTAAAGGGTTCACCCCTGCTATGGCCACAAACTACTATGTCCATGTGCTATTGCAACAAATTAATCTTATCAATATTCATGACATCATCATTTTTTACATGACTATTCATGGAGGAAAGGGTTAATACAAGAATTAAGTAATATTCATAATGAGGTATATTTCACATGGATATTTATCAAGAAAAGGGTTACATTCACTTGTTTAACCCTTTCCTCCATAAATACGCCTTTCTACGCCTCTGTAAAGATCACCTGTTGAAACCATTGTGATAAATAGAGCATTTGCTCCTATAGGAGCAAATGCTCTATTTATCACAATGGTTTCAAACTACAACATTCTAAAATGATCCTTTTCTCTAGTAAATGTTCCTTTTTGGTAGATTTGTTCAAAGAGGTTGGGTCTAAAACTAGCCTATGGAGGAATGGGTTAATGCATATGATATGCTTTCAAAGTCTTTTTAAGAGCATCTTAGTGCTTCATCAGAATACAAAACTGACTGTTGGCAAAGTTTGTCATGTGAATTCATCTGAATCATTTGCTACAGTTGACTCTTCCTAATGCAACCACATACCGGGTAATTTATTAACACAGGAGTCTGTAAAAACAGGTGGTTGCTTAATGCAACACAAAAGTAATGCAGTATAGGAGCTTTTTGCTTAACATTTATCCTGCATTGAGCTAGCACCTGTTTAAAAATCCATATTAGAGTTCTTTTGAGTGGTCGTATTAGTGGGATTTTACTGTATGTAAAATTGGTGCATAAGAAACCAGATCTTGTTTTTCAAACTAACTGATAGTGAGTTTATGATTATTTATGTACTGTATATAGGAACTAGATGAGACACAAGGTAAATTAGTCTCACCAGATCTAAACTCTCACTGCAGTTTTAAAGATAAATGAATGGAAATATGCTCTCAGAACTGCTGCAAATGACAATTGTTTCCAATCATGGCAATGACCTAGCATGCAAGGAGTTATGGTAATATCCAGACAGGTCAGATTTCAGTGGTGTACATGACTAGCTGAGATGGTTCAGCTTTGGGCAAACATGTTATATCCAGACGGTGCAAATTTCAGCATTTCTGGACTCATGGGAATGGGAATTATGCAGCAGACAGCTCAGCACATTTGCAGTAAATTTGATTTCCATTCAGAGATGTAATTATCAGTGTTCCTGACAGACAAATCCTGATGTCTCAGAACAGAAAGAACAATTGGAGATTGCTTATAGATAGCAATTACAGACTCTTAGATGACCTTGTAAGCAGCTTACCTGGCATAAAGTTTCCAAGATGAGCTAGATTACTCTGCATCTCTAATGGTCTTTCGTTTCATCGTTCATTTCCGACACCAGCTCTTAAGACTCCAAAATGGAATTTTATAGAACTACATAATAATTATCCTGAGATGGTCTTGCATCAAAGTGAAATATAGCTGCCTGGACAATTTTGGTAGATGTTCATAATAGATCGCTTGGCCTATTAACAAGGTGAGCGATACAAGGCTCTCTTGTTGAGTAAAAATAACCATTGAACGTTGAATTTTAACCCATTACCGTATACGCTATTTTTTAGATCCAACCTATTTAAATAAATCTATCGAAAAGGAGCATGAACTAGAGAAAAGGAACATTTTAGAATTTTGTAATTAGAAACCATTGTGATATTTATCACAATGGTTTCACAAAGCGACTTTTACAGAGTCGTCAAAAGTCGTCAATATGAGGTAATGGGTTAACAATGGAATGATACATGATTGTTTGGTAGTAGAGTCTACTGGATGGTACTTCAGTTGTCAACAGTAGTTTTACTCTTTATGCAATGGATATTCATGCCAGAAATAATTATACCATCAATATTGATCAGCTGGATTTCTATGATAACAGGAATTTTTTACCATGGCAGACAATTTTTCATAAACAGAGCAGACCCTGATCAGATGGCTCCTACTAAGCCTATTAGGAGCCATCTGATCTTGGTCTACTCTGGTTTCAAAGGCGTTAGAGGTATATAATTATGGAGTAAATGAATTTGTTTTATGTCTATTTTTACAGCGCTGTGATACAGAAATGATCATACAACCCAAATAGTAACTTTTTTGAATCTCCATCAGATTAATGAAAGACTGAACTAGAAAGCTGTTTTCTTTGTGAGATTTAAAGTCTGCTATGACAGAATAAAATTGAGTGGGTTTTCCAAAATTTAAGATGTTCAGGAATCATTATTGAAATGTTGTATTACTAGATGCTTGCAAGTAGGCAACATGGCCTGCCTTCAAGTATGGTAGCAGTGTATGGGGGTGGATTGTTTGGGCTGATGTTGTCATTGTATTGATAACCTATCTTGGCATATCAGACTTGGTAGATGAATTCTTGTTGGGCGTTGCTCTCTTACCCAAGTTTGGAAACGGAGTCTTAGCTATTGTATATGATGCATTTGTGGGCATTAATTAGTGTCAAGGTTTGCAGTGTGGATTCAGTTGAGGGGACCTGATCATAAGACTCCAATGCATTTGTCTTATTCGTCATGGTTTCCCAGTTGATATTCATGTAAAAAATTATGACATCATGAATATTTATTGATTAGCAGAATTTTTACAATGTGGTATGTACACATGAAATGTTCTTGTTGATAAAAACTGTATACATAGATCTATTATAATTTCAGGAGCAAACAGAGCAGATCCAAATCAGACGACTATTGCAGGTGTCATCTGATCTGGGTCTACTCTGTTTGCAAAGGCATAAAGTGTTTGTATGAGGGACAGTGTTAAATGATATAATGAAGCAGTCAGTAAATTAACATGGGCATCAATAAAAGCATTTTGTTTTCTGTATTAGTCCATTTTTAGCTCACCTGAACAAGCTAAATGGGAGACGAAAATGTCCGGTGTGCGTCGTCCGTCGTCAACAATTTGATAATGAACACTCTAATGGTCGCAATTTTAGTCCAATCTTCATGAAACTTGGTCAGAATGATTGTATTGATAAAATCTCGGACGAGTATGAAAGTGGGTCATGTGGGGTCAAAAACTAGGTCACTAGGTCAAATAGTAGAAAAACCTTGTGAACAGACCTGTAGTAACATTTTTTGTCCAATCTTCATGAAACTTAGAATGATTGTCTTGATACAATCTCAAACAAGTTTGAAAGTGGGTCATGTGGGGTCAAAAACTAGGTCACTTGGTCAAATAGTAGGAAAAACTCTAGAGGCCACATTTTTTAGCCGAATCATCATGAAACTTTATCAGAATGATAGTTTCGATAAAATCTCAGACGAGTTTGAAAGTGGGTCGCGTCGGTTTAAAAACTAGGTCACTAGGTTAAATAGTAGGGAAATATTGTCACATTTGCAGCTGAATCTCCATGAAACTTTATCAGAATTATTGTTTTGATAAGATCTCAGACGAGTTAGAAAGTGGGTCACGTGGGGTCAAACACTAGGTGAAACAGTAGAAAAACCTTGTGAACACTAATGGTCACAATTTTTGTCCAATATTCATGAAACTTAGAGTTAATGTATTTATTAAATCTCGGATGAGTTTGAAAGTGGGTCATGTGGGGTCAAAAACTAGGTCATTAGGTCATATAGTAGGAAAACCTTGTGAACACTCTACAGGTCACATTTTTAGCTGAATCTTCATAAAATCTTGCTCTCCAGAACCACTGCTCATGATCCACTACCAACATTGTTCAAATATTGTCCCTTAGGTCAATATTGTCCCCATCCTGGGGTTACCCAGCTATAATCTTAAATCTGTGGTAATCAGGTGAGCGATTAAGGGCCATCTTGGCCCTCTTGTTTGATTATCCCATCGTTTTTTGCTTTTGCAAACAGAGAAGACCAGGAGGAGGCATGCTACAGATCTGATACTCTACTGTTAAAATATGGCAGTAGTTACCTTATTTCATATTTTCTTGCAACAATTGATGTAAATACAGTTGAACCTGTCCTAAGCAGCCATTCATTTATTGAACATATTAGGAGTCTTAAAAAGCAGGTGGTTGCTCAATTCAGGGAAAAAGTAATGCAGAAAGCTCCTGTAAGACCTTTCTGCATTACTTTTAACCTGCATTAACCCTTTCCCTGTTCTATGTTTATTCCAAATTTCAATACCTACTGAATATTCATGGACAAAATAGTTATAATGAAATACGGAAGGTGGAATGTTGTAGCCATTTAAGAAAGTAACGAAATCGATCTATCATATTCCATTAGCAAACAGAGCAGACCCTGACCAGATGGTTCCTAAAGGAGCCATCTGAACTGGGTCATCTCTGTTTGCAAATGTGTAAAAAAAAATGTTTATATGAAGGAAATCGTTAACCCTTTCCCTGTTCTATGTTTATTACAAATACTAACACTTACTGAATATTCATGGACAAAATAGTTTAAACGAAATATGGAAACATTGTAGCCATTTAAGAAAGTAATGAAACAGATCTATCAAATTTCATTAGCAAACAGAGCAGACCCTGATCAGGTGGCTCCTAAAGGAGCCATCTGAACTGGGTCATCTCTGTTTGCAAATGCGTGAAAAAAATGTTTATATGAAGGAAATAGTTTTAAAGCTACCACCTATCTTACAGACCCATAATTGACCTCGTTTTGAGGGCTGCGTAGGACAGGTTCTACTGTAATCTTAATGGATAGGGTCATCAGGTAACTGGTTAACACACCACCCTGCAGTGTACATCCATAAGAATGATGGATGAAGCACTGTATTTATAACATTCAAATACTTAAAATCGTCATCTCTCCACCAAACCTGATGTTGTGACCACTCTTTAGAATCGTCTTGAAAAGGTGATTATAAAGAGTGGTCACAACATAGGCTTTAGTGGAGAAATAAAGGAGCTATCCTTGAAAATGTGTCAGATGTACACACCTTATCTGGGCCTCTGATCCATCTAAAAAAACTCTTAGTGCTTTACTGAGATGTAACTGAAAATATGGTATGACTGTATGAGTGCTTTTGGCTATGGCCATCTTAGTACGTCATAATAAAACAAGTTTGTGATATAGAGACTGACTTTATTGCAATATTGTATGATGTGTTCTGAATTGTTGAATTATTTGATGCTGTATTTCATGTACTGTATGTAAGCAATGAGTCTCACCAGGTAATTCATCACTTACTACAATCATTGTCAAGGTAACAATATGACAAATCATGTTAATAACCAACAAACCATCAATCAAATTTGTCAACATCATCTTCCAGGAAAATGTGATGTGTATGTATTGTAGTTAAAAACAAAGTATTGTTTGGTATCAGTTTTATGTTGTATCAGTTTAATGTGAATTGTTGATGGGTTTCAGCATAGGCTAGGATGTGACTCCAATCTAATGGTGATCTGAATTGTTTCAAGCAGTTTTGATCTGATGAGATGCTACATAACTTGTCTTGTCAGGATCTAAACTATTTGACACACAGTTTCAGTTTTTAAGAAAAATGGAAGATAATCAACTATGAGAATTAAGAAATAATAGTCGGCATCATTTTTGAGATTTATGAAATAATAATTAAAGGCAACAAGTTTTGCCAGGAACAACAAACAAGCATGCAGAAATCATCTGTTTGAATGGTGAATTTTCAAAGTGGAATAGTCCATTATTGTTTAACCCTGGTTCCCTGTTCTATGTTTATTACAAATTTCAATACCTACTGAATATTCATGGAGAAAATAGTTATAATGAAATATGGAAGGTGGACCATTTTAGCCATTTTAGGAAGAAAAGAAACAGATCTGTCAAATTCCATTAGCAAACAGAGCAGACCCTGATCAGACGGCTCCTCTAGGAGCCATCTGATCTGGGTCTACTCTGTTTGCAGATGCGTGAAAACACGTTTATATAAGGGAAAGGGTTAAAACAAGTCCATTCAGTATTAAAGGGTGCTCTTTGAGAGAGAAGTGTGAATGACAAACAGTGCAGACACTGATCAGAGGAGTCCTTATTAAGGTGTCTATACTGTTTGTAAATGACAATACACATGCATTCTGCACTCAAAGGTTAAATAAGATATTTATTAGCTACAGCTGTCACAATAGAAATCTTGATGATGAAAAAAAAACCAAAAACACTTCTAAAATGAAAAACATAAAAAATTGTCAGCTTTACCATAAAAGCCAAGTCAGTCACCAAAATGTTAATCTGGGCATTTTGTTTTATTTTGATGTTAGTGTGTAACACTATGAATATAGAAACAAGTTATTTAACCCTTTCCGTCATATAAACATGTTTTCACGCATCTGCAAACAGTAGACCCAGATCAGACGGCTCCTAGAGGAGCCGTCTGATCAGGGTCTGCTCTGTTTGCTCTTGGAATTTGATAGGTCGGTTTCTTTAGTTTCTAAAATGGCTACAATGCTCCACTTTCTGTATTCATTATAACTAATTCTGTCCATGAATATTCATTAGGTATTGCAATTTGTAATAAACATAGAACAGGGAAAGGGTTAACAAAATTGTCTGAAAGGTGTAGTATGGGAGGATCAAGAGAATTTGAGAGAAACATGTAAAAATGTCAGGTTGAGATTTTGCAGCCGAATTTAACTTCCTTATTAGGATGTGTATAGAGGTAGGAAAAAGTAGGTATGTCTGAATGTTTCAGTTGTTGAGAAGTCAGCGAAGTTATAGGATCGTTTGTTTATGGAGATCTGATGGTAATTGAATTCCTTGGTTGCTTTGAAGATGTCTAGGCCTGATACAGAAAATTAGAACACAAATGCCAAAGCTATCCATGGGTTGCAGATCACTGAAATGAGGCTTCTGGGGAAGGGGTGATTATGTTTGCAAACAGTTTAGATCCAGATGAGGAGACAAGTAATGTGTCATTACACCAGGAATGAGGATCTAAACTGTTTGACATTTTTACCTTTTTTTTCCCCAAAAGAAAAGTCGTCGTTGGTTCACCTGGCACAAAGTACCAAGGTGAGCCGGGATCTCCCTGTGTCCGTGGTATCACTTGTCAATATTTTTTTAACCCTTTCCTCCATAAATACGCCTTTCTATGCCTTTCCACTTCTTGAAACCATTGTGATCCTATAGGAGCAAATGCTCTATTTATCACAATGGTTTCAAATTACAAAATTCTAAAATTTTACTTTTCTCTAGTAAATGCTTCTTTTGGGTAGATTCATTCAAAGAGGTTGGGCCTAACAATAGCCTATGGAGGAAAGGGTTAAGCAACATCTCCTAAACAACATTAAAGATTTCAACCAAATTTCACAGGAATGATCTTCAGATAACCTTCCATGAAAGTTATATTAAATCTTTCTGGTTAATTGTTTATGTAGGTCACAGGAGTGGATTTTCACCATATGTCTGAGGAATAATTTGTAGGTATCAGATTTGTTTAAATAATTCTTGTACACTGTATTTATAAGTAGGTCACACGAGATCCATATATCAGGTGAGCGATACAGGACCATCATGGCCCTCTTGTTTTAGTGTACTGCAAGGTCATCTAGTTTCAAATCAAGATATTTATTTCCTGAATTGATTCATGCTATATTAGTCTGACATCAAATGTATTGATATTTTAGTGGTATTCAGTTTTCAAAGCTTCAATATATTTGATCACAATCATACAGTGTCCAGACCAGAAATATTTAATATGCTATCTGCCATAGTTCTATATTTCACACAGAAGAAAATGGGAATTTCCTTTCAAACCATAAGCATTACTATAGAACTTTGTTCTGGTGATCACTTAATAAATATAATCACAGGCTAGCTAAAACCACATGGTTACTAAATGCAGAATAAAAAAGTTTTAAAAGCATCAATTTTGTCCAACATAAGCTAACACTTACCTTAACCCTTTTCCTGTTCTTTATTCACATAAGAAATTATGACATGGTGAATTTTTATTAGCTATATTTTTATGCTCCCCAGATCAGGTCTTTGGGGGCATATTGTTTTTGCCCAGTCTGTTTGTTGTTTGTCATCAACATTGGTCATAACTTTCCAGCCAGTACAGAAAGAGTCTTGATATTTGGCATGCATATGTATCTTGTAAAGCATGTGTATCTCACGATGCTGCACATTTTGAGGGCTGACATGTCAAGGTCAAGGTCATCCTTCAGGGTCAAAGTCAGATGTTTGTCAGCAACTTTAACATAGGGCATAGGGCATAACTTTTAAATCTGTAGAGATAGAGACTTGATATTTGGCATACATATGTCTCTCCTAAAGTCACACATTTCGAGGGGTAGCATGTCAAGGTCAAGGTCATCCTACAAGGTCAGAGGTCAAATATATAGGTCAAATCAACAACTTTAGCATTGGCCATAACTTTTGAACCAGTACACATACAGACTTGATATTTGGCATGCATGTGTATCTCTTGAAGCTGTGCATTTTGAGGGGTGGCATCTAAAGGGCAAGGTCATTCTTCAGGGTCAAAGGTCAGATATTTGTTTGTCAGCAGCTTCACATTTGCCATAACTTTGGAATCGGTAGAGACTTGATATTTGGCATTCATGTATATCTCTTGAAGCTGCACATTTTTAGGGGTGATATGTCAAGGTCATCCTTCAAGGTAAAAGGTCAGATATGTAGGTCAAATCCGTTACTTTCGAACCAATAGAGACTTGATATTTGGTATGCATGTGTATCTCATGAAGCTGCACAGTTTGAGGGGTGATATGTCAAGGTCATCCTTCAGGGTCAAAGGTCTTATCAGGGGGGCATTATAGTGTTTCACAAACACATCTTGTTATAAATGTTTATCGTACATGAACAAAGGATTTTTTTACATTTGCAGAAACAGTAGAATCATATCTGTTTATGTGATAAGCAAACAGAGCAGACCCTGTTCAGATGGCTCCTACAAGAGCCGTTTCATTTAGGTCTACTCTGTTTGCAAAGGCATAAAAGGGTATTTATATGAAGGAAGGGATTAACCATTTCCCTTAAATAGACAATTGTTGGTATATTCGCAAACAGAGCAGAACCTGATCAAACACCTCCTATAGGAGCTGTCTGATCAGGGTCTGCTCTGTTTGCTTATGGAATGAAATAGATCTTATTCTGAAGTTTCTGTCACAACCAAAACTTTAAATTTCCTCGTTAACCGTTTGCGTGCTAATAGTATACATATGTCAGCTCCTTTCATATGGGCTTGCACTATTTGCTATAATAATTCAGTGGCTGCAATTGATCCAACTTAATAGAATGATTCAGCTAATTAATATTCATGGTGGATTGATATGCATTCAAATGAGTCCATTAATGTTCAAACAGTAATCAATTCTTAAATTACAGTTCATTGAGAAAAGGATTAAAAGATTCCTTTTGAGAGACCTTTGTAGAGAGGTTTTATTGTAGAGCATGGGAATATATAGAATGAACTTTAGTAGTGATTTAGGGCCATAGCATGCAATGATGTCATTGAGCATTAACCTTTAACCCTTTCCCTCATATAAACGCCTTTTAAACGCATCTGCAAACAGAGTAGACCCAGATCAGATGGCTCCTATAGGAGCCATCTGATCAGGGTCTGCTCTGTTTGCTAATAGAATTTGATTGATTGATTGATCTGTTTCTTTACTTTCTAAATTGGCTACAATGCTCGACCTTCCATATTTCATTAACTATTGTGTCCATGAATATTTAGTAGGTATTTAGTAGGTATTGAAGTTTTGAATAAATATAAAACAGGGAAAGGGTTAAAATCTTAAATTTATATTCAATGAGGAAAGGAATTAGACTTGTTTGTAGGGAGGTTTTACTGTAGAGCATGAAAGTAATAAAGGATGAACTTTGGTAGTGATGTAGGGCTATAGCATGCAATGATGCCATTGAGCATTACATGATTATACAGAAAATGCCAATATTTAACCCCTTGAGGCCATTTTCTGATTGAAGTTTCGTAGAGAAAGATGAATATGGCTTTTCATCATAGTGACAGCAGGTTTCCTCATTTCTATAATCAGAGTACATGTAACTGGACCTTGTCTGGTACAGTAAAGCATCATTGAACCTTTCCCAAATGAACATTTATGCAGAAATTAATTACTTCATGAATATTCATTTAATATAGTATTTTTTCTTCAAGAGATTCTTTGGCTTAGACAAAATCTGCTAGATCAGATGTATAAATCCATAAGCAAACAGCAGACCCTGATCTGACGGCTCTTACAGGAGCCATCTGATCTGGGTCTACTCTGTGTTTCTGTGAAGGAAAGGATTATGTGCACACATTGATTTAGTATCATAGGAGTCGAGTCTTTAAATGTTGATAGAAGTTTATTGCAGGCAAATTATACAGAAAGCTCCTATGGGAGCTTTTTGCATTAGTTTTCTCCTACATTAAGTTTCTACCTGCTTTTAACCCTCTACTCCATAAATATGCCTTTGCAAACAGAGTAGACCCAAATCAGAGGACTCCTACAGGAGCTATCTGATCAGGGTCTTCTCTGTTTGCTTTTTGAAAGATATAGATCTGATTCTGCAGTTTCTGCCTTGGTAAAAACTTTATGTCTTGATATGCCATTTTAAAAAAAAATCAATCTAATGAATATTCATAATGTCATCATTTTTTTCATGAATATTCACGTTATAAAGGCTAAAGGCCTCAGGGTTAACTAAGATATCTGCTATAACCCATTCCTCCATAGGCTATTTTTAGATCCAACCTCTTTGAATAAATCGACCGAAAAGGAGCATTAACTAGTGTACAGGAAACTTTTAGAATTCTGTAATTTGAAACCATTGTGATAAATAGAGCTTTTTGTTCCTATAGGAGAAAATGCTCTATTTATCACAATGGTTTCAACAGGTGACTTTTACAGAGGCGTAGAAAGGCATATTTATGGAGGAAAGGCTTGTTTATATCATTTTTTTCTTCAACTTCCTTTCAAAATTCTAGCTGAATTATTCCATTCAGACAGCAGACAGCTTTAATCCTTTCCTTCATATACACACCTTAAACTGTTATCAACCTTCTGTTCATTCAGACGGTATAAATATCCTCCACATAAACAAATGGCAAACAGTGCCTAAGTCACTGTGGGCCGTGGCAAATTAAACACAAAAATTGGCAATATTGACTTATTTGTGCCTAAGTGTCCCATAAGGAGAACAAATTATTTTTCAAAGGTCAGAGCAGCAAAAGAATTATTGCAGAAACATCCCACCCAGTGAAATTTAAAATGGCTCATAATATATGATGGGCAAGTGCAGTTAAAAATGGGCCTCAACCCTTTCCCTCATAAAAACACCTTTTGACACTTTGCAAACCCAGAGTACATCATAGGCTATTTTTAGATCCAGCCTCTTAAGAATAAATCTACCAAAAAGGGAGCATTTACTAGATAAAAAGGAAAATTTTAGAATTATTTAGTTTTAAAACCATTGTGATAAATCAAGCATTTACTACTTTAAATGGTTACACAACGTGATCAAAAGGTGTCAATATGCAGGAATGGGTTAAAGGGGAAGGTCACGGGTTGACTAATTTTGTCTTTTATAGTTAACCCTTCGCTTGCTATTCGCGTCAATATACCTACCTGTAAGTAGTGAAGACCCAGATGAGACAGCTCCTGCAGGAGCTGTCTCATCAGGGTCTGCACTATTTACTAGTTGATTGTGCAACCAGTGCACTCCACAGCAGTGATTGCACAGCGAAATACTTGTACACAATGAAGATATATGTAGTTATACAACTTGGCATGGGTAAAGAAGGAGAAATGTATTTTAAAATTCAGGAAGAGAAGGGTTAACTAAAGGCAATTTTTGTATCATTTTGGCATTCTTTATTCATTGTAATGTTTTAGTCAATCTGATGTGTCTAAGTAGAGATTTTTGAGAAGCTTTGACCACTGTGTAGACCTAGACGACATACAATGGAATGTATGACATGGTTAAAACTTTCATAGTAGGATAAAAGCACTGGAAGTGGTGGCAAAATGGTACAGGAAAGAGTAGTTTTGTCTATGAATAGTTAACTGAAGTGCTGAGCTTGCCTGACAGGCTGGCATGCTAGTTATACTTTATTCTAGTTTAGTTACCATAGCAGCTGAGTTTTTTCCAATAGTTGAGTTATTCTAACACTCTCCGAGCTGGAATTGCCATAGAGACAGTGTGATATCTGGATTTGGAGCAGACAGAAAGTGTATGGGGATTACTGCTTTATATGTTGCCATCTGAAAATATATATATAAACTTGTCTAAAAAATTGTTTGCTTCAATGGAATACAGTACTTCTTTGATCATGTGTGAATGTGTGTAGGCCTCAGTTTGTTTCAGAACGATATTTTTTGCCAGGAACCAAACTTGGTTTGTGGATTGGCTGAGTAAAGAGTTGCCTATGGATTGCTAGTATGCATCAGAGGTCATGTGGGTCAAGGTCAAGAACTCTGTCACTGAGACTCAGGAGAAATGACCGGTTTTCATAGATTTTCCCTTTTTGTCCCGTTGAATGCTAATTTCTAAATGGAATGACTCAACATTGCAGCCCATTTAGTATTAATGAGTAATGTGTTTTCTGAATATAAATTTGAAATTGCAAATAGTGCAGACTTTGGTCAGAGGGATCTTGCATTTTCTTTCTGATCTGGGTCTACACTGTTTTCAAATTCCGAAAGAACTTTGTTTGCAACGGACATTAGTTACTTGTTTCCCACATTGTAAGGGTTACTCTACGCTTTTCTGCTCCTATTGGTGTTTACTCTTGTTTGTTTATGATATAATATAGATATGATTTTACAGTTTCTGCCTTGACCAAAAATTAATCTAATTAATATTCATAATATCATTAATTTCTATATGAATATTCATGGAGTAAAGGATTAAGTATCTGTTTGGAACTAATATAATCCTTAAGCCTATCGAAATGCAATTAGTTAAGTCATGTGGAGATAGATTTTCAAATTGTTCATGTTTTACGATCTCACATCTTTCGCTTTTCTGTTCTTTATTGGAGAAGCAGATGTTCAGTTTTAGACATGTAGGACGTATCCTTCAAAGAAGAAGTTATTACATACATTATGGGATATTACATTGGTAGCCGGAAGGTATCATGTGGATCTCGGAGAATATTTTACATCGTTCATAGTGATTTCCCTCTTGGTTTAACCCTTTTAAGAGTAGAATTGCAGCCACTGTTTAACATCAGGCCCCATGCTTATAAAGCTTTTAGTTGAGTCTGAGTTTTGTTCTCAAGCTTTTGATTGGTCAGATTTGAGTTCTCAAGCTTTTGATTGGTCAGATTTGAGCCAAAGGCTCAAATCTGACCAATCAAAAGCTTGAGAACGAACTCAGACTCAACTAAAAGTTTTATAAGCATGGACCCAGAGTTCATTCAGTTGGAAATTATTAATATTTTTTGAGAACTTTGAATGACTGTGGGCCCTGATCAGAATACAAAAACATCTGATCTAGGTCTACACTGCCTGCCAAACCTCTGATCTAGGTCTACACTGCCTGCCAAACCTCTGATCTAGTTCTACACTGCCTGCCAATACCAGTTATCTCATTTTCTAGTCATATTAGCTGAGGATTGCAGTACTTTGTTGTTCTGTGTGTTACACTTCAAGGATTACTTTTACAAACATATTGATTGATACTCTGCCATATCTTGAAGGAGTTTTCAAGATCTATTGAAAGTTTTAAGGAAGCAGTAGTGTTGTACAATATGGCTGAGAGTGAAATTCCTTTGGAAACAAAAATGCAAGGTAAAGTTTGACTGAATTTGATATTTATGTATAGTTGAAACAAATGGAGTATGGGCCAGCTTGAAGGTTTATCTTTTCTGATATAATCTTATTTGCCTTTTTTCAAGTACTAAAATCGTAGTTTCTCCACTGAGCTCTATGTGATCTCCAGGGCTGATAAAGATGCTTACCCAAATATTAAAATCATCATTTCTCCACCAAACCCTGTACTGTGACCAGTCTTTAGAGTCATCTCGGCGAGACTATTCTAGAGTGGTTACAGTATAGAATATAGAATCATACGGTATCTATATTATTTCATAAGCAAACAGAGCAGACCCTGATCAGACTGCTCCTATAGGAGCTGTCTGATCTGGGTCTACTCTATTTGCAAGGGCGTAGAAAGACATATTTATGGAATTAAGGGGTAATATAAGTTTCTAACTTAATTTTTACAATGGCCAATGAACAAGGAGATTTTGGACCATTTCAGAAATTGCAAAATCAGATCTATGTAATTCCATTAGCAAACAGTGCAGACTCAGATCAAATGGCTCCTACATGAGTTGTCTGATCTAGGTCTACTCTTTTTGCAAAGGCGTGAAAAAGCGATTATATGAAGGAACTGGTTCAACTAAGCATTAGAATGTTTCATGGATCAGGCATGATTTAACAATGCATTCTCAGCATCATTGCTAAAGAATTATTCTCAAACATGCTTGCCTAGTTCCCAGTTTATAATCCAATCAAGGAGACCATGCAACCCCTTATAACCCTTTCCCTGATGAACATTTATGAATGTTTTGAACATTTTATGAATATTCATTAACTTATTTTTCATAAGATAAAACTGAAGAAGGGAATTTTGGCTCAGACAAAAATGTAGGATTATATCTATACAGTCTCATGGCTCCTTTAAATTCTTAAAACTAATATTCATTGAGGAAAGGAATTAGACTCCTTGTAGCGAGGTTTTTCTGTTGAGCATGAAAATAATAAAAGATGAACTTTGGTAATGATTTATGGCTATAGCATTGCAATGATGTCATGGAGCATTATACAGAAATGCCAGTATTTAATATGTAGGAGCTTTTGGTCAGGGTCTGCTCTGTTTGCTTATGGAGTAATGTAGGTCTAATTTTGTAGTTTCTGCTAGGGCTAAAATTTCCTGTGTTCATAATTATACCATTGTAACAGATATTCTATTCATAAAATGATTATTTCTTTCATGAATATTCATGGAGGAAAGAGTTGCAATAACATGGCAAGTATTTCATTGAAACAAAAAGTTCAAGGTAACCAAAACCAGTCAACATGTATTCATTATGTCTGTTAGATGAAAAATAAAATGTGATGTTATTTATTCTTTTTTAGGTGCGCCTACAGTTGCCAATGGTGACCCTACTCCAGCTCCCCAGCCAACTAGAGTGGTAAGTTGTCTTTAGTTTTTCTTTTTTATGTATGGACATTGTGCAGAATTACAAAATTATCCTTGCAACTTGGTTTGCTCTTTAATAAAGATAATGTGCAGTGTTAATAGTTACAGACTTACCATAAAAAAATCATACTCTAGTGAAAAATGCCCCTTTTCTGCAAAAAGATCAGGATTGTGCATAGAAAAAACCTAGATCGGGTTGTCTACATTTTATCTCTCGCATTTTCAAACATCTGTCCATTTGCTGAAATAGTAATTGCTAAATGCCAGTAATTTAGAAATGGGCCATTATAGCTGAACTTATATCACCACCAGACTTTGTACTCTCGAGCTATAGCCTACTGCTTTGAATGTGCGATAACAGTATAGTGTACCCTATCAGTGCAGGCTTGGGTTGTTTGGCTAATGTAGACCCGAACCAGCATGTTCATCCCTTTACCCCAGAAATATTAATGTAAGAAATAATGATGTCATGAATATTGATCAGATTGATTGTTATAACAGCCCTAACAGGACACAGGAAATTTTGGCCATGGCAGAAACTGTAAAATCATATCCATGTTATATCATAAGCAAACAGAGTAGACCCTGATCAGACGGCTCCTGTAGGAGCTGGCTGATCTGGGTCTACTCTGTTTGCATAAATGTAGAAAGGTGTATTTATGTAGTAAAGGGTTATAAGGAGAATTGTTTGACAAGGGTCTGCATGTTTTTACGTATTATTGCCTAGTTATACAAACATTTTTCTTAACCCTTTTATCCCATAATAAATGTTTTTTCATGTATTTGCTAATAGTGTAGACCCAGATCAGATGGTTCCTGTATGAGCAAATACTGATCAGGGTCTGCTCTGTTTGCTTATGAAATTATATACCGTAGATATGAAAAACTTTCCCTTTAAAAATTGTGTTTCAAATATTAACCCTTCGCTTGCTATTCACGTCAATATACCTACCTGTAAATAGTGAAGACCCAGATGAGACAGCTCCTGCAGGAGCTGTCTCATCAGGGTCTGCACTATTTACAAGTTGATTGTGCAACCAGTGCACCCTACAGCATTGATTGCACAGCGAAATACTTGTACACAGTGAAGATATATGTAATTATACAACAGGGCATGGGTAAAAAAAGATAAATGTATTTTAAAATTCAGCAAGAGAAGGGTTAATAATCAAGCAGAGTAGACCCAATTCAGACAGCTCCTATAGGAACAGTCTGATCAAGGTCTGCTCTGTTTACTTATGATATAATACAGATATGATTCTACAGTTTCTACCATAGCCAAAACTTCCTGTGTCCATGACATTGTGCTATTATGACATTTAATCTAATATTCATGATGTCATTATTTCTTACATCAGTATTCTTGGAGTAAGGAGTTAGATAACCAAAAATGTCAAACATACTATATAGAGCAGAGATCTAGAAACGAGGGATACTGATCTAGTCAATTTTTTTATTTCTCATCCAAATCCCATAGTGAGCAGAAACTGACGTTTATCAACACAAACAATTATCCAAATCCTTTCCTTGTTGGTACTCGTTAGAATTGTCCCAGAGATTTTAATAAGTATCAACACTATAGGACTATAGAAAATACTATTTTCTTTATCTAGAACCCAACAAATTTAAGCTTTTCCCACATCCGGACATTTTACTTTTGTCCCCTTTGCAAACAGAGTAGACCCAGATCAGTAGGAGCTGCCTGTTCAGGGTCTGCTGTATTTGCTTATTGAAAATGATGTTCATCTGATTCTGAAGTTTCTGTCAGAGCCAAAAGTGTCATTGTTGAATTAATTATAAAAAATCAGTCCATGAATATTCAAACAATAATAATTTCTTAAATTATTATTCATTGTGGAAAAGTTAAATGCAGAAAAGAGACAGCATTTAGTCATAATCAGGATGCAAACTAAGCTTTTGTATTGTGAATTTGCCCAGTGTGTGCTAAGAGTCTTTCATATTGATTGAAATCCGGCATTGAAGAGTCACATGTAATAATACCACAGGGTACCAGGGTGATATTTTATACCACTGATGATATTTTATGCCACAGGTGGTACATGTCATTAACGTTTAATTAAATCCACTGAAATAGGAGCACTTTACACATTTTAATATTGTATGGGAAAATCTATATGCACTTTATTAACTTTTATGCTAAGAAAATTTTACCATGTATGCTTATCTGCTTACACACTAGGCCCTGTAAATTTGTGATTACAGATATGCAGTCCGGATCCAGATAAGACACTTAATTTCTCAGTGTTTTATCCAGATCAAAACTGTTTGACCTGGTCAGCATATAATCATGAAAAAAATATAGCTTTCAAAGTTACAGGAGGTTGCAACTTTGGCAGACAAGTACAATAGGATCCCTCTAATGCGACCACCGAATGAATCAGCATGGATTTCTTTATAAGCAGGTGGTTGCTTAATGCAGGGCAAAAGTAATGCAGAAAGCTCCTCTAGGAGCTTTCTGCATTACTTTTGTCCTGCATTAAGCTATCACCCGCATCTAGCACCAAGAATTATACCTCTTTTAGGTGGTCACATTAGCGGGGTTTTACTGTACTTAGAAAGTTTCAGGAGGTTACAACTATTACAGACAAGTACTTAGAGTGTAAAGAGATATAATTTGTAATATGTGTAGAAGTAAGCGTAATTATTGTTGTACTGTATAACTGATAAAACCCTGCACATTCTATAACCACATGTATGGAAATACAAATGAGTATACCTAAATTATAGTTAATCATAGTATATCTAATTATAAATACATGTATGATATACTGGCACATGAACATTAGCCAATTATCTTACTAAAACAAAGTATAGTGCTCTACTAATTAGCGCAATTAATGCATTCATTGTTTTTTTAGTGTGTATTTTACAACTAGTTTGAACAATTTCCATGGCAACATTCTCTTTAAAACTACTGAAGCTGTGTAGAGAGTTTGATGTATGGAATAAGAATACAAGCTAGTCTTGACTATTGCTAAACTCCTTGCATGCTAGTGATGAAACCATGATTACCTACGCAAACAGTTTAGATCCAGATGAGATGCCATATAATGTTGCGTCTTATCAGGAAACAAACTATTTGACATTTTGATCATATCCTGCAAAGAAATTAAATTTTATTTCAAGTATTGAAGCAGATGACATTGTTGCTGATCAAAATTTACTTGGCATGCAGAAAGTGAATGTTGCTTAACCCTTTCCTCCAGTGGCTATTTTTAAATCCAACCTCTTTTGATGCATCTACCGAAAAGAAGCATTAACTAGAGGGAAGGAATTTTTTTTAGAATTTTGTAATTTGAAACCATTGTGATAAATAGAGCATTTGCTCCTATAGGAGCAAATGCTCTATTTATCACAATGGTTTCAACAGGTGACTTATACAGAGGCATAGAAAGGTGTATTTATTGAGGAAAGGGTTAAAGCTTGAGTTTGATTATAATTTGTACATCTGTGAATGAGAAAATGAGCTTGTAGAAGCTTCAGTGTTTTACTGAATACGTGATGAACTTTACAATCAGTTTGTATCCAGATGAGATGCCTTGTCAGGAATCAACTACATTATACAGTAAAACACCTCTAAACTGGACACTCAATTTAGTGTAAATGTTGGTCTTGGAGACAGGTGGTAGCTTAAATTCTCCTTAATGCAGGGTGAAAGTCATGCAGAAAGCTCCTCTATCTATCTTTATCATAAGCAAACAGCAGACCCTGACCAGATGGCTCCTATAGGAGCTGTCTGATCTGGGTCTACTTTATTTGCAAATGCATGGAAATTTGTTTATAATATGAAGCTAAGGGTTAAGAAAACAGGATAGGTTGGTTAGTAATATAGTGGTCAGGGATGTAGAAGTGCGGTTAAAGATTGTCAGCTCTGAAAACACTGATAATCAAGTCTCTTACATTAACCCTGTACCTGTTGAATATTCATGTAAGAAATAATGTCATGAATACAAATTTGGATTCATTATTATAATGGCATAGGAATACAGGAAATGTTGGTCCTGGCAGAAACTGCAGATTTATATCTATTATTTCAGAAGCAAACAGAGCAGATCATGATCCGACGGCTCCTATAGGAGCCATCTGATCTGGGTCTACTCTGTTTGCAAAGGCGTAAAAAGGCTATTGTTTCACATGCTAATGGTAAGTCTGATATGTATAATGTCTGCTAACAGTTCAGATCCAAATTAGTTGTAGAAATACATTTAGTTTTGAATGAAGCATACAGAAGAGTTTTTACAGGCACTAAATACTGTGAGAGCTATGAGTTGCTGGCATGTGACAGCTGGGAAGTCCATGATTAAGTGGTAGAGTTCTTTTAATATAAGTAGAGTGCAATTTATAAAGTGTAGCCACCTTAATTAAAGCAAAAAATTTTATTTGATAAATTACTTAGGATATGACCAAAACAATTATACTAGATATATGCGAGTATATTACAACTGTGTGAAAAAGTACCTAATATTCTGCAGAACATGCTTCTGTTTTTTGTGAATGCAAAACAAAGTAGACTCAGGTCAGACATCTTTTAGGTCTTTTTGTGTATGGGACATATAAAGATTAAACTCTACAGTGTCAGTCATGACCAACATTTCTGTTTTTCATATTCCCTTGAAACTTAGGCTAATTAATATTCATTAAGTCATTTTTTTTTAACATACATGTGTAATATGTGTTGGTAAGGGTGTCACAAAGTCATTTGTAGAATGCTAAGAAGTAGAGTATGAACGTGTCTCAACTTAACCCTTTCCTCCATGAATATTCATGTAAGAAGTAATTTTTTAGCCTTGGCAGAAACTGTAGAATCATATCTACTTAATTATATCATAAGCAAACAGAGCAGACCCTTATCAGACGGCTCCTGTAGGAGCCATCTGATCTAGGTCTACTCTGTTTGCCATGGCATTGAAAGATGTGTTAATGGAGTAAAGGGTTAAGCATATAGACAGATCCTGATCAGACACCTCCTAGAGGAGCTGTCTGATCTGGGTCTGCTCTATTTTCATAGGTGTTAAATTGTTAATAGGCATTTGTATGAAGGAAAGTGTGAAGTCTTTGCGTACTAGCATTCATTTTGCAATAACCTATCCAATCAGTTTGGATCCAGATGGAATGTCTTATTAGGCTCTTATCATGGTCTAAACTGTTCAACACCCTTCTTGTTTATTTTAAAGATGATGTGGTTGAAATGCTGAAATCGAGGAGTTTGGGAAAACATCGTTTTAAATGACAGTTAGATTTTCATGCAGAAAATTTTGCTATGTGCGTCCTAACATTTAAACATTGTCACTTGTGCATTTGGTAATCACAGTTGAATTCAGATGCACTTGGTTATGGCTGCAGGGATGTTATATGTACTTAATCATCCTGAGGATATAATACAATTCCTGTAGTTTTGTAGGTTGTATAATTTTCATCTTCCTGAACTGTTTTCAGTTTAAAATTTCAAAGTAGAGGTTTCCTGCATTCATTTTACAAACAAACTATGTCATGAGTCCATCAGTCTCGCCATCTGTCTGTCTATCAAGCTTTTAGCAAGCTTTTTTTGTCACATTTCTGCTCGTAGGTGGCACATTTGTTCTTTTGAGCTCTATTTTTAAGTAAATATGGGAACTTTTTATGCCCCCATTGCCGATAGTCAGGGGCAAATTGTTTTTGCCCTGTCTGTTTGTCTGTCTATTTGTCTGTTTGTCAGCAACTTTAACATTGGTCATAACTTTTGAGCCAGTACAAGAGAGACTTGATATTTGGCATATTTTGAGGGATGACAGGTCAAGGTCAGAGGTCAAATATATGGGTCAAATGACCGACTTTAACATTGGCCATAACTTTTGGACCAGTAGAGATAGAGACTTGGTATTTGGCATGCTTGTGTATCTCATGAGGCTGCACATTTTGAGGGGTAACATGTCAAGGTCAAGGTCATCCTTCAGGGTCAAAGGTCAAATTGTCTGTTTCTTTGTCTGTAACTTTAACACAACCTTAACATTGGTCTTAACTTTTGAGCCAGTACAGATAGAGACTTGATATTTGGCATGCCTATGTATCTCATAAAGCCGCACATTTTGAGGGGTGACATGTCAAGGTCAAGGTCATCCTTCAAGGTCAGAGGTCAAATATATGAGGGGGCATAGTGTTTCACAAACACATCTTGTTTGATTATTGTAGTAATAGTATTTTGTTTGTAAAATATTCAAATATTTGTATTTCCATACATGAAGTGGTAAAATATAGGTACTTCAGAAATCATTTAATAGGCCTATCTAAAAGTTGTTAAGTCCTTACATAATACTATTAATGTGGACAGTTGATATCAATGACAGTCATAAAATGTTTCACTCTCAGCTATATAACCACTTAATTGATAGAGATGCATTTTGAAACTTTTCGAAACAGTGTAGACACAGATGAGATAGCTCCTGACATAGAGGCAGGTTGTTTATGAAATAACAAAGATCTGGTTCTTCAGCTTTCCTTGTTTGTTATATGCCATTATAAAATTGCAGAAATTCATAGGCACAGTGTCATTATTTCTTATGTAATTACTCATCAGATAAAGGTTTAAGATATTTATAAGCCATCCTCCTCATATAAATGCCTTTGCAAACAGTAGACCCAGATCAGATGGTTCCTGTAAGAGCCATCTGATCAGGGTCTACTCCGTTTGCCTATGAAACAATATGGACTGATTCTACAATTTCTGCCATGGTAAAATATTCTACTATTCTTATATCAATGCAGCTAATTAATATTCATGATACAGTACAACCTCTCTATAATGGCCACTAAATTACATCAAGTATTCTGTGTTAAAGGCAAGTGGCTGCTTAAAGCAAGGTGAAAGTAAAACAGAACACTCCTGTAGGAGCGTTCTGTTTTACTTTCACCTTGCTTTAAACAGCCACTGTCCTAAATACTAACTGACACAGTTTAGTGGTCGTTATAGAGAGGTTGTGCAGTATCAGTATTTCTTACTAAATATTCATTAGGGTTCTTACTAAATATTCATTAGGGAAAAGTTTAACTGATTGTCTGAATGTCTGCTTGCATTGAATTCATGATTTCCTGTGCAAACAATTTAGATCCAGATGAGATTCTTAGTTGCTTGGCATCTCCTCAGTATCAAAACTGTTTGATTCTTTAAACAGAGTTCTGAAATCTGAAGAGAAATACCGAGAAAAAAGGACCGAGAGAATCCTAGCAGGTGACAGTTTTTGCAAAGAGAATGATTAAAGATCAACATAATAATAGAATTGATTGATGGAAAATTGGTTACGTTAAGGTGTGCCAATAAGAATTTTAGAGAGAAGAATAGCAGACTTGAAATATTCATGCTGATCCTAGACGATTAATGAAAGTTACAAATTATCTTTGACTGTTGGACACTCCAAGGAACATTATTTTACCAGGAGAATGCAAAATCAATAATTTAGAGATTTTTTAGAACACATGTACAGTGTAACCTCTTCATAACAGCCACTGTTGTGAATGAACACTGGGCTCTTTAACCCATTCCCTCACAGGCTATTTTTAGATCCAACCGCTTTGAATAAATCTACCAAAAAGGAGCATTAACTTAGAGAAAAGGACAATTTTAGAATTGTGTATTGAAACCATTGTGATAAATAGAGCATTTGCTCCTATAGGTGCAAATGCTCTATTTATCGCAATGGTTTCATAAAGTGGTTTTTACAGAGGCGTAGAAAGGCATATTTATGGAGGAAAGGGTTAATCCTTTCCCTGTTCTATATTTAAAACAAGGGGCTGTTTAGTGCAGAATGAATATAATACAGAAAGCTCCTTTGGGAGCTTACTTCATTATAGTCAATTAACATTGAGCTGGTTGCTTTGGAGAAGTTTTACTGTATGCGGAGATTGTGTTAGGAAAACAAATAATACATTAACCATTTACTCAATAGAGATGTCTTTTGACATGTGCAAACAGAATGAGTCCTATAGGTCAGATTGCTCCAACAGGAATCATCTGATCTAGGGTCAACTGTTGGTTTATGGAATTGTCTAGATCTCATCTGATTCTACAGTTTCTGTCACAGCCAAAATATTGCATTTTCAAATGCCATTGTAAGAATTCAGCAAATGAATATTTATGATATAGCAAAGTGTGAGGGAGTATACTTGAATTACCCTGGCAGTTGGTCAGTCGGCTGGTTGGTTGGTCTGACTGTCTGTATTTGGATTTGCGATCAAGGCTGCAGTGTGGGGGTGTTATCACCTTTAGTGATAGTTCTAGTTTCTTACATACTCTGCAAATGATGTGCATCTTACAATATCCGAATTATATAGAGTCTTTGTTATCAATCAATAGATCAGGTAAATAGTATTCAAGTTAAAGTTATAATTGTGGAAAAAACGTGTTATTATCTGATTTCAATATCTGGTTTATTAAAGTTAACATCAGAGTTTGATATCGGTATTAATGAGCATCAGACATTAACAGAATTGTGCAGGTTTTCACCAGTTTCAATATATTCACTGTTAGTTTAGCATAAGATTCGTTAGTACTGTTAGCATATGTCTGTAGTATTATGTTAGTATCAGAAATTAATACCACTATTAGTATGTGGTTAGCTTTAGATACTGATATTACTACATGTATATTATAAGATTGGCATTAGATATTGATAACATCTTCAAGCAGGCATAAGAATTAATGCAATATTCATTAGTAAGAATTTATTTTAGATCAACTTTAGTTTAGCTTTATAAAGTTAGTTGCAGATATTGCCAACACTTGAAATAGACAAGGTAGAAGTTTGTAAGCAGGATTAAGTCTCCATGTGTGCTTGTGATGTATTTTGTAGGAGCCAGTTAAGGAGCCAACAGCGCAAGCCAATGGAGGGGACTTCATGAACATGTCTGCCAAACAGATGCGAGAACTCTTGGCCCAAAAGAAGAAGGCTGACCCGAAGCAAAAATCCAACCTCGATTTCAAGACCAAATATGAACTATTCCAGAAGATGTGATCATGTTCTTAGAGATATTATAGATAACATTATTATATATTATATGAAGCAAAGAAAGACAATAATGCTAAGGACATTAGCTTGCACTTTGGTCAAAAGTACTGTACTGAAGGGAGATGCTTCTTGTATGATTTTGAGGTCTAACAGGTTTTCATGTTCTGTTGTTACATCTGTCATTCTACATTGATTATTTCGCCCATCAGCTATTTTTAGATCCAAACTCTTTGAATAAATCTACCAAAAAGGACTATTAAAATTTTAACTGAGAAAAGGAAAAATTTAGAATTGTGTTGTTTTGAAACCATTGTGATAAATAGAGTATTTGCTCCTATGGAGCAAAATTAATGCTCTATTTATCACAATGGTTTCAAAAAGTGACTTTTACAGAGGCGTCAAAAGGCGTCATTAGGAGGGAATGGGTAATCCTTTCCATACTGAACATTTATGCATGAATGGATTACTTCAAGGATATTCATAAACTTCCATTTTTATATTAAGGTAAAAATTAAAAAAGAATGACTAGGATCAGTTCTGTGTAATGGCATAAGCAAATAGAGGGGACCCTGATCAGGTGGCTCCTACATGAGTTGTATTGTCTGGGTCTACTCTGTTTGCAAAGGCATGAAAAGTTGTTTGTATGAAGGAAATGATTAACATACAATAGACCACTTAATGAATGAACATGGGTGTCTTTTTAAGCAGGTGGTTTGGTCATCAGTTTGGTTTGGTGTTTGTGTGCGTGTCTGAAACTCTCTTGAACATCGCTGGTGTTTGATGAGTTTTCGTTACATTAATAGATTAATAACCAAACTAAAACATTAAAACTATTAAACTTTGTTTGCCATTAACAGATATGCTTTGACATTCTAAGGTTTTCCACAAGCTCAGTGTACTTGCAGTACTTTTGACCATGTTTAAGCACAGAAAAAAACCATGTACAAATGAATAATTATTAATGGAAGAATGTGTGTATACATTGCGTATACATCATTAGAGGATCCTAATACAAGGCATTCACTGTAACAATCTGCTAATATTCACTTAATCATTTCCTGATATAAAATTATAACGTAAACGGTCAATGCACTTGTTGATGTTATTGACCAATTCATTACAACCTTTGTGAACAGATTAGATATTGTTGAGATTCCAAGTGGTATTGTGTCTCATCAGGATCAACCCTGTTTGAGGCTCTGAGCAGGGTTTTGAAGAGGAGATGGGAAGACATACTTTTAGATTTGAAGTCGGTGGTAATTCTAACCGATTAAACTTACTTTAACCCTTTCCCACATAGAGATAACCTTTTTCACCTTTGCAAACCAAGTAGACCTAGATCAGATTTTCTGGAGCCGTCTGACCAGTGTCTGCTCTGTTTGCTTGTGACATACCTGTAGTATAGGTCAGATTCTACAGATTCTGCCATGATAAAAAATGTCTTTATGCATGCATTGGCCATTATAAAAAAATCAGTTAATGAATATTCATGATTCTTTTATAAACCTTCATGAGGGAAAGGATTAATGTTCAAAGTGTTAAACTTGCATTTCTTCCTATGTAAGCTTTCAAATAAACATTTTCAAATAGTTCATCAACTTCATGGTAACATTGTTCATTTTGATTTTTTTCAGAAAGCAACTAACATTTATACTGTAGTCTAGCAACATCAGATAAAAAGTGAATATTGTTAGTACCAATTATAGCAATGGTTTGAATATTGTTAGTACCAATTATAGCAATGGTTTATTACTTCATATAGCTCTGCTTGCCTCTTAATTGTTTGGAGCAAATTTATATAAAGAATATAGTTTGGCAAAATGTTTGCAGAACTCAGGCCTGAGTACTCTTGTTTGTACTTGGATCAAAATTACGTTGTTAATTTTGGAAACATTTTCTATTCCAGCTTTAAACCTATGTTGCTTTGTAAAAGTGTCTGTATTAGTCATTCTCTCTCAACACAGGTGATGTGTTCGCAAACGGTGTGGACTCTGATCAGAGTTCATTTAAGGACCTTCTGAACAGGGCCTGCACAGTGATTGTCATTCAGAATCTTTAAGTATGTTTGAGCCAATCATAATTAAGTTAACCCTTACAGTGTGGAACACGAGTCATTAATGTCCTTTGTAAACAGTGTTGACCCAGATGAGAGGGCTCCTAGAGGAGCCCTCTCATCAGGGTCTGCACTGTTTGTCATATTACTCTTTTCTTTAGAAAAATCCCTAATTATTCACCATAAACTTGACCTGTTTGAATTTTGGAATAGTCCATTTGAAAATTCAGCGTTGTAAGGGTACAGATTGTACAGATATTGTACAGATGAACAAGGCTTCAAACAGTGTTTGTCTTGGTCGTTTTTGTTGTTACAGTTAATGTCTCCATAGCGATGTTCAATCCAATTCAGTAATAAAAATATCACGGCTGCAGTATTTGGTTTTTTAGGCATTGTGTTGCAGTCTGATGATAAGAATATGCATCAATGATTAACTCTTTCCCTCATATAATACACCTTTTCATGCCTTTGCAAACAGAGTAGACCCATATCCAACGGCTCCTGTAGGAGCTGTCGGATCAGGATCTGCTCTTTTTGCCTATGAAATAATATAGATATGATTCTATAGTTTCTGCTATTGTAAAATGTTCCCTTTGGCATAATGCCATTATAAGAATTCACCTAATTAATATTCATGATATCAATATTTGTTACAAAATGTTCATGATGGAAAGGATTAAAGAGCAAACTTGGCCGATCGCATGCATTGATGATACCAAGTTAGTCTAATAATGAAGGAATAAAGAATTGAGATGTATGGGATGACACTGTCTTGTATGTTTATTTAACTGTAGACCATACTGATGTTACAACTAAATCCAAGACTGTAAATCTGATGTTAGTCTAACCATACATGAAGCTGTTTGTATTGGTCCTGTAGCATGTAAGGGACTTAACCTTGCAGTATGGCACTTGGACAGTTTGGATGTGAAAGTTCTATCGATTAGTGGCAAGAGCTTCATTATCAAACTAAAGCACTCGCTGGGGAAATGTGTGCTTAGACCTGTAGTACAGTGAATCCCCGCTAATGCGACCACTTAATAAACAGCCACTGATGTCGTCTAAAGCAGGTGGTTGCTTAATGCAGGACAAAAGTTATGCAGAAAGCTCCTATAGGAGCTTTCTGCATAACTTTTGTCCTGCATTAAGCTACCACCTGCCTCTGCTACCCAGAATTATGCCCCTTTTTTGGTGGTCGCATTAGCAGGGTTTTACTGTATTACATTAATATGGTATCTTATATGGTTGCTCTTACTATTGGATAAAATAGTTAGAATTCTACTTTCCTCCACACCTCTTCAACTGTTTTTGCTTTGAAATATATTTTGGTCTGGCCAATATTTATGGCTGATAAAACATAAACCCCAGTCACTGGGCCATTTAAAGTTATTGCTGTTTGTAAATACCGCCTTTAATATAAAAAGAATCGCATTGTACATGTATATTGTAATACTTTACATATCTCGGAGTTTATAGGCACTGTAGATTAAACAATTCTATACTATTAATTAACATGTTTATGTATGTGTTATAAATTGTGAGTCCCTCATGGTCAACATATATGATTTGTTAGAAAAGGCCTATTGTTTTATAAACAAAGTGGATGATTGTTGAATGCCGAAGAAATAAGTCCTTGCCAGAAAGTTTATTGTGTAAAATTGTACTGTTGGCATAGTCAATGGTAAGTCATAGAAAGTTAATTTATACTATATTCTATAGCAGAAAGAGAGTATTCCAGATTCTTAACCCTTTATTCCATATATATTCATGTAAGAATTAATGATGCCATGATTAGTAATTCGATTAAATTTTATATAATTAGCACATGGAAATAGGAATGGTTTGCCACAGTTGAAATTTTAGAATCATATCTATATTATATCATAAGCAAACACAGCAGACACTAATCAGACAGCTCTTACAAGAGCTGTCTGATCTGGGTCTACTGTTTGCAAAGACGTATTTATGGAGTAAAGGGTTAAATGCATGTATTTTATATTGAATATTATTAAAACCCTAGTGACATAAAGTACAAAATATTATATTGCTATAGAATTCTAAATTCAACCACACTACAGTTCAAATTAAACGCTTCTTTGTAATAAACAAATCTGTGCAAATGTTGATTGAAAGAGAATATCACGTTACAGTGTTTTACCTGGCTGTAACCAGAGAAGAGTCCTCGGTTAACACTTTAAGTGCAATGGGGAAAATTTGAGATTGCATTCAGAAAACCGTCTTGACCCAGATAAGTGTAACAAGAAATATTTATGTTTTATCCAGATTCAAAATGTTTTACAGTCTTGATATTTTTTAAAAGAATAAGAACAGAAATCAACCTTGAAAATTAATAAAGATGGGAATAAATTGAGTGTTAAACATTATTCAGCTGGTCTCTACCTGGTAGGCATCTGCAACTTGGATCTGAATGAGATTCCAAGTAACCTGGCATCTCGGCATGATCCATTCTGTCAACCTGTCAATAGTTACTGGAGAGTTTGAACAAATTGGAAGTAAATTATATTTGCAACTGAGATAGGAGTTTATAAACACATAATTTTTCTTAGCTGGTTAAGGGTCAAGTGTTGGACGAAAAACTGCCCAGAATTTGGACATTGAAAGGTTACCTTTGATACCACTGGTCATACCAGCACTATTGGCTGGTATGACCAGCACTATTGGCTGGTATGACTTTGTTTATCCCTTTGAATGCGGCAAATGTGTGCACTGGCATTCAAATACAAAACAGTGTAGACCAGATCAAAGGGCCCCTAGAAGAGCCCTCTGATCAAGGTCTGCACTATTTGCCATTCAAAATCCTCTTGCAATTGTTTTACCCTTTCATGCTGTATGGACTCTACCTATAAACAATGATGGACTATTACACTTTGAAAGTTCAGCTTTGAAAGGGTTAAACCTTTGTTTTGTACATTCCACAATAAATACATGTTTTTTTGTTTACTGGTGATTGTTTTTGTGCCTTGAGGATTTGTATGTGTTCTTATATACTTGGTCTAAATCTAAAACTACTCAAACCTTTCTCATCTTACATGCATATTAATGGTGTTCATTTGTAAACAAAGCTAAATTAGTAATGACTTACAAAAGTACTGAAAAAGTTTATTGAATTGCCCACTATTGTGATTCATAATGCAAGATTTATTATTTCCTTTAGTATATTTGCTTGGTGATTTATTCTTTCTTCTGTGTTTGTGGTATACAGCTTTAAATATACAGGACCAAAAATAGCATCTGCTTTGGAAAAATGTCAGTAACATTTTCAGTAAATCTTTGTATTATGTTATTACTTTATAGCTTACTAACTGTTAAAATAGTTATGATGTTTGGAAAAGTTCTTATGAATTGCCCATATAAGGGTTGGTTAGAAATTGTATTAAATAAGCAAAGGACTCTAGAAAGGGTCAGAATATCTTGTTCTGCACTGCATGTATTTGGTGTTTGAAATGCCAGTCTTCAAACTTCACCAAATAATTTTTTGTGTATGCCACCATAGGAGTATTCTTTTAAAATCTAAAGATTCATCTGTCTATGGTCTTGTAAATTAGCTACAATAGAATGTGGGGTGGTTACATTCCAACATTTGATGGTTTTGAAAACATTGACTTACTATGAAACGAAACATTCACATCCATGGATTAACACATTTCTGTTTCATAATTCTTGACCTCTGGAGTTTTAAAATGATCCCCACTAAAACAAAACAACAATAAAAAACCCTCTTAATATGCCTCTAAAAGTCATTGAGTCAGGTTGGTAAAAATGGTCATAATCACACGTGTCAGTTGTGAAATGCATAACAGACACCCCAGTTAACCTTCTGTTTCTGATTTTGAAGTTGAATGGCTGATTAAATCTCTTAGCTAATAGTTAATCTTTACCATGCTGATCATATTTATGTTGATAGAAAATGTTTTGACTCTGCTTTTGAAGCCAATATTCTTCCATATCTTCTTACAGATATATAGTAAAAACCTCTCTATAACAGCCACTAAATTGTGTTAATAGTTGGTATTTAGGGCAGGTGGTTGCTTAAAGCAAGGTGAAAGTAAAACAGAACACTCCTATAGGAGCATTGTTTTACTTTCACCTTGCTTTAAGCAACCACCTGTCTTTAACACAAAATACTTGATGTAATATAGTGGCCATTATAGAGAGGTTTTGCTGTATAAGCAGTTTTGATCCTGATAATATGCCATGTTACTCGGCATCTCGTATTGATCGAAACTGTTTGCAAAGGTAATCCCAGTTTCGCCTGTAGCATGTCTATTTTTGAATGGTTTGGTATCTTCATTACTCATTTCATAGTTTCTCCTGTTTACCCCTCCGTTTGAAGTTTATCTTTTTATGTGGGCAGACTTTTCTTGCACTTACATTTTTACAGTTATACATGTATGCGTTTTATTTAGTTCTCTTTGTACTGGTTGGAAAGGTTGTGAAGATTTCTTCTTTGTATTTGTCCTCATACATAAAGATGATAATCTATCCAAATGCTGCATGTTTTCTCAATCTTAAGAGAAGGGAAGGTAACTCATATTTGTCCCCTTACAATGAACTTAATTCTGACATGGGACATTTTTGGGCTTTTAACCCTTTCCCTGATATAAATGCCTTTTCATGCATTTGCAAACAGAGTAGACCCAGATCAGATGGCTCCTATGGGAGCCTTCTGATCAGGGTCTGCAGTTTGCTTTTGACATGATATAGATCTGATTTTACAGTTTTTGTTAAAACAAAAACTTCCCTTGAAAAGACTTTTTAAGTTAACATAAACATTGAGTGAATAAATATTTATGTTGTAATTATTTTTTAACTGAATACAGAAAAGGGAAAGGGTTAAAATCTTTGAAGGAATTTATAGCAATTGAGTTGTTTGCAGCTTTCATGTAGATGCATTTTTGAATTGATGCAGTGCAAGCCATTAGAATTAGTATTGATAATTACCATATAAGTATATGTAAAAATTGAAAAAGCAATGGAGACTTTGTTTTTTGTTGAAGAATTTGCTGTTATTGTTGCTAGTGCAAACCTGATGATGCTCAATTGCGATACCCTGAGCTTTCCAAACAGTTTGGTTCTTGGTTAGATAATAATAATGAGATATATAGTAAAACCTCTCTATAACGGCCTCTAAATTGTGTTAATTAATTGGTATTTAGGGCCGGTGGCTGCTTAAAGCAAGGTGAAAGTTAAACAGAATGCTCCTATAGGAGCGTTCTGTTTTACTTTCACCTTGCTTTAAGCGGCCACCTGCCTTCAACACAAAATACTTGATGTAATTTAGTGGTCGTTATAGAGAGGTTGTACTGTATGTGTATCACCTGGTCTTGCATTATTTGCCTATTCAATTTCTGAAGTTACTAGTGATTATTATAGTTGCCATCGCTATGTTACTAATTCGTATAATGAAACGTTTTTGTCGCTCATTTGTGTTTTGAGTCGAAGAGTTTACCATTTGTTGTTATTATACGCTAAAAAGTGTGATATATATAAATATTATACCTTAGTAGTTCGTCATCAGAAACTTGTGCTCATTTTCCTACTCTTTGTAAATAGATACTATGTTCCTGTATCTGTCTATATAACCACTACATACACAATATACATACCATATTTTGTTGTTAGTTTCATCAACATGTTTTGCCATAACAATATATGTATTATACGTATCTCTATAAGCAGACTATTTCTTACCACCGTTGTTTAGAAAAAAACAAGAATATTCAGCCTGTATGCTTTTTAATTATTTTTCTTTAGTTTTAAGTTTTCCACAGTGACTAATTTTCATATTAAACAGTATGCTGACATCACAGTATTTACATGACTTTATATCACAATAATAACTTGATGGTGATGACAGCTAAGATATTGAATTATAATCGGTCAAAATTATATAATATATTCACTCGTAATATTTTGCTTATTCTATTTCATATCAATCTTTTTCTTGTCTGCGAAAAGTTTTCAATTTATTTGAAAGATGAAACTTAAATCAATTTCAAAAAATGATAATTGATTAAAGCAACAAAAAGCAGTACAGGGAAGTATGTTTTTTCACCGAGTTCCTGTTGACAATGTCCAATTGGAGTAGCAAAAGTTTGGTTTTCAAAATAGATGGTAGATATGTTTGAAAGTAGATAAATGTTTATGTATAGTAAAGGTGAGCTGATGGATTCTGTTGGTTCATCATGGTAGCTTTGTTAACCAATCACTGTGCACCTTTCTGTGCTAAGGGAATTCAAGAGCCAGTCTGTATGTATAGATTGATCTCATTGGTCAAGAAGACAATGAACTGGCCTATTAACATGGAATGTGACTGTTCAGCAATTTGCATATTCATTATTTACATAATATTCCAGGAACAAAGCCTATATATTTTGTTAAAATAAAGAAATTGGCAACAAGTTTATTTATTTTGTTATTTTTCTACCAAAGTCAAGTCCCTATCATAGTCTTAATTTATAAATTTAAAGTTTATTTTAACCATAATGTTTTGCTGTAGCGTCATACCAGTGATAGCTTTCACTATCCAGTCTTTTTGGAGGTAATTACAGCAAGCACCAAGGTTGCCATAGAAACAAGAATGGAAGAGTAAGTGTCTTGAAGTCTAGATTTATTGCAATTCTTACAGTGTATTATCCTGTAAAGAAGTCTCTAGCCCATTAAGTAATTGTCTGCTTAATGTTTAACCCTTTCCCTGTTGCATATTAATGAAAGAAGTTATTAGATCACGAATATTTATTAGCTAAATTTTTATAATGGCGTATGTTCACAGGATGTTTTGGTATTGGTAAAAACTGTGGAGTCGGATATATTCTAATTTCATAAGCAAACAGAGCAGACCCTGATCAGATGGTTCCTATAGGAGCTGTTTGATCAGGGTCTATTCTGTTTGCAAAGACATGAAAAAACTTGTGTATGAGTGAAAGGGTTAAAAGATTATCATTCTTCAATTTTTGTAGCTTGAAACCATTGTGATAAATATCTAGCATTTGCTCCTATAGGAGCAGATGCTCTATTTATCACAATGGTTTCACAAAGTGACTTTTACAAGGGTTGTCAAAAGTCATCAATATGAGGGAATGGGTTGAAAACATCAGCATTCAAAAGGTTCTCAACTTGACTTTAGAACAAAACTGTTGTGCACTGTTGTGATCCTAATCAGATGAAACTGATTTCACATATCGATATAAACTACTTAACTCTTCTCTTTCTGATCTTGACATAAACGACAGCTTTGTGATCAGGATCCAAGCTGTCTTAGCTAGTTAGCTCGTCTGTTTCGAAGAAATCACGAGCTATTGTCGTAACTCTGGCATCCGCATTGTCGCTGTCGTCGTCCGAAATCTTAACATTGACCATAACAACTTCAATTTATTATTTACCACCTTCATTTTTGGTATGCATGTTTATCTTGACAATGACGACAGATGAGCATTGGCACCCGCATGCGGTGCTCTTGTATAATAGTCCTTATCCTGCTGATCGCAACCTAGTTGTCATTAGCAAACAGTTTGGATCCAGATAAGACGGTGAGTAAATCAGTATCTCATCAGGATCCAAGCTGTTTGACACTCTCTCAGTAGTTAGTCTGAACGGGCATTATGTTTTTCGCAAGATAAGGGTTTAAACAAGAAAATGCTATTCACACTGGTTAACCCTTTCCTGCATATATAAACGCCTTTACATGCCTTTGCTAGATCAGAATGACTCTGTATGAAATCAATGCCTATTCACGCAATTGTAAACAGAGTAGACCTCCTGTAAGAGCCATTTGATCTGGGTTTGCTCTGTTTGCTTATACAGTAAAACCTCTCTATAATGACCACTAAATTGTGTTAATTAGTTGGTATTTTGGGCGGATGGTTGCTTAAAGCAAGGTGAAAGTAAAACAGAACGCTCCTATAGGAGCATTCTGTTTTACTTTCACCTTGCTTTAAGAATCCACCTGCCTTTAACACAAAATACTTTTTGTAACTTAGTGGTCATTATGGAGAGGTTTTACTGTATTATGATATTGATCTGATTTCAAGTTTTTTAATGCAAAAACTATCTACATTATATTGTAAGCAAACAGAGCAGACCCTGATCAGAGGGCTACTCTGTTTGCAAAGGTGTAGAAAGTAGTATTTATGTAGTAAAGGGTTATTAACTTATAATACTGTTACTAGCTAAAGATAAAATCTGATTAGAGTGTTGAATGACTTGGATCATCTGCTCATATCTCGCCTTTATCCAAAACATTTCTTCACATTATCACATTGCCTACACTGTCTTACTTTATTACTTATAAGTTATAACTATAGTCTTGCTTTCCTTAACCCTTTGCCTGATGAATACTCATGTAAGAAATTGTGACATATGAACACTCCAATTTTTTTACCATGGCAGAAACTGAAGATTCAGATCTATTTTATATTTTAGCAAACATTGGAAACTAGTAGGAGCTGTTTGATCTGGATCTAATCTGTTTGCAAATGATCGTAAATGGTCAATATGCATCTATCAAGTAAATGGTTATGGTTATGTTACAAGCAGCAAATGTAAAAAAATTATAAAAAAATAGCCCTTTCCTTCATATACATGTATATGCCTTCTCATGCATTTACAAACAGAGTAGACCCAGATCAGATGGCTCCTATATGAGCCATCTGATCAGGGTCTGCTCTGTTTGCTAATAGGATTTGATAGATCTGTTTCTTTACTTAGAAAAATGGCTGCACCTTCCAAATTTCATTATAATTATTTTGTCTATGAATATTCAGTAGGTTTTGAAATTTGTGTACAAATACAAAACAGGGAAAGGGTTAAATATACAGAAATAAAGTGAAATGCATGTAATTTGTTGTCTAAAAGGCTTTCAGATGTAATGCATGTCTACCCTCTGGCAGGCTCGTTAGAAGATGCATGATGGATGGACAGACGATGCCAAGCTGATCCACATCGTACTCCTGCTTTGCCGAAAGCAAAAGACCAATAACGACATTCGACTTGTTACACATTATTGGGGAATTCTGGAAAACCATTACCAGAGCTACAGATAAGGGTGTGTACCCAAATACTGAAATCATCATTTCTCCTACAAACCCTATACTGTGACCACTCTTTAGAATCGTCTCAAAGAGACGATTCTAAAGAGTGGTCACAGTATAGGGTCTGGTGGAGAAATAAAGGAGTTATACTTGAAAATGTTTTAATTTAAACATCTTATCTGGAGCTCTGACCTGTACAAATGGTTTAGATGCTGATGAGACACCAAGTAACTACTCTGCATCTCATGAGGACAGTGACAGTGTAAAAAGAAATAAACCAACAGGTGTACAGTAATACCACTCTATACTGGAATTTCGATAAAGAACAATTCAGGTCTTTTAGACAGGTGTTTGCTTATTGCAGGGTGGAAGCTTTCTGCATAACTTGTTCAAAACACACTGTCATGGTGTCAACAGTTGGAATCTTAATGAGATGCAGAGTTTCTCAGCACACTGTTTTGATTTAGATGGTTTGCAAAGATAATCACATATAATGTCTATAGTGTGAAATGAATTGGCTACATTTTGATTTTGCAAAATGGTCTTGTAGTGCATTAGATGCTTATATGGGTTTAGGGGCTTTATATATAGAATTGGAGGCAAATGCACGGTGAGAAAAGGTATCTTTACAGCCTGGCAGATAGTGTAGACCCAGGTAATTGACCTTGTTAACCCATTTCATGCTTGCAACATTTGTTTTATTATCTAAGCAAAAGTTTTGATCCAGATAAGAGATGCTGATTATCTCATAAGGATGTGAAATGTTTTGACACTACATAAGTAGAATGGGGAGACAAAATTAGGAATTGTAACAGGTGAAATATTTTGGAGACTTTTATCAAGCTGTATTTAATCCTTTCCCAGGTGTTCTATGTTTATTCCAAATTTCAACATACCTTATGGATAAAATGGTTATAATGAAATTGGAAGGTAGAACATTGTAGCCATTTTAGAAAGTAAAGAAACGGATCTATCAAATTCCATTAGCAAACGGAGCAGACCCTGATCAGACGGCTCCTATAGGAGCTGTCTGATCTGGGTCTACTCTGTTTGCAAATGCATGAAAAAGTGTTTATATCACGGAAAGGGATAGCTGATGACCTTTATTAATAGTGGTTTGTCTGGGACTTACACTGCCAGGTAACTTTTCTTACTTATACACAATATGCATATCACATTTTACTAATTGCATGAGGGGCATGCGTCTATACATATAGCATACTTAACCTACCAGTATTCATTTTCAGTGGATTACAAATTAACCCTTTCAATGATGAATTTTCAGAATGGATTAGTCCATCATTATTTATTGGTAGAGCTCATACTGTATGGAAGGGTAGAATTGACTAGAGGGTTTTGAATGACAAACAGTGCAGACCCTGATCAGAGGACTCCAATAGGAGGGCTTTGATCTGGGTCTATACCATTTGCAAATGACCTTCGAGGGATTCGAAACAGTCGATGGACAAAGTACTGAATGGACAATACAACTGTGATGTAGCTCTAAATTTGATGGATTGTCACCGGATTAGTGTGTTCATTGTTTGCAAGATTGCCAACAGTACATAGTAGGAAAGATTGGAAGAAATTATGTAAGCACTTGTGAACAGTGTAGACATGGTTTAGTAGGCTCTAGCATCTGCATTACTTGCTATTGGAGATACAGTTCATTAACCCTTTCCCTGTAAGAACATTTAATAATGACTTAATGAATTTTTATCATGTAAAATTTTCAAGGGATTTTTTTGCATTGACATAAACTGTGGAATCAGATCTATATCATGTCAAAAGCAAACAGAGCAGACCCTGGTCAGACAGCTCCTAAAGGAGCCATCTGATCTTGGTCTACTCTGTTGCAAATGCATGAAAAGGTGTTTCTATCAGGTAATGGGTTAACCCTTTACTTCATCAATATTCATGTTAGAATTAACCCTTCGCTTGCTGAATTTCAAAATACATTTCTCCTTCTTTACCCATGCCCTGTTGTATAATTACATATATCTTCACTGTGTACAAGTATTTCGCTATGCAATCACTGCTGCGGAATGCGCTGGTTGCACAATCAATTTGTAAATAGTGCAGACCCTGATGAGACAGCTCCTGCAGGAGCTGTCTCATCTGGGTCTTCACTATTTACAGGTAGGTATATTGACGTGAATAGCAAGCGAAGGGTTAATGATGTCATGAATATCAATCTGATCAATTTGAATAATAGCACATGGACAGAGGAAACTATAGAATCATATCTATAATCATAACTTCATAAGCAAAAAAAGCAGACCCTGATCAGAGGACTCCTATAGGAGCTGTCTGATCTGGGTTTACTCCGTTTGCAAAGGCGTATTCATTGAGTCAAGGGTTAACCCTTTACTCCATATATATGTATACACATTCTGCACTTTGCAAACAGAGTAGACTTAGTATTAACTTAAATAATTTTATAGATCTTATACTGCCTTGTCTGCCATGGCAACATTCCCTTGTTTCATGTGCCATGAAACAATTTGACCTCATATTCATGAAATCATAAATTTTTGCATGAATATTCATGAAGTAAAGAGATAACCCTCTAAATATGGGATGATTCATGATTATTTTACCCTTTTTTATGTGAATTGATCACTTCATAATTATTCAGTAACTTAATTTTTACAATGTAAAATTTTAAGAGGAAATGTTGGTTTAGACAAAAACTGTAGGATCCGATCTATGTTATTCTACAACCAAACAGAGCAGACTGTGATCCGAGGGTTCCAACAGGAGCTGTCAGGTTTGGGTCTACTCTGTTTGCAAGGCATTAAAAGGTGTTTGTATGAGGGAAAAGGCGTCCGTCTGTGTGTGTCTGATTTTAATTTGTCTGCGCGGTTTGTCCAAAACATTTGGTCGGGTTTTCATGAAACTTCATAGGATTGATCAGCACCATGCCTAGTAGTGCATATATTATTCCTGTTCCGGTTTAATGATTTTCTGCAGAGTTATGGGACTTTGAATTTTATGTCCCGGGGGGGGGGGGGGGGGGGGGTTTAGTTTTATTTCCTCTTTAGGATTTGCTGGCACGTCTGCAAGTAGTGTAGACCAAGATCAAATGGCGTCTATTTACACTTTCTTATCAGGTTCGAGAAATAATTGGTCTGCACAACAGCAATGTTTTTAACAGAACTGGGTCTCGTTTCCCTGGCAGGGGGTTATTAACTTAATCATAAATATTTGCCTGCAACAAATGATTTAATTTGCAAGATTGATTAAACCTTCATAGGCCAATTTGTGCATGATTAGAACTAATGAAGATGGGAGAGAAATGTAATTAAAGATGTGGAGAGGCGAAAATTGAGTCTTACTTAACAGTATGCCTGCATTGTAAGTCTGCACAATAACTGTGAATGATAACCTATTACCAGTTTGGATTCAAATGAGATGCCAAATTAGTCTCTCATCAGAATCTAGACTGTTTGACACCCAGGGAGTCTTTTTGAAAGAAATGAAAAAAAAGTTGGTTTGAAGAACAAAATGAAGCAAATTACTTTTTTTCAGAGGATGATTATTTAGGGGATCCTGTGCACAAATTGTAAATTGTTGTCCACTTCAAGTCTCAAACTGTTTCTTTCATTTATTTTCAAAAACAAATGATAAGCATGTCAAAAGTGCTGTAAAGATGTCACATGACATTTCATCTGAATCAAAACTGTTTGCAAAGGCTATGAAGGAAAAATTGAATTTTTAACACTTTCCCTCATATAAACGCTTTTTTACGCATTTGCAAACAGTAGACCCAGATCAGATGGCTCCTATAGGAGCCGTCTGATCAGGGTCTGCTCTGTTTGCTTATGATATTATAATAGATATGATTCTTTAGCTTTTACCAATACCTAAAACTCTTGTATACATGATTATGCCATTATAAACATTTAGCTAATGAATATTCATGACCTCCTTATTCAGCTAATGAATATTCATGACCTCCTTATTTCTTAGTTGCAAGAATATTGAACAGGGAAAGGGTTAATAAACATGGTTACAATGTTATAGGCATGATTGATCATACCGCAGCTGCATTTTCTGCCTGATAACCCTTTCCTTAATCAATATTTTGCATGAATTGATCACTTTATGAACCTAAATTTTATAGGGCAAAAAGAAAAGAGAATTGTCAGCTTAGCAAAAACTGTATGATTTCATAAGCTAACAGAGCAGACCCTGGTCAGAGGGCTCCTACAGTTCTCTGATCTGTATCTTTTATGTTTGCAAAGGCATGAAAATGGGTAAACCCAGAATCCCAGATTACCTCCTACAGGAGCTGTCTGATCATGGTCAAATAGCTCCTACAGGAGACATCTACTCTGATTGAAAATGTGCCCAAAGTGACCTATGTGAAGGAAAGTGTTAACCCTTTTCATGCATTTGCAAACCAAGTAGACCCAGATCAGATGACTTCTATAGGAATCGTCTGGTCAGGGTCTGCTCTGTTTGCTTTTGACATGATATAGATGTGATTATATAGTTCTTGTCAAAAGCAAGGGCATTCCTTGAATTTTTTACGTTATAGAAATTGAGCTAGAGCTAATAAATGTTCCTGAAGTCATTTTTCTTACACAAACATTGAACAGGGAAAGGGTTAATTTTACTGTCTCGATAAAGCCTTTGAGAAACCATTGATTGAGTGTCAAACAGCTGGGATCTGTATGAGATACCAAAGTACAGAGCATCTCTTTTGGATCCAAGCTGTTTGCAAATACAAGTCAGGTCAAGTCAGGTCACTCATTAGCAGAATAAAAGTTCAACAGAAAAGACGAGATGAATGCTGCTTGAAAGAAATATGAATATCAAATCAGTGTTTGAAATCATTTGAGTCAAAGAAGAAGATTTTCTCAGGAATGTGTCCCAATTTTATCCTTTGCCTCATTTAACTCTCTACTGCATGAATATTTAGGCATATGTTAGAAATGATGACATCATGAATATTAGGTTAATTTTTAAAATGGCATATGAATACATAAAATTCACCAAAGTAGAAACTGTAGAATCAGAATATATCATAAGCAAACACAGCAGATTCTGATCAGACAGCTCCTATAGGAGCTGTCTGATCTGGGTCTACTCTGTTTGCAAAGACACAGAAAGGCTTATTTATGGAGTAAAGGATAAACCCATTCCCTCATATTGATGCCTTTTGAGGCCTCTGTAAAAGTCATCTTTTTTAAATCATTGTGATGCATAGAGCATTTGCTCCATTGGAATAAATGCTTTATTTGTCACAATGATTTAAAAAACTACATCATTCCAAAATCTTTTAATAATCGTTTTACTTGTAAATGCTCCTTTTTTGGTAGATTTAATCAAAGAGGTTGGGTCTAAAAATAGCGCTTGAGGGAATGGATTTAATAACTGAGTACCAGTATCTGACACTGTTTTGATATTCTCTAGATCTGAGCAAGTTCCTCAATTCTGAATAATATAAGGTCTTCCCTGTTTCCTATACAAATAAAGGTTTGATATTTTGCACCCTCTAACCTTAGGATAAGTTAAGGTTGATAAACAGACTTAGTGACACTTACCCGAAGGTCATCTTCCAGGAAAACTATTATCTCAACCCTTTTGATGCGGATGTGAGTAAGCTGACAATTTAAAAGAGAAACCTTCTGATCAGGGTCTACACTTTTTGCTGTACTATTCATTTTATCAACAAAATTTACCCATTTATATTGAATGGACTCTAATAAATAATGGTGAACATTTTCACTGGAGAAATTCAGCATTCAAGGGCATAACCCTTTCCTTTATATTTAATGCTTTTTCATGCGTTTGCAAACAGGGTAGACCCAGATCAGACGGGCCATCTGACCAGGGTCTGCTCTGATTGCTTATGATATGATAGAGATCTGATTCTACAGATTTTTGTCATATCAAAACATTCTCCATGAATATTGAACAGGTAATGGGTTAATTTTTAAATGCTTTTTCACGTGTTTGCAAGCACAGTAGACCCAGATGAGATGGCTCCTATAGGGATCGTCTGATCAGAGTCTGCTCTGTTTGCTAATGGAATTTGATAGATTTGTTTCTTTAGTTTCTAAAATGGCTACAATCTTCCACCTGTCATAACTATTTTATCCATGCATATTCAGTATGTATTGAAATTTGTAATAACAGGAACAGGGAAAGGGTTAATTGAACTATTTGCAGACTAAGTTAAAGTACATGTAATTGTTCTCTATAAAATTCTTCATATATACCATCAATTTTATCCTTTGCCTCATTTAACTCTCTACTGCATGAATATTTATGTTAGAAATGATGACATCATGAATATTAGGTTAATTTTTAAAATGGCATATGAATACATAAAATTCACCAAAGTAGAAACAGTAGAATCAGAATATATCATAAGCAAACACAGCAGATAGGAGCTGTCTGATCTGGGTCTACTCTGTTTGCAAAGGCACAGAAAGGCTTATTTATGGAGTAAAGGATAAACCCATTTCCTCATATTGATGCCTTTTGAGGCCTCTGTAAAAGTCATCTTTTTAGCTCACCAGAGCACAAAGTGCTCAGGGTGAGCTTTTGTGATCGCCCGTTGTCCGTCGTCCGTCGGCGTGCGTCGTGCGTCGTTCGTCGTGCGTCGTTCGTCGTCCGTCGTCAACAATTTGAACCTTTAAAAATCTTCTCCTCTGAATCTACAGGGATCTCAACTTTCATCTTTGGCACATAGCATCATATTCAGGTCCTCTACAAAAGTTATATAAATTATGCCCCTGGGGTCAAAATTGACCCCGCCCCAGGGGTGCCTTGTTTTCAATAGAAATATATAGTAAAACTTTGAAAATCTTCTTCTCTGAAGCCAGAAGCTTCTCAGCTTTCATAATTGGCACATAGCATCATGTTCAGGTCCTCTACAAAAGTTATATAAATTATGTCCCTGGGGTCAAAATTGGCCCGCCCCAGGGGTGGGCCGTTTTCCATAGAATCATATATTGCAAACTTTGAAAATCTTCTTCTCTGAAACTGGAAGGCTCTCAGCTTTCATATTTGGCACATAGCATCATGTTCAGGTCCTCTACAAAAGTTATATAAATTATGGCCCCAGGGTCAAAATTGGCCCCGCCCCAGGTGTGGGCAGTTTTCAATAGAAACAAATAGTGAAATCTTTGAAAATCTTCTCCTGAAACTGGAAGGCTCTCAGCTTTCATATTTGGCACATAGCATCATGTTCAGGTCCTCTACAAAAGTTATATAAATTATGGCCCCAGGGTCAAAATTGGCCCCGCCCCAGGGGTGGGCAGGTTTCAAAAGAAACAAATAGTGAAATCTTTGAAAATCTTCTCCTCTGAAACTGGAAGGCTCTCAGCTTTCATATTTGGCACATAGCATCATGTTCAGGTCCTCTACAAAAGTTATATAAATTATGGCCCCAGGGTCAAAGTTGGCCCCGCCCCAGGGGTGGGCAGGTTTCAAAAGAAACAAATAGTGAAATCTTTGAAAATCTTCTCCTCTGAAACTGGAAGGTTCTCAGCTTTCATATTTGGCACATAGCATCATGTTCAGGTCCTCTACAAAAGTTATATTATTTATGGCCCCGGGGTCAAAATTGGCCCTGCCTCAGGGGTGGCCAATTTTCAATAGAAACAAATAGTGAAATCTTTGAAAATCTTCTTGTCTGAAACTGGAAGGTTCTCAGCTTTCATATTTGGCACAGATCATCATGTTCAGGTCCTCTACAAAAATTATATAAATTATGGCCCCGGGGTCAATATTGGCCCCGCCCCAGGGGTGGGCAGTTTTCAATAGAAACAAATAGTGAAATCCTTGAAAATCTTTTCCTCTGAAACTGGAAGGTTCTCAGCTTTTATATTTGGCACATATCATCATGTTCAGGTCTTCTACAAAAATTATATAAAGTATGGCCCCGGGGTCAAAGTTGGCCCCGCCCCAGGGGTGGGCAGTTTTCAATAGAAACAAATAGTGAAATCTTTGTAAATCTTCTTCTCTGAAACTGGAAGCTAGGCTCTCAGCTTTCATATTTGGCACAGCGCATTATGTTCAGGTCCTCTACAAAAGTTATGTAAATTATGGCCCCTGGGTCAAAATTGGCCCCGCCCCAGGGGTGGGTAGTTTTCAATAGAAACAAATAGTGAAATCCTTGAAAATCTTTTCCTCTGAAACTGGAAGGCTCTCAGCTTTCATATTTGGCACAGCGCATCATGTTCAGGTCCTCTACAAAAGTTATATAAATTATAACCCTGGGGTCAAAATTGGCCCTGCCACAGGGGTAGTAGGCAATTTTCAATAGAAACATATTGAGAAAACTTTGAAAATCTTCTTCTCTGAAACTGGAAGGTTAATCTCAGCTTTCATATTTGGCTCATAGCATCATGTTCAGGTCCCCTACAAGTTTTTCTAAATTATTCCCTGGGGTCAAAATTGGCCCGCCCCAGGGCCGGCTAGTTCTCTATAGAAACATATAGTGAAAACTTTGAAAATCTTCTCCTGATTGTCTGGTGAGCGCTTCAGGGCCATTCTGGCCCTCTTGTTTTAAATCATTGTGATGCATAGAGCATTTGCTCCATTGGAATAAATGCTTTATTTGTCACAATGATTTAAAAAACTACACCATTCCAAAATCTTTTAATAATCGTTTTACTTGTAAATGCTCCTTTTTGGTAGATTTAATCAAAGAGGTTGGGTCTAAAAATAGCGAATGAGGGAATGGATTTAATAACTGAGTACCAGTATCTGACACTATTTTGATATTCTCTAGATCTGAGCAAGTTCCTCAATTCTGAATAATATAAGGTCTTCCTTGTTTCCTATACAAATAAAGGTTTGATATTTTGCACCCTCTAACCTTAGGATAAGTTAAGGTTGATAAACAGACTTGGTGACACTTACCCGAAGGTCATCTTCCAGGAAAACTATTATCTCAACCCTTTTGATGCGGATGTGAGTAAGCAGACAATTTAAAAGAGAAACCTTCTGATCAGGGTCTACACTTTTTGCTGTACTATTCATTTTATCAACAAAATTTACCCATTTATATTGAATGGACTCTAATAAATAATGGTGAACATTTTCACCGGAGAAATTCAGCATTCAAGGGCATAACCCTTTCCTTTATATTTAATGCTTTTTCATGCATTTGCAAACAGGGTAGACCCAGATCAGACGGGCCATCTGACCAGGGTCTGCTCTGATTGCTTATGACATGATAGAGATCTGATTCTACAGATTTTTGTCATATCAAAACATTCTCCATGAATATTGAACAGGTAATGGGTTAATTTTTAAACGCTTTTTCACGTGTTTGCAAGCACAGTAGACCCAGATGAGACGGCTCCTATAGGGATCGTCTGATCAGAGTCTGCTCTGTTTGCTAATGGAATTTGATAGATTTGTTTCTTTAGTTTCTAAAATGGCTACAATCTTCCACCTGTCATAACTATTTTATCCATGCATATTCAGTATGTATTGAAATTTGTAATAACAGGAACAGGGAAAGGGTTAATTGAACTATTTGCAGACTAAGTTAAAGTACATGTAATTGTTCTCTATAAAATTCTTCATATATACCATCAGTGTGTCAAACAGTTTGGATTCTGATTGGATGCTGGTTTACTTGGTGTCTGATCTAGATCCAAACAGTTTGAATAGGTCATCAAACAATCGCTGCTAGCATGCAATGTAGTTAACCATTTTCATCCCTTTGCAGACAGAGCTGTAGGAGCAGTCTGATCAGGGTCTGCTCTGTTTGCTTATGGAACAACATAAATCAGATTCTTCAGTTTCTGATACTATCCAAAAACCCTTTATTAAGCAAACTGTTTAAATATCAGCTAGTTAATACTCATAGTCCATATTTTTTACATAAACACTCAACAGTGAAAGGGTTAATTCAAGGCTGTTTCACAGAAATTTGATACAAACATGCTTATCAAGGTATTCCTCAGGTGTTTGGCCAAAATGCAAACAGTAAGATCCTGGATTAACAGGTGTAAGGTTATTACCCAACAAACATCATTTCAACCTTTAGCCTGCTGAGCAGATCTTTGTTGATAGAAAACGTCACTGATTTCCATTGATAGAGTTAATTTGTCTTGCATTTTATTTCATTAACCCTTTACTTCATATAAACACCTTTTCATGAATTTTCAAACAGAGAAGACCCAGATCAGATGGCTCCTAGAGGAGCCGTCTCATCAGGGTCTGCTCTGTTTGATAATGAAATTTGATAGATCTATTTCATTTTTACTGTTTTGTCCATGAATATTCAGTAGGTACTGAAATTTAGACTAAATATAGAACAGGGAAAGGGTTTAAAACGGTCAGCATATCACATAGATTGAAGTCTGGTGAAACGTTGAGTTACTTGGATCCAAACTGTTTACATAGGTAATCACTCATTTGCCTGCATCAGGCTAAAGGTTAACAAGATACAAAATGAGGAAAGGGATAGCCGAGATAGCCCAGCTGTAGACTGTGTGCTGTGTCCTGTAAATTAGTCATTTAACCCTTCCCCAATGAATATTCATGTAACAATCACATCAAAAATAAAAAAAATATTATTAGTTCACCTCAGCAAAGCTCAGTGTGACCTTTTGGGAGACTCGAATGTCCGGCGTCCGTCGTGCGTCGTCAACAATTTGCTTGTGAACCCTCTAATGGTCACAATTGTAGTCCAATATTCATGAAACTTGGTCAGAATGAATGTCTTGATAAAATCTCGGACGACTTCAAAAAGTGGGCCAAGTTGGGTTAAAAACTAGGTTACTAGGTCAAATAGTAGAAAAACCTTGTGAACACTCTAGTGGTCACAATTTTAGTCTTATCTTCATGAAACTTAGTCAGAATGAATGTCTTGATAAAATCTCGGACGAGTTCGAAAGTGTGTCAATTGGGGTTAAAAACTAGGTCACTAGGTCAAACAGTAGAAAAACCTTGTGAACACTCTAGTGGTCACATTTTTTTGTCCAATCTTCATGAAACCTGGTCAGAATGGATGTCTTGATAAAATCTCAGACTAGTTCCAAAGTGGGTCAAGTGGGGTCAAAACTAGGTCACTAGGTCAAACAGTAGAAAAACCTTGTGAACCTTGAGGTCACATTTATAGCCAAATCTTCATGAAAATTGGTCAGAATGATTGTCTTAATAAAATCCTGGACAAGTTTGAAATTGGGTTATGTTAGGTCAAAAAGTAGGTCACTGGGTCATATCTTAGAAAAATCTAGTTTACACTCCAGTGGTTACATTCTTAGCCCGGTCTTCCTCAAACTTGCTCAGTGTGTTTGTCTTGGTGATATCAAGTGTGATCATGGGTTCGGTGGGAATAAAAAGTAGGTCACTAGGTCAAATCTTAGAAAAAATACTCTAGAGGGCACATTTTTGGCCCAATCTTAAATAAAAAAAATCTGAAATCTATGGTAATCAGGCGAGCGATTGGCCCTCTTGTTTTTATAATGGCATGTTAAAACAAGAGATTTTAGTTTATATAAATGCCATGACAGAAGCTGTAGAATTAGATCTATATTAATCCATAAGCACACAGTAGACCCTGATCAGACGGCTTTCATAGAAGTTCTTTGATCTGGGTCTACTCTGTTTGCAAAGGCATGGAAAAGCATTTGTATGAAGGAAAGGGTTAACCCTTTACTCCATAATTATGCCTTTCTACGCCTTTGCAGAGTAGAACCAGATCAGACGGCTCCTGTATGAGCGGTCTGATCAGGATCTGCTCTGTTTACTTTATATATGATACCGGTATAGATATGATTCTACAGTTTCCGCAATAACCAAAAATTCCTGTGTTCATAGGTGATTATAAAAAATAAACTAATTAATATTCACGATGTCATATTTTCTTTCACAAATATTCATTAAGGAGAAGGGATAAATCCTCATTTATCTGTACCTACATGATAAAAATAAATGAATGTCATGAGAATAGTTAAGAGACATACAACTGTATGTAAAATGGTAAAGATGAATTTATGTGAATTTCAGAAAAGCAAGAATAAGCGTGCTCCAACCCCACCTTCGTCCCCAGAAGAGTTAGTGTTCAATATGTCAGCTGTTGAGATGCGGACGCAGATTGTCCAAAGGAAGAGGAGTGACAAGAGGGTGAACAGAACCAGTATGACAGAGAAACTCAACATTTTTGAAGCGCTGTAGATGTAGATCTGTTACTTAACCCTTTACCCAATAGCCTATTTCTAGTTTTGAAGACAGGTGACCACTTAAAGCAGGTTGAAAGTAAAGCAGAATGCGCCTTAATGCGCATTCTGCTTTACTTTCAGCCTGCTTTAAGCTACCACCTCCTAGAATATTGAAACTATTTATGATGCTATATGTTCATTATTTTAAAAATTGGAACTATTTTCTTCAGCGGAAGAATAAATCAAACACGCTAAAAGCCGCTTCTATCAGGTAAAGGGTTAACCCATTCCTCTATAGGCTATTTTAGACCCAATCTCTTTGAATAAATCTACTGCAAAGGAGCATTTACTACAGAAAAGGGAAATTTTAGCGTTGCATAGTTTTGAAACCATTGCGATAAATAGAGCATTTGCTCCATAGGATTTTATCACAATGGTTTCAAAAAGTGACTTTTACAGAGGTGTAGAAAGGCGTTTTTACAGAGGAAATGGTTAAATGTGTTATAAAGTGATTTGTATTTCTTTAACCAATTCCCTCATATTAATGCCTTTTGATGCCTCTGCTAAAGTCACTTTTTGAAACCATAGTGATAATAGAGCTTTTGCTCCATAGGAGAAAATGCTTATATTTATCACTATGGTCTCAAAACTAAACAATTAAATTTTTTTCATTTTTTCAAGTAAATGCTCCTCTTTTCAAAGAGGTCGAGTCTAAAAAGAGCCTAGGAGGGAATGCTGCACGCTAGTGGTTGAATTTGTGATTATCTATGTAAACAGTCTTAACCCTTAACTCCATAAATACACCTTTCTACATAAATACGCACCTTTCTAAGCCTTTGCAAACAGAGAAGACCCAGATCAGATGGCTCCTAGAGTAGCCGTCTTATCAGGGTCTGCTCTGTTTGCTTATGGTATAGTATATAGATATGATTCTACTGTTTCTCCAAACCAAAACGTTCCTGTGTCCATGTGCCATGATAACAAATTAATCTAATTAATATTCATGACGTCATTATTTCTTACATAAATATTCATGGAGGAAAGGGTTAAAGTTACCCAGGATCCAAACTGTTTGATGTATCTGAACATATTTTACAGGAAATATGGAATAAAAATAAACGTTAAGGACTGTGTCGGATGGCATTTTTTGCAGACTATATTTACAGTACTAAGGGTATTGTGTAATGAGTTTACTTTTAGCAATACAGTAGAACCTCTCTATAATGGCCTCTAAATTACATTAAGTATTTTGTGTTAAAGGCAGGTGGCTGCTTAGAGCAAGGTGAAAGTTAAACAGAACGCTCCTAAAGGAGCGTTCTGTTTTACTTTCATCTTGCTTTAAGCAGCTACCTGCCCTGAATACCAACTAATTAACACAATTTAATGGTCGTTATAGAGAGGTTTTACTGTATATCGACAAAGTTCATGATAACCTTTACCAAGAGTTTTGATCCAGCTGAAATGCAGATAACCTTGAACATTATCGAGGTCAAATCTACGTTGCACATGGATTATGCTGGTTTACAAAGTAATGGAAGAAAAATCTTTGAAACGTTAAGCAATCATCTTTTGAATAAGGACAATTTACAATGTACATACAGTGCTAAGAGTTCATACAAAGGTAACATAAAGAACAGGATGAGATCATGCTGGCTGTAACCTTGTATGTCCAGAATTTGGGTCACTTTTCAACTCTGTTAGACATAAGACATTTGAATTGAATGGAGCCATAGATACAGAGCCATACCATATTCTCGCTAATAAACCACCCCCATTCTAATCAATACCTCCTTGATTCCCGGGAAAGGGGGACTAAGAATGAGTAAATCAACTAAAACCCTATATAACAACCATTGAAATACAGGTTGTAGCTTAATGCCGACTAAAAGCAATGCAGGGCTTTGCACCTTGCTTTCATTCTGGATTAACCAACTACATGTGTACACTAAAATGCAAAAGCTCCTTTTAAATGTTACATCTCTGGGGGTGTTAAATAGAGACAATATTGTTTTATTTCAATACTAAAATTGTTATTTTTCTACTTAGCCGAATATTGTGAATACTCATTAGAACTGTTACTTCGAGACAATTCTAAAGGATGTTCAAAACATAGGGTTTAGTGGAGAATTGAAGAATCTGTTCTTGAAAACAATGTATTATTTGCATCTTACCTGTATTTCTGATTAATCTTGCACCCTTTCCTGATGTGGGTGCCTTTAAATGCCTTTGCAAACAGAGTAGACTCTTATCAGACAGCTCCTACAGGATCTTGGTCTGCTCTGTTTGCTTTTTAGAATAATAGTAAACATACAATTAAGAAGTTGCTGAGTAAAGGGCAAATTTATGCAGAAAGTTAGTTTGAGAGCTTTCTTCAGTCCATTTGTTTTTTTTTGTCCTGCATTAAGCTACAACATATCTTAATCCTATACTCCATAGATACATTTTTTAACACCTTAGCAAGCAGAGTAGACCCAGATCATATGGCCCCTGTCAGGGTCAACTGTTTGCTTATGGAATAATACAGATATGATTCTGCAGTGTCTGTCATGGCCTAAACTTCCTGGGTTCATATATCATTAAATAAAACGAATCTCATAAATATTCATGATGTCATGATTTCTTATATGAATATTCATGGAATAAAGGGTAAAAGATGCAGTATTAGACTTCCTTTTAACTCATTCACTCCTACACTATTTTTAGACCCAACCTCTTTGAATTAATCTACCGAAAAGGGGCATTAACTTTAGAAAAGGAGAAATTTAGAATTATGTAGTTTTGAAGACATTGTGATAAATAGAGCATTGGCTCCTATTGAGCTAATGCTAAATTTATCACAATGATTTCAATGAATGAGTTTTACAGAATCGCAAAAAGGCGTCAGTAGGAAAGAATGGGTTAAGGGAATCATACTTGTGTTTTGTTCTGATTAAACATTTTGCATGCTAAGCAAGTATTGTTTGTTCGTAAGATTGTCTACTTTCTTTTCAAAATGTATTTTGTTTCTCTTCTTCTATAAATATACATGTACAGTAAAATCTCCCTTAACCCATTCCCTCTAGATCATAGGCTATTTTTAGACCCAACTCTTTGAATAAAGCTACCGAAAAGGAGCATTTACTATCAAAAAGGTAACATTTAGAACTGTGTTGTTTTGAAACCATTGTGATAAATAGAGCATTTGCTCCTATGCAGCAAATGCTCTATTTATCACAATGGTTTCAAAAAGTGACTTTTACAGAGGTGTCAAAAGGCGTTGGATTAAGGGAATGGGTTAAGCGACAACTGCTATGATGTATAATTGCAAGTCTCTGACTTGGGGTAGCATTATGAAGTGGAAGCACACTGATGTGAATGTGTAACGGAAGTATTATCTCAGTTTACTACCATAATCCTTCTAATAAACGAAATACATTTAAATTTCCGAAATTACCTGTACAACCCTGTTTAACCCTTTCAACACTGAGGACTAATCTGTGTGATGCCATTTACAAAGTTTGTTCCAGATCAGATACCATGTAACTTAGGAGTCTCATCAGAATTCAAACCGTCTCTCAGACACTAATGTATTAAAGAAAAAGAAGAAATGACATACTTTTAGAATTGCAGCAGACGACAATTTCTTCATTATGAAAGGGTTAAACAAAGTTAAGAAAAAAAATGTCAAAGGGGAATGGAATGGAATAACAGAGTAGAATAACTCACAGTGTATATAGCTATAGAGCTCACAGCTATAGAGCTCATAGCTAGTCCATTGTGTAAATATCTATATGGCTCATAGCTATAGAGTACAGTGTAAATAGCTATATAGCTCATAGCTAGAGTACATAGTGTTAATAGCTATATAGCTCATAGCTATAGAGTACAGTGTAAATAGCTATAGAGCTCATAGCTATAGGGTACAGTGTAAATAGCTATATAGCTCGTAGCTATAGGGTACAGTGTAAATAGCTATATAGCTCATAGCTATAGAGTACAGTGTAAATAGCTATAGAGCTCATAACTATAGGGTACAGTGTAAATAGCTATATAGCTCGTAGCTAGAGTCCATAGTGTAAATATCTATAGAGCTCATAGCAATAGATTAGAGTTCATAGTGTAAACATCTATAGAGCTCATAGCAATAGAGTTCACAGTGTAAATAGCTATAGAGCTCATAGCAATAGAGTTCACAGTGTAAATAGCTATAGAGCTCATAGCAATAGATTAGAGTTCATAGTGTAAATATCTATAGAGCTCATAGCAATAGAGCTCACAGTGTAAATAGCTATAGAGCTCATAGCTATAGAGTTCACAGTGTAAATAGCTACAGAGCTCATAGCTATAGAGTTCACAGTGTAAATAGCTATAGAGCTCATAGCTATGGAGTCCACAGTGTAAATAGCTATAGAGCTCATAGCTATAGAGTTCACAGTGTAAATAGCTATAGAGCTCATAGCTATGGAGTCCACAGTGTAAATAGCTATAGAGCTCATAGCTATAGAGTTCACAGTGTAAATAGCTATAGAGCTCATAGCTATGGAGTCCACAGTGTAAATAGCTATAGAGCTCATAGCTATAGAGTCCACAGTGTAAATAGCTATAGAGCTCACAGTGTAAATAGCTATAGAGCTCATAGCTATGGAGTCCACAGTTTATATAGCTATAGAGTCCACCGAGCATGAAAGGCTAGTTGGTTTTGAATGACAAACAGTGTAGACTCAGATCCGGGGGCTCCTTACAAGTTGATCTGGGTCTAGTTTACAAATGCCTGTACCTTCATGTCCCACATTCACTGGGTTAAGATCCAAGTAAACTATTGAAAATTGACATGAAACCATTATCACTATTTGTAAAGATGAAATGGAGACATGTCAAAATGGAGACATGTCAATTTTGTCATTTGTATATTATTTATTTTGACTGGGTCAATCACTTGAAGTGCTTGGCTTTATGTTATGTAAAGGGAGAGTATATGCTTCTATATAAACAGGAGAAAATAGGAAGAGGTAAATCATACTCGAGACCATGCAACATGTTGTATAAAGGGTGTTTTTATTATTTTTATATCTATCACATAAACTGAAATCTTTTAATACATATGACAATAAAACATAAAATATTTGTGTAGAATTTACTTATTTTTCATTTCCCACAATGTACATAACTAAAATTTCTGCTTGACAAGTACATTCCTTAACCCTTTCCCTGTTTGATATTTATTCAAGATTTCTTCACACCATGAATATTCATTGACATAATCAATAAAATGTAATGTGGAAAAGGGATTTTTTCACTTATGTGGAAACTGCATAATCAGATCTATAAATTTCCATGAGCAAACAGAGCAGACCCTAATCGTATGGCTCCTATAGGAGCCATCTGATCTGGGTCTATTCTGTTTGCAAAGGTGTGAAAAAGCATTTCTATGCGGGAAAGGGTTAACACCGATACTTTAATAATTTTGAACAACAAATGAATATGCGTCCTATAAATGCATAAATCTAGAACATTACTTATTTTTAGATTGTAATTATACATTGTATTTGCAATTCACCTTTGAAAGAAAACCCAATAACAGAACATATCAGAAAAACACTATGACCCCAGCCCCTATTGGGTCAGTTAACCTTGAAATATGACAATGACACTAACCTATTATAACTGGAAAGTGACCTGCACACCAGCTATATCAACAGAGTACCTGTATAAGCAAGTCAAAGATGAATCATCCTCGTATGATCCATCTCATACAGTTTAAAATTTCTCTTCACAACTCTTAACTTTTGAATGCCTCTGATCAGTGTCTGCTCTGTTTACTGATTTGATTCTATAGTATCTGCCATTGTAAAAAAAAATTGAGTTTCATCTTCCATTATAAACAATCGGCTGTTATTCTAAATGTCACTATTTCTTACATGAAAATTCAACAGGGAAAAGGTTTAAAGCCCTTCATACTGAATGGACTATACTGTTAACCCTTTCCCTTTCACACATTTGCAAACAGAGTAAACCCAGATCAGATGGCTCCTAGAGGAGTCGTCTGATCAGGGTCTGCTCTGTTTGTTAATAGAATTTGATAGATCTGTTTCTTTTCTTTCTAAAATGGCTGCAATGTATCACCTTCTATATTTCATTTTAACTGTTTTGTGCAAGAATATTCAGTAGGTAATGAAATTTGTAATAAACATAGAACAGGGAAAGGGTTAACCAAAGGCATGTATGAAAGGGTTCATACACAGCAGGCTAACCCATCTTCAGCAGAGAGATTATTGAATCTCCCATTTTCAACTCTATACTAAAATATCTGCCTTATTGTTGTATCACATATGCAACTGGTGCATTATCCCTTTACTTCATGAATATTGAAGGCAGAAATAATGACATCATGAATATTAATTAGATTGACAAAGAGCATGGCCATGGAAGAAACTTTAGAGTCATATCTATATTATTCCATAAGCAAACAGAGCAGACCCTGATCAGACGGCTCCTAAAGGAGGTTGTTTTTTTTTTAACAGATGACAATTACTTGGCATGCAAACAGTTAACAATTCTGCTTCTTCCAAATACATGTAATTTGAATATGGACAAGAAAAAACTAGATCCTCACTTAGTCTTTTGAAAGTTAAAACCACATCTTATTATTATTTTCAACCTTTTGTATGTGGGACATTCATGCAGTGACTTATGTAAACAGTGTAGATCCAGATCAGAGGAGCTCTCTGATCAGGATCTGCACAGCTTGTCATTGCAACTCCTCCCGCAAGTTCAAACTTTTCATACTGAGTGAACTGAATGAAATGTTAAAGGTGAAACATTGTAGCCATTTTGGAAAGACAAGAAACATATCTTTCAAATTTAATAAGGAAACAGAGCAGACCCTGATCAGACAGTTCCTATAGGAGCCATCTGATCTGGTCTACTCTGTTTGAAGATGCATGAAAACTTGATTATATGAAGGAAAGGGTTAGACATTGATCGGCTATTCAGCATTGAAGGTGATAAATATAACACACTAGATAGACTCACATTATTCTGTGTATATATTCGTGACAACCTTTGGAAGTAACTTGGATCTTAAAAAGATATGTACATATTTCTCATCAGGATCTAGGCTGTTTGACAGACATTTTTACTTGTATATAAAACATTCCTCATCAGAAATTTAACTCTTTGTATGCTATAAAGGAAGCATAAATTGCCGTCCGTTATGGCTCTCAAATTAAGGTAATATTTGACAATTCAATTCACCTCAAAAATACATGTACAGCCAACGTGTGGAGCAGTTTTCATCCTATTCCAAACTGTTTGCATCTTGCTGCTAGTATGGGCAAAGAGTTGACCCTTTCCCTGTTCTATATTACATTCCAAATTTCAATACCTACTGAATATTCATAGACAAAACAGTTATAATGAAATATGGAAGGTGGAACATTGCAGCAATTTTAGAAACTACAGAAACAGATCTATCAAATTCCATTAGCAAACAGAGCAGACCCTGATCAGATGGATCCTAAAGGAGTTGTCTGGTCTGGGTCTACTCTGTTTGCAGATGCATTAAAAGGCATTTATAAGAAGAATAGAGTTACCAGTGATGAATTGCATTTTTTGTAAACCACAATTATTTAGCATACTAAAAGTAAAATACTTTACCAGATATTTTGAAATGAGACATTCAAATTGTCATGACAATCATTTGCATACATTTACATTTGCATTTTATGCATGACACCATGTCGTGATGACAATCTAATAACCTAGCCTGCAGGTACTCTGTCACGACTGAACAACCCTCTTAACCCTTTCCCTAAGGAACATTTATGCGCAAATTGATCAATTCATGAATATTTATTAATTAATTTAAAAATAAATATTTGGTCTAGACAAAAGCTGTTAGATTAGGTCTGTATAATTACATAAGCAGAGAGCAGACCCTGATCAGACAGCTCCTATAGAAGCTTCTGTAAAGACATCAAGAGGTTTCAATGTGAGGGAGAGGGTTAGTCCTTTGAATGAAACAAACAAGTTAAACTGGCTTTAGCAAACAGTATAGACCTAGATCAGAGGAGCAGCTGTCATGCCAACTTTCACACAATGTCTTTCAAAATTCACTAGCAAATTTGTACTTTTTGAATGGACTCTATCGCTAACCAATGATGACTTACTTCACCTCGGAAAGTCAGCATGACAGTTTCTTATCCTCTAAGTCCTTTGCTTGAACTTTAACCCCTTTCCCTGTTGAATATTCATGTAAGAAATACATGTAACATCATGAATATTTATTAACTGAAGTTTTATAAATTGAACCTAGAATGTTTTGGTATAGGTAGAAACAATGTATTGTAATTTCATAAGCAAACCGAGAAAGACCCTGATCAGAAAGATCCTAAGGGAGCAGTCGGATCTTGGTCTACTCTGTTTGCAAAGGCTTGAAAAGGGGTTTATATGAACTATAGGATTAACCATCTACTTCATACATGTATATATTTTCTGATTAGGGTCTATTCTGTTTACTTATGGCATTATATAGATCAATTACCAAATTCCACTTCTCTTCCTCATGTCTTAACCGTTTACTCCATAAATATGCCTTTCCACGCCATTGCAAACAGTGTAGACCACGATAAGACAACTCCCATAGGAGCCTTCTGATCAGGGTCTGCTCTGTTTGCTTATGACATAGTATGGCCATGATTCTACAGTTTCTGCGATGGCCAAAATTTCTTGTGTTACTGTGCTATTATAAAAATAAGTTTTATTAATATTCATGACTACATTATTTCTTACATGATCATTCACGAAGTAAAGTGTTAAATCTTTCCCTGTTCTATGTCTATTCCAAATGTCAATACCTACTGAATATTCATGGACAAAACAGTTATAATGGAAGGTGGGTGGAACATTGTAGCCATTTAATTAAGTAAAGAAACAGATCTTTCAAATTCCATTAGCAAACAGAGCAGACCCTGATCAGACGGCTCCTATAGGAGCCCTCTGATCTGGGTCTACTCTGTTTGCAAATGCATGAAAACACGTTTATATGAAGAAAAGGGTTAATAAATATGATTAGAGCTAAATAACCCTTCCCTCATATAAATGCTTTTACACATATTTGCAAACAGTGTAGAACAAAATCAAATGGCTCCTGTAGGTGCCATCTGCATGGTTTGTCATTAAAAATCCTCTCGCAAAATAGAAACCAAATGGACTCTGTAATAAAACAGTGATGGATCAGTCCAATTTGAAAACTCAGCAGTCAAAGGGTTAAAACTTATACCTTCATTGCTATGGTTATGAAATAAACATAAGAATACCCCTTCGAATGCCGGATTTTCCAATAGTGTTGTTTAACCCTTTCCCTGTTCTATATTTAGACCAAATTTCAATACCCACTGAATATTAATTGACAAAATAGTAATAATAAAATATTGAAGGTGGAACATTATAGCCATTTTGAAACTAAAGAAACTGATCTATCAAAATTCCATTAGCAAACAGAGCAAACCCTGATCAGACGGCTCCTCTAGGAGCCGTCTGATCTGGGTCTTCTCCGTTTGCAATTGCGTGAAAACACGTTTATATGAGGGAAAGGGTTAATCAAGTCCATTGTGTTTGAAAGGATTAAATATTCTTAATTTCCTTAACCCTTTACTCCATAACTATGCCTTTGCAAACAGAGTAGACCCAAAATCATAGGAGCCATCTGATCAGGATCTGCTCTATTTGCTGGTGACATACTATAGATATGATTCTACAGATTCTGCCATGACCCAACCTTTCTGTGTTCCTATGCCATTAGAAGAATGCATCTAATTAGTATTCATAGCATTAATATTTCTTACATGAATATTCATGGAGGAAAGGGTTAAAAAGGTACATGTATTTGTAATGATAAACAGTGCATACTGTTGACCTGGACAGAGAGAACTTCTGAGAGAAATTCAGAGAGTCCTTTGATCTGGGTCTACACTGCAAATTTCATTAAAATTGGTTTTAAAACTGTTTCCTTCATATGAACACCTTTTTATGCCTTTGTAAACAGAGTTGACTCAAATCAGACAGCTCCCGTACGAGCTGTCTGATCAGGGTCTGTTCTGCTTGCTAATGAAATTATGATAAATCTGACTCTACAGTTTATACCCTTACCAAAAAAATCAGGTGTTCATGTAGCACACCAAGAATTATCATAAATTATGCAAAAAGTGGCATTCTGTTCTCCATTCTCACAGCAGACTTTCTCCAGTATCCATGCTTATAAAGCTTTTTAGTTGAGTCTGAGTTTGTTCTCAAGCTTTTGAATGGTCAGATTTGAGCCCTTTAGCTCAAATCTGACCAATCAAAAGCTTGAGAACAAACTCAGACTCAACTAAAAAGCTTTATAAGCATGGACCCTGAATCTCTTCAGAAATGACAATCAGTTTGTCAACCAGTTTTGTTTCTGGTGGGACACAGAGTACTCAGAGTATCATCTGGATCCAAACTGTTTGGATAAGTTATGAGTTAAATGACCATGTCTGAGACTGAAACTGTTAATGGTATATACATTTCTCACATACCTTCCCTTATCTCCGAGTTAGAACAACAGGTTAAGATTTCCTTATCTGTAACACGTGTAAGATCACTTTAGAACGTATGACGTCATTTAAGAAATGAATGACGTTCTTCCGTTGTTCATGAGGTTATGCAACGCATAGCTTTACGAGCAAAGTTAGTGAAGCCCGAAGGGCTTCACGTGAATCTTTGCTCGTAAAGCTATGCGTTGCATAACCACATGAACACCGGGAGCACGTCATTCATTTCTTATATTTATATTCCATTGTATTTCTTATATTTTCTACGGATTGGTATTGAGATGAACGTTCATGGGAAAATGCAACTTTCTTTTTAGAATAAGGTTATATAAGGACGTTGCAGGGCGAATGTAAATATATATGACGTCACATCATGGAAACCTATGTTTACATGTCATTTAAACGGCAAAAATACACTTTTTTGATATGTGAGAAAAAGAATCTGATGCTCGTTGTCTTTTAAGATCACATGTTCCTAAACTCACCAAGAAAATGTTATTAAGCTCGCCAAGGCTCGCTTAATGACATTTTCTAAGGCTCGTTTAGGAACATGTGATCTTAAAAGACAACTCGCAACAGATCCTCTATGTACATCCACCTCAACTATACACAGATGGTCAGCTTCAGCAAACTCTACTTCTCCAAAAACACTCAGCAGTCTTGGCAGTTATTTAAGAATGTTCATGTAATTTTAATGTTAACCTTTTATTCCATGAAAATGTATGTAATAAATATTAAGATTTTTTTTATAATTGCACATGGACACAAGAGGTTTTGCCCATGCCAGGAACTGTATATTCATATCTACAGTATTTCATAAGCAAACAGGGCAGAACCTGATCAAACAGGTCTTACAAGAGCAGTCTGGGTCCATGCTTATAAAACTTTTAGTTGAGTCTGAGAACGTTCTCAAGCATTTGATTGGTCAGATTTGAGCCTTTGGCTCAAATCTGACCAATCAAAAGCTTGAGAACTCAAATCTGACCAATCAAAAGCTTGAGAACGAAACTCAGACTCAACTAAAAGCTTTATAAGCATGGACCCAGGCCCCGAGGTTATAAAACTTAAAACAAACTCTGTGCTCAAAACTCAGAATTTTTCTCAGCTCAAAACACTTCAGCAAACATTTTATAAATAGCCAGTGTTTGCATACATAATAGTTACTGTAAAAATATGTCCAAATGAGGTTACTAGAATCAGTTAAAGCGTGTTATGTAAAAAGTATAGCCTGTAGTAGAAACTGAGTTTTGAGCACAGAGTTCTTTTTAAGTTTTATAACCTCGGGCCCTGATCTCAGCCTACCTTGTTGCAAAGGTGTGAATGGAGTAAAGGGTTAAAAACAACTGCAAAACTGATAACAAAGTCATCCTTACAATGCTAAAAATAGCAAGGCTTTTGTACACTACATAACCATTAATCACATACACACATTTAATCCGGATTTCATCATATCTTATCATTGTTGAGCACTTGATCAGTTAACATTTCCTGCATATAAACGCCTTTCATGCATTTGCAAACAGAAGACCTGTATCCTAAAGGAGCTGTCTGATCAGGGTCTGCTCTGTTTGCATATGAAATCCTTATAGATCTGACTCTGCAGTTTCTACAGACACCAAAAACACCTGTGTACATATGCCATTATAACCAAGTCTACTAATAAATATTCATGATGTCATTATTTCTTACACTAATATGCAACAGGGATAGTGCTAACCCTTGACTTGATAATCCTGCCCTTTTTACATCTTTACGAACAGAGTAGACTAACATCAGACAGTTTCTCTACATGCTGTCTGGCCAGTCAGCCTCTATGTTGCAGACCTGGTTCTTTACTATTTGCTATGGCAATAAATTTTATATTTCAACCATCTGATTGGTCAAAATTTTAGCAAGCTCAATATCTATTCAATCAGATGAATAATAATGTTAATGATAATAATGATAATAATAATGATGTTTAATAATCTTTGGGCTGAGAGTAAAAAAGTTTGGATTATTTAGCAATAAAGTAGAACCTGTTTTAATCCTTTACTCCATAAATACACCTTTCTATGCCTTTGCAAACAGAGAAGACCAAGATCAGATGGCTCCTATAGGAACCATCTGATCAGGGTCTGCTCTGTTTACTTATGATATAATAAAGATATGATTCTACAGCTTTTGCATTGGTGAAGGCTCCGTGTGTCAATGTGCTATTATTATTACAGTAGAACCCCTCTAAACCGGAATTCTAGTAGACAAGAATTAAGATACTTTTAAGCAGGTGACTGCTTAATGCAGAGTAAAAGTCATGCAGAAAGCTCCTAGAGAAGCTTTCTGCATGACTTTCATCCTGCATTAAGCTGCCACCTGTCTCTAATACTGACATTTATGCTAATTTTAACGTCCGGTTTATAGGGGTTTTACTGTATAACCAATCAATCCAATTAATATATTCACAACATCATTATTTATTACTCGAATACTCATGGAGGAAAGGGTTAAGTGACCATTAAAAAGAGGTCTAATTATGGGTCTGTAATGCAGGTGGTAGCTTAACGCAGGTCAAAAGTAATGCAGAAATCTCCATTAAGCAACCCCCTGCTTTTTGAAAGTCCGGTGTTCAATAAATGAATGGCTGCTTAAGACAGGTTCTCCTGTAGCTACTCGTAGTCTCATCTGAAGGCAAAAACTGCTTGCAAACGTAATCACATATTTACTGGTAGCTTTTACCTCATGGATATTTATATGGCAACTTAACCCTTTCCTTCATATAAATGTGTTTTCACTCATTTGCAAACAGAGTAGACCCAGATCAGACGGCTCCTAGAGGAGCCGTCTGATCAGGGTCTGCTCCGTTTACTAAAGTAATAGAATTTAAAAGATTTGTTTCTTTGCTTTCTAAGATATTCCATCTTCCATATTTCTTTATAACTATTTTGTTAATGAATATTCAGTAGGTATTGAAATTTGGCTTTAATACCGAACAGGGAAAGGGTTAACCTCATGAATATTTATATGGCAACTGAACTCTTTACATGACACACATTTCCACCTGTTATGATGATTAATTATTATTAATTCAATTCTTGCATTATTTAGAATGAACGTCCAATAGGACAAAGCTGTCCACATGTTGGAGTTTTAACTCTTTCCCTCATGTAAATACATTTTCACACATTTGCATTCAGCGTAGACCCAGATCAGATGGTTCCTATTGCAGCCATCTGATAGCTCTACTAAGTTTGCTTACAAAATTATAATAGATCTGATTTTACAGTTTCTACAAATACCAAAAATATCCTGTGTATTAAAAGATGTATCACCTCTTTTTAATCTATCGCATAAACAGTCACAATGAAAAAGATTATATAACTTACAGGAACCTTCATAATCTTGCGGACTACATGTTAGTCTCTATTATGCCAGCCTTGATTGAGTTTCATGGTAACACAGTAGTCTGGAGGTTCCCATTTTTCAGGAAATAAAGGGCAAACTCCATAAAAATCCTTTGTAGAAAGACAGTAAGTTATATTGACAATGTCAGGAAAATATGACCAAATAGGGCCCTAACAATGGGACTGAAAAATAACCATTAAGTATAACGATACTTCATGCACATTAGTTTCCTAATCATTCATTTACTCTTACCAAGTTTCAATGAAATCTGATGATCCATGGACAAATCCTATGTAAAACACTATTTGAAAGTAACAATGACCCACAACTCTACTATTAATTAGTGGATTATGACAGCATACCTTGTGCATTATCAACTTATCTATATATATCCTTCCACCAATCTTCAATGTAATTTGATCAAGCTGTTGCAAGATATGGCTCTAAATGTAAATAATTCCTATATAAAATAGGTATTTTAACTTATTTGCGTCCACGATCACATATATGGGATGTAGGCAAACAATGTAGATTCTGATCAGACACTGCATAATGTGGCGTCTGATCAGAGTCTACACTGTTTACTGAAAGGAATTTCAATATAAAACAAAACAAATTGAAAATTTAGGCCAGGCATCCCTCATAATGCCCCCTGACTGTCGTCACGGGGACATAAAAATGGACTAATCCAATGTATAAACATGGAAGAATCCACTGGGTGCAAATGGGTTAAAGTAATGAAGAGCCAAGACTCTGCTACTAATTGTTTAACTGTAACAGCATTTGGCATACATCATTCACTTGTTCATATACAGTAAAACCTCAATTATTCGAATTTTTGGTATAGAAGAATTTAGACCCTTTTAGGCAGGTGGCTGCTTAATGCATGGTGAAAGTCATGCAGAAAGCTCCTCTAGGAGCTTTCTGCATGACTTTCACCATGCATTAAGCTGTCACCTGTCTTAAAGATCGATACTAATACGTATTTTAGTGTTCGAATAATCGAAGTTTTACTGTATACACTTCAACCAAGCTTTAATGAAATCTGACCAAGCAGCTCAAGGAAAGGGCTTTGGACGATTCTATATAAAATGGGTATAGGAAAGTTTAAAGGGCCGTAACTAACTGTTGGATTACAACAGAATTTCCAATTTGGAGTGTATAATTTACATATCAATATATACACTCTTACCAAATGAAGCAGTTCCAAAATAAGGCTCAAGACAAAAAAAATGATGGACGAACAGACAATGCTAAAACAGTATCTATCCACTTTCGGCGGGGTATAATAATCCCTAATTGTCTCCTCCGTTGAAAAAAAATACACTTATATATTTAAACAAGATGTGTTTGTGAAACACTATGCCCCCAATATGACCTTTGACCCTAACAGATGACCTTGACCTAGACATGTCACCCCTCAAACTGTGCAACTTCATGTTCCTTTTTGGTAGTAAATGATTATTTCAGTAGATTTAACCCTTTCCCTCATATAAACGTGTTTTCATGCACCTGCAAACAGAGTAGACCCAGATCAGACGGCTTCTGCAGGAGCCGTCTGTTCAGGGTCTGCTCTGTTTGCTAATAGAATTTGATAGATCATGAAGTATACCACATATCAAGTCTATCTCTACTGGTTCAAAATGGTGATTTGACCCATATATTTGACCTCTGACCTTGAAGGATGACCTTGACTTTGACATGTCACCCTCAAAATGTGCTGCTTTATGAGATACATATACATGCAAAATATCAAGTCTCTATCTGTACTGGTTCAAAAGTTATGACCAATGTTAAAGTTGTTGGACAGACAGACAGACAGGGCAAAGACAATATGCTCCCCCAGATCTGATCTGGGGGACATAAAAAGGTTCACTGATGATAAGTAGACAGTATTTCAAGTCATTAAAACTGCAGAGCATGTCAACTATTTTGGGCAGTATAGTTCTGGTAATCTGATGACATGGCGATTCTCACTAAGGGCTGTTCCAGGAAAAAAGGCCTGGGGGGGGTAGGAACGCCAGCCAAAAATAGGGGTACCACCAACACAATTTTATTTTTTTTACCCCCCCAAACAAGAGAATTAAGATAAGTCAGATACCCACAACCACTAGATTTATATTTAACTTGCCACCCACCACCAAGACAAATGAAATTTCCGATTCACTAGTACTTTCTAGATTTCTTTACCACTCAAAGCTTGACAAGTTTTACTATGAATGTGCTGTTTTCTGAATGGAAATCATATTGACAGCATATATTGTTTATGTATAGGTTAGACCATGGTTGAGCGTGACTAAACGATTTAGTTTGAGGGGGCATAGCCCCCGAGAACTATGTCGTTTAGTCGCGCTCAACCATTGGCTAACCTATTTAGCACTGGCTTGGGCTCGAGGAAAAACAAGAAATAAAGGTAATCAAATTCACAATTTAACGTCATCGGGCGTGTGCTGATTTTCCCTCACTTCTCTTCGCACAAGACTGAAGACCATGATTGCGCCTGAATCCATTAATATCTTGGAAGAAGAGGAAGGAAAAACAACAAAGCTGGAAATTTAACGGCAAGATTTTAAAATTGTGTACAATTAAATATTCAACGATAATTTTAAATATTCAACGATAATTTCAATTTCAATATGATGCATTTGAAATAAAAGTTACTTTTAAATATTGAATTAATTCGATCTAGATCTAGATCATTTTATTAAGATTTTTATTATCTTATTTTGTTTAAATTATTTTAATAAAGATTGTTTTCAACTTTTCACGCATTGATTAGATTGTATACAATAAAACCTATAAGTACAATGGTCAATTAAATACGCTATGCATTGTGCCGCTTTTTAAAGACAACTTTTTATGCTTGAATGCAGGTTAAATGTAACACATAACGCTCAAAATAGGAGCTTTCTGCATACCTTTAGTAATGCATTAAACTGTCACCTGTATTTAAAATTGCATATTCATTTCCCTTAATTGTCGATTAACCTTAGTTTTACTGTATTTCAGTGTAACCAGCTGATCAAGGCTACGATGCATTGGGGTGAAATATCACATGAAAGCCTAGGATGTGACGTCAAAAAAACATTATAATGGTTGGTCGACAGGAACCATTGACTAAATAAACAGTTTGTTAGTTAGTCCATGGTTTTTTCAAAAAGAGTCGAACTAAACGATATAGTCGACACTATTTGAGGCATCTGATTGGCCGAGAGCTCCAAGCCATGTGCTAAATATTGAAATCATCTACTTTTTGTTGAGTTTGTACACATTACATTGGCATGCTGAAACAATAAACTATTTGCCATCTTGTTTCTAGTGTGGAATGCTTTTTTCCCCCATTCCTAGTATATAAACATCTTTAACCTTGATACAAGACGTTCAATTATATGATCATTAAATTTAACCCTTTCTAAGGTGTAAGAACATAGCAGACATTAATTTTGCAAATATGAGCCATGACTGTTGATAACTTTATATCTAACCACTTCTTGATAGCCACTGTTGGTCCAATCTGTGAAATTTAATATTCCTGTGTTGACTATTTGTATGGCAGCAATTGAATATTAAGACAATCACATTACACTGAATTATATGATTACTAAATTTCTTTTATCGGTATATACAGAAATCAAATCACAAGAGATTGTTACAGTGTTGACCTAGATCAGCTGGTGCAATGAAAATCTGATCTGATCTACACTGCTTGCAAATTACCACCACCATCTTTAGTTTGCCAATTTGTCTGGAAAGCAAACAAACTGGTTGCAGTGCATGTCCATACAATTTACATTCAGTTTATCCTGGATCTATTCAATATTACCAGATTAATTTCTTGTAAAACACAAGCAATTAAAACTCACACGTTAAAGATATGAAATTTGATTTAAAAGTCAGCTTGGTATTATAATACTTAACAATTAGTTAACTTACTAGACATAGTTCACCTTTTTATACACATTTATAGTCACAATTTCTAATCATATTTACATTCAAACTCAAACTCTTTTTGTCATTATAAACCACAGGGTTCTCCCCAGGATTTTCAGAAGGCGAGTTGCGTCTTTGGGTGGGTACGGGAGGGGTGTCCCCTCCCACCTTCAACAGTGAGATTTTTTTAAAAGTTCTTACTAAATGATGTAAATTTATGTATACCTGACAAATAAATGAAGCAAAAAATGCTATAGCATGTCAGGTAGATTTAGGAGATTTGCCAGGTAGATTCGACTTTTGGACAGGTAGATTTTATTGACACAAAGAAATATGAGAAGACAAAATCTTCTGCTAGATAATTATGTTTGATAAATACCGGTACCATTTCACAAACAAACATTTATATACCTAACCATATTATAATTAGCAAGCTATGCATATCCATACCATTACAGTGCTCTACTTAGACTTTCAACATGGTAGGGCCGCACTAATGAAAATTGGAGCACTTTCTAAAGTGCAACTTGATAAATGATAAAAAAAAATTCTTTTCATATGTTCCAGAGATAAAACAATTCATGTTTGATTATTATTATTTCTGAGAATTATTTATGTCCATAACATCTTTGGGTCTCATCAGGCAGATCTTATGATCTTAAAACTTTTACATGTTAACATAGTCTGCATGGTTGTCACCCAGTGGTAATTCCCACTCTATGTCTACATTTATAACTTTCATTCTTGATCATTTGTAGGATCACTTCCTAAGTAGGATTGGGTAGTAGTACTAGTAGTTGTCTTAAGTCTAGGATATCGCCTTCCCATTTTATGACCTCGGGCTATGAAAATGTCAATCTTTTTTTTTTAGAAAGTGAATAGTTTTTACCCTTCTCTTTCTGTTTTAAAACCTTTATAAGAACCTAAACTGGCTAATTCATTTTTCCAGAAATTATTTCCATTCAGACTTTCACACATTCCTGAGTGTTACTTTATAAGGCAAATGTCTGGTCTGACTATTACTAAAAATGTCTTCATACACAGGTGCCATCTCAAACAAATAATGTTGTTGTTTTTTTTAAAGAAGAACTCTTGTTTGACATTATTGACTAACTAAAGAAGAGAAGGAAAAAATCAGCTAATGGAATAAATTTATAAATTGTAACCCAAATACTGGTTACCATCTTCAGTTCTAATTCATTAAGCTAGTTTTTCTGAATCGGTACATGTTGACTAGTTCCTTTAACAAAGCAATATTGACAGACACAAATTTCTGGTGAATACTCAATATTACAGGATTTTACCTGTGACTTGAACACGCTGTTTCAATAACTGGACATGTCTAGCGGTTTTCAGATGGTTCCCAAAGTCTACACAGCCGCGGTTTCCGTAATTAATTTGTTTGTTTACAGTATTGAACAAGGAACTCTCTCCCGTGAAGGTTTACTTTCACTTTCACGAAATCGCCAACTATCACTTTTCTTGTTTCTTTACTAAATGTCAACGTCATTTCTTACTCTAGCCATCTTGGGCTGAACTTATTTTTCACACTCTTATCGTAATCTCGGTCTGTGCTTTTCAATTTTGTCTTATATTCACATTAATTGGCAGGTACATATACCGAATTTCAGAAACGGACGCCATATTGGATTTGTTGAACGAACATTCGATAATACGAGCGTTTTGATTGGCTGTAGGACATGAGTCTCGTTATTCGATTAGCCGAGCCGAAATCTCGCTGTTGACGTGATAAGCGTTATTAACGTGGATTTACTTGAAAACGGGAAAGAATATCGGCGACGATTTTTTCTTATTTGGGAAATTTTAAACAGAATTACCGTGCTTAATGCCCCCCCCCCCCCCTCCGAATTGAAATATTCAATAACCCCCGATACAACACAATTACAATTGAAAAAATCGCCCCAACCAACACAAATTTAATTCTTTATTACCCCCCACCCACAAAATTTTAATTAATCGCCGTTCCGACCCCCCCTGGCCTTTTTTCCTGGAACAGCCCTAAGCAATTCTGAGACGACGCTTTTGACAACAGATAAATCCAACTAAGATGCCAAGTGTTTGAGCGTCACATCAAGATCTAGTATGTTTGAAATCCTAAAAAGTTTTAAAATGATATCAACTCTTTCAATGTGGATACATTGCAAACAGTGCAGACCCTGATGAGAGGGCTCCTATAGGAGCCCTCTCATCAGGGTCTGCACTGTTTGTCATGTTAGTCCATTTGAAAATTTCAGCATTGAAAGGGTTTAAAAATCTGTCTTGAAATTGAAGAAGACAACAACACTTGTAGATGAAGAAAGTACGCCCATGCTAAGATTTACACACGCAGCTGAACTTCAATATCTCCAATTTTCACTGGACCATACAAATTACTTCAAGATAACAGAGGTTCCAGTCATCCGATTTCTAATCTGAACAATTTATCAAGTTCGCAGCTTAATGTAGGTCTAAAGTAATGCTGAAAGCTCCTACAGGAGCTTTCAGCATTACTTTCAACCTTTATTAAGCTGTCGCATGTGTTTCTAGATATGCGTAATGATACATTTTAGAAAAATTCTGTATTGTAAATTTTGGAAAGACCAAACTTTCCCTTTGAGTTATCCTGAAGTTCAAGTTATCTGAGTTCAAGATATGGAAGTTTGACTGCATTTGATTTCTTTGGCCATTATGCATATTGCCGTCTGCTGCAACCTCCTGACTGTTTGTATCACAATATATCTAAATATAGCACAATCTTCTATATCCAAGATGGCTGCTGATGTCATGACTTTGACGTACTGAACAGTTTACCAGTCACCGGGCAGACATGTTTATTTTTAGCACAATGTACGTGGGTAACAATGCCATTTGGATATCTCACAAAGGCTGGCTCTGTGAAGGATCGGCTACATACTGCACACATTCTGAAAAGGAAAAAATAAATAATACATCAACAGATAATCTGTGTTTAAACCTTTACATGTCCAATATTCATGTAAGAAATAATGATATTATGAATATATATTAGCATAATTTTAATAATAGAAAATAGACCTTTTTGACTTGGGCAGAAACTGTAGAATCACATCTATATTATTCTATAAGCAAACAGAGTAGACCCTGATCAGATGGCTCCTACAGTCTATTTTGTTTGCAAATGCGTGAAAAGGCTTTTATATGAGGGAAAGAGGTAAATTTCTTTATTTATTCTTTAACCCTTTCCCTTATATAAGCGCATTTTGATGCATCTGCAAACAGAGTAGACCCAGATCAGACTGCTCCTATAGGAGCATATAGTGTAATATAGATCTGATTCTACAGCTTTTGCCTGAGGCAAAATGTCATGTGTTCATACGCCATTATAAAACATAATCTTATTAATATTCATGACGTCATTATTTCCTACATGAATATTCATCAGGGAAAGGGTTAATATTACGCTGTGTGCCAATAGCTGCTGACATATTCAAACAGTCTGGCTCAGTATGAGATGCACAGAAGTTTGGCACCTCCAGGCTCAGAACTATTTGACACTCTAGATACAATTGTTATTATTTAAAAGGCAAACAGAGTAAATGAAAGCAGATGACAATAATTGCAGATGACAATTACACACAAGGAAGTCTGCAGCACATTCTGTAGCAACAATCTACCAAAAGTTTCACAATCAATTTCCTTTTAACCCTTCGCTTGCTATTCAGGTCAATATACCTTCCTGTAAATAGTGAAGACCCAGATGAGACAGCTCCTGCAGGAGCTGTCTCATCAGGGCCTGCACTATTTACAAGTTGATTGTGCAACCAGTGCACTCCATAGCAGTGATTGCAAAGCGAAATACTTGTACACATTGAAGATACAGTAAAACCTCTCTAATACGACCACCAAAATGAGGTATAATTCTGGGTCTTAGAGGCAGGTGATAGCTTAATGCAGGACAAATATAATACAGAAAGCTCCTTTCTGCATTACTTTTGCCCTGCATTAAGCTACCACCTGCATAAAGCACCCAGAATTATACCTCTTTTAGGTGGTCATATTAGCGGGGTTTTACTGTATGTGTAATTATACAACAGGGCATGGGTAAAGAAGGAGAAATGTATTTTAAAATTCAGCAAGCGAAGGGTTAAATATCTTCAAAATTATTCACTGCTGATACTGATATCAATTAATACAATTATGATTACAGTAAAAACTCGACACTTCAAAATATTAGTAGAATGAAGAATTGACACCTCTTTAGGCAGGAGACTGCTTAATGCAGGGTGAAAGTCATGCAGAAAGCTCCTAGAGGAGCTTTCTGCATGACTTTCACCCAGCATTAAGCTGCCACTTGTCTTTAAGAATGATAATGATACTTGTTCGATAGTGTTCGAAGTATCGGGGGTTACTGTAAATACAAAGTTTGCATGTTATGATGTATCGTTAAACATATTCAAAAGATAAATTGTAAAAGTGTTTTGGACATGCTATCAAAAATAAGATGAAACACATGCTGAGTATTAACTCTTTCCCTCATATAAACTTGTTTTCACGCATTTGCAAACAGAGTAGACTCAGATCAGACGGCTCCTAGAGGAGCCGTCTGATCAGAGTCTACTCTGTTTGCTAATAGAATTTGATAGATCTGTTTCTTTACTTTCTAAAATGGCTACAATGTTCCACCATCAATATTTCCTTACAACTATTTTGCCTATGAATATTCAGTAGGTATCGAAATATGAAATAAACATAGAACAGGGAAAGTGTTAAACCAGACAACCACTGCTTAGAATTAAACGCGACTTCAATTAGAATCATTTTATCTATGAATATTCATGAAAAAATTAATGACATCATGATTATTTATTAGCTGAAATTTTAAACTGGTACATTGTACATAAACATAGGATATTTTGGCCATGGTAGAAACTACAGAATCTCATTTATATAATTCCATAAGCCAGAAAAGCTCCTAAGGGAACCATCTGATCTTGGTCTACTCTCCTTACAAAGGTGTGAAGATGTGTCTATATGAAGTAAAGGGTTAGTTAAATATGATAACAGATCATTCCTTACTTGTCTTCATTCATAATCAATGGCTCTTTTTGTGCCTCTATGCTTGTCTGTTTCACCTGGAGGTTCTCCCCTTTGGACATGGTGCTCTCAATACGTGTCATACGACAACCATTCATGTTTTTCCGTACAGCTTTTTTCAAAAACTGTGCCATTAGTGCGATGGACCATGAGTCTGGCAAGATCTGTATCACCTGAGAGTAAGACAAGAAATGTCAGTTGTCTAATCATCCATTGAATGCTGGATTGTTTAATCCATTCCCTCATAGGCTATTTTTAGATACAACCTCTTTGAAAAAATCTACCGAAAAGAAGCATTAACTAGAGAAAAGGAAAATTTTAGAATTTCGTAGTTGGAAACCATTGTGATAAAAAGAGCATTTGCTCCTATAGGAGCAAATGCTCTATTTATCACAATGGTTTCACAAAGTGACCTTTACAGAGTCGTCCAAAGTCGTCAATATCAGGGAATGGGTTAAATCTTTTTCCTTTCTAATAATTCATGTAAAACTAGAAAATTGTGTCTGTAGGACACAGCATTGCCCCCGTGGTGGTGCTTGCCTAGCTGCATATAAAAGTCCTAAGTCATTTGACCTTAACCTTGGGCTTGCGGGCAGCATGGTCTGGATGGGCAATGAAAGCATGGATAGTGCACAGATGATCAGGAAGTCATCTGTAAATGTGTTCAGAATCCCTTAACCCTTTCCCTGTTCTATATTTAGTCCAATTTTTAATACCTTCTGAATATTCATGGACAAAGTAGTAATAATGAAATATGGAAGGTGGAATATTGTAGCCATTTTAGAAAGTATTGAAACAGATCTATCAAATTCTAATAGCAAACAGAGAAGACCCTGATCAGACGGCTCCTATAGGAGCCGTCTGATCTGGGTCTTCTCTGTTTGCAAATGCGTGAAAACACGTTTATATGAGGGAAAGGGTTAAATGTACTCCATGAATATTCATATGAGAAATAATGACATCATAAATATAAAATAAAGGATTTTTTATACTGACATATGATGATGGGAATGTTATACGATCGCAAAATGAAACCCATATAATTACAATGTACATAAATAAAAACAGATGGCTCGTGCAACTGTCTGATATGGGTATACACTGGAGATCCGTTATAACGCGGACCGTTTTACCGCGGTATCCGATATAACGCGGGTAGTCTGTGTCGCCGAATTTTTTTTTGTAAATACCTCATTTATAGTAATATGATTGAATATAACAATGAAACTTAAAATAAACTTAGGTAAACTTATCCGCCCGCAGCAGGCTAAAGGATGAAAACAAACACCGGTCCCTACATAAACAATTGAAGACAATCTTACGTGTGAAAAACTGACAACTGTCAACTCGTATATATGCCGCCATGAATGTAATACACACAGCTGATTACCGGTTCGTACTATGCGCATGGCGGGAACCAGTAAAATCTTAACTGCATAACTTTCGTTACAAAGTAATTGTGTGTATAATTGAGATACGCATTTACTGAATTTTTTCACTGTCAAAGCCACAAAAGTTCGCACTTTAATTATGAAAAACAAACATCATTAGAAGTATAAACCCCTAACTCTCAGTGCGGGGTTGGAGGTTATATGCTAATACAGAAAAGGGTGTGTACCCTTTGACCAATCAAATGAAATTTAAAACCCCAACAAATCACACGCGACATCACATGTGACCTTTCATTTTCTGAAAACAGTGACAGCCATGTTTATTGTTTTACACAGCAGGTTTAATCGGATTAGGGGTTTGACAGGCCCAGAGGCAATTACATCCCTTCAACATGCTTGTATTATGAAATGTACTTAGTTGCTTGAAAACATACACGATTTTATTTGTAATTTTGTATAACCCTTTCCCTCATACAAACGTGTTTTCACGCATTTGCAAACAGAGTAGACCCAGATCAGACGGCTCCTATCAGGGTCTACTCTGTTTGCTAACAGAATTTTAAAGAGCTATGTGAGTGGGTGGGGAAACAAAGTAAACAAGTCAGTTTCGTTCGAAATTAGTTTATTTTAGGAAGGTAGGGAATTATGTAAGTACCCAGATAAAAAAAAACTCATTACAACGCGGTTCCGTATATAACGCGGGTTGAATTTTATGTCCCCTCAGACCCGCATTGTAACGGGTCTCCAGTGTACTCTGATTACAAAGGCGTCAAGAGTCGTATATATGCAGTAATGGGTAAATCTTTATCTAGAAATGACTCCTTACCTTGGCAATATCAAAGTCCCCTACATTGCTATTGAGAAGGTCAATGGCTGGCTGTACCATCAGGTCTTTCCTCCTGAATAAGATAAAAATACAAGGCTACAGATAAGGGCTTACTGACATATACAAATCTATTAACCCTTTTCCTGTTGAACAATCATGTTAGAAATAATGACACCAAGAATAGTCATTAGCTGAATTCTTATAATGGCGTATGTACACATGAAGTTTGTTTATGTTAGAAACTGTAGTCAGGTCTATTATAATTTCATATTAACCCTTTCCCTGTTCTATGTGTATTTCAAATTTCAATACCTTCTGAAAATTCATGGCCAAAACAGTAATAGCGCAATATGGAAGGTGAAACATTGTAGCCATTGTAGAAAGTATAGAAACAGATCTTTCAATTTCCATTAGCAAACAGAGCAGACCCTGATCAGACGGCTCCTATAGGAGCCGTCTGATCTAGTTCTACTCTGTTTGTAAGTGCCTGAAAACATGTTTATATAAGGGAAATCGTTAAGCAAACAGAGCTGACACTGATCAGATAGCTGCTACAGGAATTTTCTGATCTGGGTCTAATGTGTTTGCAAAGGCATGAAAAAGCGTATGAAAGGAAGGGTTAATTCTCAGCCAAACCCTGTCTTGGTGGTGTACTTTTTAGAATCAAATGTAGGTGGTGGCATAACGCAGGACAAACATAATGTAGAAAGATCCTATAAGAGCCTTTTGCATAACTTTTGTACAGCAGAGAGCTCATATAGATGCTGTGCATTAAGCTACCACCTGCATTAAGCTACCACCTGCATTACCCTACAACCTGTTTAATAAATCCAAAATTAACACTTCTTTTGAGTGGTCATATTAGAGAGACTTTAATGTAACAATCTATGTAATCAGTTTGGATATAGATGGGACTATGAATATCTTAAGAGTCACATCACATATCAAAACTGTTTGAAAAAAAATATATATGTAATTCAGTACTGATGTAAACAGCAAGTTTTGCAGGAACGTCACATTGAGTTTAGAGGGTTAATACATGTACAGTATAACGGCGTTATTTCGACTCTCGTTTTTCTGAGATACCCGCTTATTCCGAGGGAATGTTGAGGTCCCGGCTCAAATTCTATCAAATCTCATTGAAAATACCTGCATTAATCCGAATAGCGATAATCCGAAAATTCGAGCATGTGTGCTGGTCCCGCGGATCATTCTGGTTCCCTTTATTGATTGTTTAATTCAAGCACGGTGTTTTCCCACCTCCCAGGTAATTATTCACACCTTCTCGATACGTTGTCATGACCTTTGGAAAGATCCGTCTATGGGGCATTAGATCTTCCAAATGTGTGAATAACCCATTCACTGAATGCAGACTTAACTTTGGTGTAAATAATGATGATAATTTAATAGACTGAAGTCTTAATAAACAAAGAGTCACACTCATAATTTGCATACGTTCGCAAACGTGTAGTGCTTTTTCGGTACCGCTGAATGTGTGCCATATAACGTCTTTCTGCTTTAAATTTTGTAATAGTGCAGTGCTTTTCGTGTAGTGCTTTGAAATTCGCAATATTTTTGCTACTTTTCGACAGTTTCGTTCATGCAGACTCTTGCTAGGAGAGATGAACGAGAATAACTATGTCAGACGAAAAAAGCCGAGTGTTCGGGTTATTAATTAATTTGGTCACTCGCCCCAATTTTCCTTACTACGAAACAGCACGGGAACGAAACGAAAATGTTTGTTTGTGCACCCAACTCAGCACCAACAACAAAATTAATGTCGACAAATGGAAAAATATGCAAAATAGACGACATAACGCTATACGCTACGACTATTCTAGGGATATGTCTAAATGGTTTGAAACAAGTTTTGAGTTTATTGCGAAGGGTCCGTCGAACGGACCCAAACAAATTATACTGAAACTTCGGTCGCCGATGTGAATGGTGTTTTCTGTTATCACTTATATAAGGAAAGAATCGATGAATTATATATGCATTGAAGTTTATGATAATGTTAAAACAGTTTACTGTGAAGAAATATGCTTCCTCTCGTCGTCAAACAATGCTCTTGGAAATGACATAAAATGCTCTCGGTTCTTTCGAGCATCGCGATAATCCGAGGTTTTTGCCGATTCCCGATGGTGCTCGAAATATCGCCAATATACTGTAGTTAAAAGTATGCAGACTTTTGAAAACAGTTTGGATCCACAGAAGACATCAAGTAACTTGGCATCTCCTCTGGATACAAACTGTCAGACAAATTGGTTATATTTTTGTAAAGAAACACTCCAGCAGATGATAATCTAAGCAGATAAAATTTATTTGACCCCAAAAAGGTTAAAAGATCAAAACAGTACAATATTCAGGGGAGATAACTCACTCATTAGCAGGATCCAAGTAAACACTCAGCAGTATGTGGAACAGTCGCTTCCTGTAAATTTGGTCGCGGCCATCTGAGTTAACCAGGCAGTAGTTCTCTGCAGCTCCGAAATCCCGTAGTTTCAGGACTAGAATTCGTAAAGCTTTTTCATGGTCTTCCAGCTGAGAAAAGAATAGAGCAAAGATCCCTTGTAAGCTAGACTAGTGATATTGGACCCTCCATTTTAACCCAACTTTACACTATTTTTCATCGACAATATGCTAGAAACTTTCAAACAAGCGTTAAATCTGGCTGCAATGGTCAAGCATAAGACAATGATATATCAGAAATAATAGCCTTTACAAAACAAAATGTAATCAGTAACTGTTCACCTGATAAACATAGAATAAGAGGGACCTATGTAATTATATAATCTCATGAAATATTTTAAAGGTTGTGTACAGTAACATGAAATATTGCATGAGAAGTCATATACCAGGGTTAAGGTCATGGACAACTGTAAAATGTATTTGCCATCGTGTTGTCAACAGACATCTATCATGTCTACCCTTTGCAGGTTCTGCTAGGAGGTTTGAGATGAATTTCAAATGGACACAATATTAACACATACCCTCATTGACACCTTCTTTGACCCCTCTGTTAAAGTCACTTTTTTTTATAGCACTGACCTTTCCATAAAGTATTGCACATTCTGCATGCATCTCCTGTTCCTTGGCTTTGCCCAGAATCAGCTGCACACGGTAGAGGTTAGACATCTGCAGCATTGTCCTCAGCTTGGACCTTAACAAAAAAAGATAGGTACAGTCAAACCATTGCCACCATCACCTCTAATAGAAGCCAAACTATATTGGGCTGATTTTTACAATTTCCCTCATAGGTCTGGGGTCTGTCTTATGTAAGACCCTATGAAAGGAATTACTGCAGCTATTCGCTTAGCAAAAAAAATGACCACTTTCCTATATCCAAAATGACCACACTCACATAACCCAAATGACCAATATAAACACAGAACATGGAAACATATGAAGGAAGGGGTTAAGCCATAGCCTGCTAATTACAACCTGGTTTGCTATTAGAAAGTTTGGACCCAGATGAGACACTTAGTAACTAGGAATCTTATCAGGATTTGCAGCCATTTGACATTAAGCAGATCAGATCCTACATTTTCTTCATAGCCAAAACTTTTTCTCTCTCAGGTCGTCCTCTGACAGTCCATAAACCACTACAAAAGTTCAATTATAAATATTCATGGTAAAGGAATACATGTAGCAAAAATGTGTAAAAAATTCTATCTACATGTATAGTGCTCAGAGGAAATCTGTGTCAATAGAAGCACTTTGCAACCAACTCTCAAATTAATAAACATATGTTAACAATTTAACTCTATACTCCATAAATACACCTTTCTATGCCTTTGTAAATACACCTTTCTTCGTCTTTGTAAACAGTGTAGACACAGATCAGATAGCTCCTGTAGGAGCCATCTGATCAGGGCCTGCTCAGTTTGCTTATGATATAATACAGATATGATTCTACAGTTTCTGCCATGGCCAAAATTCTTGTGTCCATGTTTTATTATTACAATTAATCAAATCTATTTCATGATATTGTTACTTCTTACATGAATATTCACAGAGTAAAGGGTTAAAACACTTTTTTTAGGGATGTTAACGGTTACGGAAACTGTAACCGGTTAATTGTAAGCAAAAACCGGTTAACCGAACTAGTTAACCCGGCATAAAATTAAACCATTGTCCTGACCAAAATAATCTGTCTACCAGATGTTTATCCTAAATATTAATGAAAGGCATACATTCTTTGAATAATCTATTGACAAGTGTCGAAAAACTTGAATTCGGATCAGACTTCATTCTATTAGGCTTTAGATACGACTAAAACCTGAATTTCAAGGAACATGTTCCAGATCTGAAATTTTAACTTTTTCCAACTGCACGCTAAAATTAGTGTTTTCTGACAACGAATATACACACAATTTAAATCTGATAAGCACTGGATCCATTCAATTTTTACCCTTATCCTGCTAAGCTGTATAAAGCCAAACAGGCGAAGTTCAAGATTTAAGTAGAATAAATTTTCATCAGATGACATTTTTGCCACACTAACAGACAGCAGACGCAGAACGTAGCACATGACGATACGAAACGTAAATTACGTAACCTGCTTGTGAATGATACAATACGGAAATTTATCAAATTGACAATATAAATATTTTTAAAATGTAACATGGAACAGAAAATATTCGTTGTCAAAAACACACGAATTTTAGCATGCAGATGGAAAATGTAGAACTTCTGAATTGGAAAATGTTCCTTGAAATTCAGTTTGAACTAAATTATCCAAACAAGTTTTCTACACCTTTCTTTGTAAACAATACATGTACATCACTAATCTTAATCTAGTAAAACCACAACAATATCACCAGTTAATTGGGGACCTGTCAATAGTCCCATCCCGCAGATTTGATATCAGGGTTCCCTGGCAACCACTGGAGACGAGGTACAGGGCCTACACACTCGCGGTATGTTAATTCGATGAGATGTAAAGGCAGTTAAAGCGAGGGATGGAGACGTCGTATGCTACTTGCGTGCAGTAAACTTTTTTTTATCCATATTCAAAAAATTTATTTTTTCAGCTTAACCTTTGAAGGAAAAGTGAAACCGGTTAACCGAGGTTACAACGGTTAACGGAATAATCATTAACCCTTTACCCAATAGCCTGTTTCTAGTTTTGAAGACATATGACCACTTAAAGCAGGTTGAAAGTAAAGCAGAATGCGCCTTAAGGCGCATTCTGCTTTACTTTCAGCCTGCTTTAAGCTACCACCTACTAGGATATAGAAAATATTTATTATGCAATATGTTCATGACTGTATGAATTTGAACTATTTTCTTCAGCGGAGGAATAAATCAAACACGCTAAAAGCCGCTTCTATCAGGTAAAGGGTTAACATCCCTACTTTTTTTCATAAAAAAAGAATGCAGGAACTTTTTTTATATGACTTGCATACCTTGCCATATCTATTTGTTCTTTTTTCACATTGTTAGTTTTCATCAGTTGTAGGACATTGTCCATATATAACACAGCTAAATGGGTATGGTACTTCTCTTTCTGTAAAACAAAGTGTAAGAATCTCAAAACCGATATGATATTCAATTATTGATAGGAAATCATGAGAGGAATGTGACAATAAAGCATATATTTCACAAATATTATGAACATTAACCTTTCGCTTGCTGAATTTTAAAATACATTTCTCCTTCTTTACCCATGCCCTGTTGTATAATTAAGAAATGAATGACGTGCTTCCGGTGTTCATGAGGTTATGCAACTTTCTTTTTAGAATAAGGTTATATAAGGACGTTGTAGGGCGAATGTAAATATTTACATATATCTTCAATGTGTACACGTATTTCGCTGTGCAATCACTGCTATGGAGTGCGCTGGTTGCACAATCAATTTGTAAATAGTTCCGACGCTGATGAGACAGCTCCTGCAGGAGCTGTCTCATCTGGGTCTTCACTATTTACAGGTAGGTATATTGACGTGAATAGCAAGCGAAGGGTTAATTAATTTAGCTCTTGTACAAAAATATAAAACAAGGTATTTTACAATCAGGGCATTAACTAGAACATCCGTAATAAATCAAAAACAATGTAGAGCCTGCTCTGAAGTATCCTACAGGAGCTGTATGGTCTTCGTCTAAGTAATATTAATGATGGCTTTATTTCTTTTAAAAATAATCATGGAGTAAAAGGTTGACGCTTTTCCTCATCAGTGTCCGACAAATCCATTGCCCGGAGCCCGCGGGCTACCAGAAAATCTTGTCGGGCCATCAAAGAATTTGAAAACAAGCCCGCCGGGCAAAGAGTAAAAGCAAAGATCAATAGCCCGGCTATTACAGATAATCTAGAACGTAGGGCAATTAATGATGACATGTTAATTTCCCAGAGTTAGGGTCGGAATACATACAATTAATCTGCAGTTTGTTTTCTGACGCATGTCCTGTTGTTAACCCACAGAGCGTGACAACCACTGACGCTGGTCATGTATTGGCTATCAAGTCATTTAAATCTCCGCCCAAGTGATGCATGACTGACACTTGTTCGTTGAAATGTTTAATCTCCGAATCCCGCAGAGCAAGAATATTCCATAAGTAATCTAGATTTAAGCTCCGTCCATCGTGTGTGTGACAGTTTCAGTTGACTAATAAATTGAATCAATTACCGCTTCAATGGTGCGAGATTTGGAACCAAACTCGCTTATGTAATTAACTTCCGGTCGCTCATAGCATTAACAAACCAAAAAATAATGGGTTTTCGCGGATCGAATCTCGGCAAAAATCTACAATTTTCTCTCGCTACTCAATTTGAAAAACTTGATTTTTTTTCACCTCGTCATTATTTCTTCAAGATTGACGATGTTTGGCTCTGTCAACTCACGTTACATGATTGTGTTATATGGGGTAAAACAAGAATGAAACCTCGATCTATTTAGACCCGATTTTCTACCAGGTAAAAAGGATGACTTCTACAATATCTTCTTGTATGACTTACAGTGCATACCTGTACGCAGATAAAAGGGTTACACTACATTTGTATCTGAAAATGTCTTATTAACATCTGACACACACTGAAAGGTTAAAATAAGTGCAAAGGACCTAAAATCAATGTTCTGAATTCAATTATTTAATTATGCATTACTTAGAATGTTGATAGTCGATTTTCTATTTCAAGCCATTTAAAACATATGACCAGACCTGTCAGTATGAACTTTTATTTAATTAATGACAAAGGTAATGACAAATAATGAGTTAGACAAAATAGTAATAAATTGCCATTTAAAATTTGTGTTTATTTACTCATTTCAACATCTAGTGGAATGTTAGTATAATATATATATTCACAGTCTGACAGTGCAAATTCATCATCTGATGGAACACATTTTGTCAGAGTCGCTTCAAAACCTGTCATAGATAGCACCCCTCGCAGTTAAATCAAGCGGAAGAATGGCAATTTAAAATAAAATAATTAAATCTAAGAAAAATGTAATATAGATCTAGTTTTATGATTGTGTAGTCATTATTCTTAAGGGATATTAGGTCTGAATGAGTATACATACACGGATGCAATGTTACCATCTGGAAATTGAATAAAAAATATCTGGGCTACTAGATTTTTTTTCTGGTAGTCACTGGGCTAGTACAAAAAAATTCTGGTAGCCCAGTGGGCTACCAACAAAAAAATAAATTTGTCGGACACTGCTCATAAAAACACCTTTCCACGCATTTGCAAACAGAGTAGACCCAGATTTGCTCTGTTTGCTTTTGACATGATATAGATCTGATTCTACAGTTTTTGTCAAGGCAAAAAGTGTCCTTGAAAAGGTTACCTTATAAGAATCCAGCTGATAAACATTCATCATGTCACTTTCTTTACATGAATATTGAACAGGGAGAGCCTTTAACCCTTTCCCTCATATAAACGTGTTTTCACGCATTTGCAAACAGAGTAGACCCAGATCAGACGGCTCCTAGAGGAGCCGTCTGATCAGGGTCTGCTCTGTTTGCTAATAGAATTTGATATACCTGTTTCTTTATTTCTAAAATAGCTAAAATGTTCCACCTTCCATATTTCATTATATCTTTTTTTGTCCATGAATATTCAGTAGATATTGAAATTTGTAATAAACATAGAACAGGGAAAGGGTTAAGGGTTAAAACAAACATTCATGACGCTGTTCAAGAATAGTATTTTTTTACTTTTTCAAATTTAGTTATTGCTTGCGCATTTATGATTAGCCCTCACCTCTAGTTTCTTTTGAAAGACAAGGTATTCCAAGTAGGTAACCACAGCCTTGGGGTACCTGTGTAGATAGTCTATGACTATGTCTGGTCGTAACCGCTCTGTGGGTGGCTCATTGGCGGGTCTCTCTGTAAATATCTGAAACAATATGCAAACCATGTAGACTAGAATCATAGATAAGATTGGCAATTAAACCTTTTTCAAGAATGGTTGCTTTATCTATCAATCAAACCCTATGTTGTGACCCACATGTCTCAAAGGAACAATTCTAAAGAGTGGTTGCAACATATGTTTTGATGGAGAATTGATGATTCTAGTACATGTATATGAAATACATCTGTTAGAGTCTGCTCTATTTGCTTATGAAATTAAAATAGATTTGACTCTTTCACAGTTATAAGACAGTCTCCATGTGTGGTATCTAGTTTTTCCAAATTTAAATCACTGATTGCATGCTAACAGCAATAGTGTTTGTTTGTTTGTGTTGATTACCATCCGTTTCCGCTCACTATGGGCTAATTGGACGCCCCAGAGAGAGGGGAGAGGATACAGAGAAACAATAGTGTAAACAAATTGGATCTGAATGAGACGCTGAACAGGATAAAACTGTTTGGCAAGAAAATGAAATAAATATACAGTAAAACTCCGCTAATGCCACCACCTAAAAGAGGTATAATTTTGGGTGCTAGATGCAAGTGGTAGCTTAATGCAGGACAAAAGTAATGCAGAAAGCTCCTCTAGGAGCTTTCTGCATTACTTTTGCCCTGCATTAAACAACCACCTACATATAAAGACACCCATGTTTATTCATTAAGTGGTCGCATTAGAAGGGTTTTACTATAAAGAACATTTTGTAGACAGTAATTACTAAACTCTTTTGGCGCCAAATTTAAAAGTGTCGTCTGCAATAATAATTTCATATTAAATATAATTCTAAACTAAATAATAAAGGTATAATAGTAAAACATTTGTTTTTAAAAACCTGTATGCTTGGGCTAAAATAATACAGAAAACAGTGTAGTCCCAGGTCAGATGCCGCCTTTTCAATGCGGCATCTAGCCTGGGACTGCACTGTTTTCAATTGTTAACTCTTTCTAATTGAATATTCATGAAAGAAATAATAACATCATGAATATTTGTTAGCTGAATTTTTATAACGGCATATGTACACATAAAGTTTAGAAAAAGGGGCAGACATATGGCAAAATCAATTTTAGGGTTATCTTCCCTTGCAAAATTGGTTCCCCTTGAGGTAGTAAACATGCATAACAAAATGTGAACCAAATATCTTTGAAAGTTTCTGAGAAATGGACCTTAACAAAAAGGTTAACCAACACCAACACCGACGACAATAAAAGGGTCATGACAATACCTCCACTTTACTGTACTCAGTGTTCCTGTTTACGTCGTAATCATATCTAAATACGCACCGAAAATCGTTGGAACGCAAAAAAGTCAAGTACGTTGCGTCCATGGGACGCAAGATCAATGATCGAAATTTTACAAATTTAATTGAATCCAGGTAAATTAACAACTGATACTCGGTCTTACATCAATCCGGATCAATAAACAAAGTGAATCTCACTCCGTTTTCTTGACATTTTCCGAAATTGCAACGCATCTATTAATATCAAGTCCTGGGTTATTCCAGGTATGTAGGAGGGCATCTGCATTGACTGGTTACGATTTCCACCCTAATGTCAGCATCTAAAACTATGTAATTCTATGAGAACCGTTCTGTCGCGTAGTAATGACATTTGGGTGCTGAAAAAAAGATGGCGTCTGCTAGTAAAAAGTTGAACACGCTAGGAACTTTAAAGCGTTATGGGTGCAAGATCGTGAGTTTAAAGACTTGTAAGTAAATGATGTTAGCCCTGAAACCAATAGAATTACCATGTGATGCTTTGTATACTCTGAAAATGAAGTGAAAACAGCTTTTACGTACCAGCGGATACAGTGATGCTCAGCTCAGCTCACTCAAACGATGCTCATCGTCCTGCACTTCAAATCAAAGCATCAAGAACTACCTTATTATACAGTACTTATAACACTTATCTTTTTTACGTTAAATGATACATCAGTGTAAGTCTTAAATAGTTTTAACCCTTTACATTTAATGGTGCAAAAAATCTCCATTACAAAAGCAGAAGTGAAATTATCTGGGACTCAGTTGTATTTACTTGGGACGCAACTTTTGCTGATGCCCTGGGTCCCAGGGACTCAGTAAATTTCAATCCTAATGAGAACACTGGTACTGGTAATATGCTCTTGAGCAAAAATCTAACAAGTTCTATATGCTGAATGTACAGATCCCACACAGACTTACCTTAATACTCAACTCTTGATCCTTTCCTAATGCCCAGTCTACATACTTCCATATTAACTCATGGTCATTTAAACTGAAATATGAAAACAATCATTTTATCTAAACACAGGTATTTCAAAGCAAATGCAAAAGTTTCCCCACAAACACACCTTGTTGTATTTTAAAAGTAAACCCCTTCACTTGATAATGCTCTTTTTGCGCATGCCTTTGCACATAAAGTTACTCCAGAAGGGTATTGCTTGATCAAGATCTGCTCTGTAGGCTTACTGGTACATTTTACCAATTTAAATGTTTAACCCTCTAAATGTGGGAAACACATGCACTGGTGTTTGATAACAGTGTAGAACCAGATCTGGGTCTGCATTGTTTGTTATTCGAAACTATCAAGTAAGTTTAAGCCTTTCATACCGGATGAATTCAATAGTTAAACACTGATGCGCTATTGCATTCTGAAAGGGTTAAGTGTCCTCAAATAAGTACATTGTATGTCTTTATAGTAACATGATGTGTTACTACAGTGAAACATGTTTTAACCCTTTCCCTGTTCTATGTTTGTTTCAAATTTCAATACCTACTGAATATTCATGGACAAAATAGTTATAATGAAATAAGGAAGATTGAATATTGTAGCCATTTTAGAAACTAAAGAACCAGACATATCAAAGACTATTAGCAAACAGAGCAGACCCAGATCAGACGGCTCCTCTAGGAGCCATCTGATCTGGGTCTACTCTGTTTGCAAATGCGTGAAAACACGTTTGTATGAGGGAAAGGGTTCAGTAACCACTTATTGATTAACCCTTTCCTCCATAAATACGCCTTTCTACGCCTCTGTAAAAAATCACCTATTGAAACCATTGTGATAAATAGAGCATTTGCTCCTATAGGAGCAAATGCTCTATTTATCACAAAGGTTTTAAACTACAACATTCTTAAATTTTCCTTTTCTCTAGTTTATGCTCCTTTTCGGTACTTTTATTCAAAGAGGTTGCATCTAAAAATAGCCTATAAGGGAATAGGTTTAACGTGACTCGTTGAATATTCATGTAAGAAATAATGACATCATATTTATTAGCTGAATTTTCATAAAGGCATATGAACACAGGATTTTTGTGTTATTGGTAGAAACAGTAGAGTCAGATCTAGTATAATTTCATAAGCGAACAGAGCAGACCCTGGTTGGATGGATCCTACAGGAGCTGTCTGATCTGGGTCTGCTCTGTTTGCAAATGCATGAAACGGGAAAGGATTAAAGGCGCATGTGAGCTAATTGCAGGGCAGATGTAACACAGATAGCTCCCATGTGAGTTTCTTCTATGTATTGTTTGCTCTGCATTAAGCCAGCTGCATTAACCTCCCAAAAATGATACCTCTTTTTAATGGTTACCTAAGACAGGCTTTACTGGACTTTCTTAAATCCATGAATATTCATGTAAGATATAAAGACATCATGAATATTATCCAGATTATTTTTTATAATGACATAGGAATTTTTAGCACTGACAAAAACTGTAAAATCATATCTATATTATTTCATAAGCAAACAGCAGACCCTGATCTGATGGCTCCTAGGAGATGTCAGATCTGGGTCTACTCTGTTTTCTAGGAGATGTCAGATCTGGGTCTACTCTGTTTGCAAAGGCGTATTTATGGTGTAACGGGTTAATGTAGTTTAAGCAGCAATTCATTTATCAAACACAGGAGTCTTAAAAAGCAGGTGGTTGCTTAGGGCAGGGCAAAAGTAATGCAGAAAGCTCCTATAGGAGCTTTTTGCATTACTTGTGACTTGCATTGCACAACCACCTGTCTTACAAATCCATAATTAGACCTCTTTTGGATGGCCGATTAAGACAGGTTCCATTGTTCACAATTTGTTTGACACTCTGTTATGACAAGAAATGGAAAAATTATTTGTTGCTAGAACAGAAGGAGATTATTTACAAAGAAGTTATTTTCTTATAACTATAAAGTTTAATAATATAAATGAGCTTTTACGTACCATGACAAAAAGTTAACAACAAAGTCTAGGCCTGGAAATGTTTCATCTTTTATTTCATCATTCGCCAATCTGAAAAATAAACGAAAAAATTATTACATGTCATAAAACATTATAATCTGTTACTTTATAACACATTACTAACATAATAGATTGCACAGGAACTTTGTCAGCATTACACACATATATATATATCTAAATACATTTAGTACTGGTAGTTATGTACAGTGTAGTAACTCTCTAAAGTGATTAATAAAACATCTTTAATTCTCTGTCTTAATCCTTTCCTTCATATAAATGCTTTTTCACACCTTTACAAACAGAGTAGACCAATATCAGATGGCTCCTATATGAGCCATCTGAGCAGGGCCTGCTCTGTTTGCTTATGAAATTATAACAGTTATCATTCTATGGTGTCTACTCATACCAGAAACTCCTGTGAACATTTGCAATTATAAAAATTCAGCTAATAAATATTCATGATGTCATCATTTCTTAAATGAATATTTAACAGGGAATGGGTTTAAAGTAGGTGGTAGCTTATTGCAAGAAAAGAGTTATGCAGGACGCCCCCATTGAAGCATTCTGCATTTTGTCCCCCATATGAAGTGACCAACTACTTTTAACCCTTTCCTTCATATAAACACCTTTTTCACGCATTTGCAAACAGAGTTGACCCAGATCAGACAGCTCCTACATTTGATCAGGGTCTGCTCTGTTTGCTAATGGAATTTGATGGGTCTGTTTCTATATTTATATATTTATCTGTTCTGTAGTTATTCAAATTTTAAGTACCTACTGAATATTCATGGACAAAATAGTTATGAAATATGGAAGGAGTAACATTGTAGCCATTTTAGAAACTACAGAAACAGATCTATCAAATTCCATCAGCAAACAGAGAAGACCCTGATCAGACGGATCCTAAAGGAGCCATCTGATCTAGGTCTACACTGTTTGCAAATGCGTGAAAACACAGTTATATGAAGGAAAGGAATAGGTATCATTAACCCTTTCCCTGTTCTATGTTTATTTCAAATTTCAATACCTACTGAATATTAATGAACAAAATAGTTACAATATAATATGGAAGGTGAATCATTGTAGACATTTTAGAAACTAATTAGCAAACAGAGCAAAAATTCCATTAGCAAATAGAGCAGACTCTGATCAGACGGCTCCTATAGGAGCCGTCTGATCTGGGTCTACACTGTTTGCAAATGCGTGAAAACACGTTTATATGATGGAAAGGGTTAAAATGCATATAAATATATTCAAACATATGGTATATGCAAAAATTAAAATCAAAATTATTGTTTTGAAAATTAATTCTACTTAAAATACTGTAGTAATCTGAAAAGGGACTGCAGAATCACAAAAATATCACCTCCCAGAAATAAGCAGCCATTGAGTGATTCTGGTTAAGCTTACCTCGTCCATAGCACTAAAGCCTTATCATTATCACCATGGTATTTATACAGAGTTGCTAGGGCATGATGCCTCTCATATTTTTCTAACCACTCAACACAGTCTTTAAGATCACAGCCGGAGTCTACTTCAATAAGTGGAAGTAACTCTGGAGAGTTGATTTCTGCATAAAGTTTCAACAAGGCAACATCTATTTCCTGAAAGAGAAATGAATTGCTCCAAGTGATATTATCACACATATATAATCACCATAATTATAATACAACAGTTGTAAGGACTTTAACCCTTTCCCTCATATTAATGTGATTTCACGCATTTGCAAATAGAGTAGACCCAGATCAGACGGCTCCTAGAGGAGCCGTCTGATCAGGGTCTGCTGTTTTTGCTAAAAGAATTTGAAAGATCTGTTTCTTTACTTTCTAAAATATCTACTATGTTCCACCTTCCATATTTCTGTACAACTATTTTGTTAATGAATGTTCAGTAGGTATTGAAATTTGGGCTAAACACAGAACATGGAAAGGGTTAAATTACAGTAAAACCTGCATACAGCCACAATTCTGCAGTTTTAAGACAGGTGGTAGCTTAATGCAGGAGCTTTCTTCATTACTTTTGTCCTGTATCAAGCAAACACCTGCTCTTACCAACCTCTATATCTATTCAGTATATGGTCACTATAGACAGGTTAAACTGTACATTAACCCTTTCCTCCATAAAAATGCCTTTCTACGCCTCTGTAATAACCACTTCTTGAAACAATTGTGATAAACAGAGCATTTGCTCCTATAGGAGCAAATGCTCTATTTGTCACAATGGTTTCAAACTACAAAATTCCAGAATTTTACTTTTCTCAAGTAAATGTTCCTTTTGGGTAGATTCATTCAAAGGGGCTGGATCTAAAAATAGCCTATGGAGGAATGGGTTAAAACCTTTCTTACTACAGCCATGCATAAATCATACCACATTGTTGATATCTCGCGACTTTGTGTTCCCCCAGCAATTAGAAGTGCCACTGTGTTAGTTTGCAACTATGTGCGAATAACACAGTGTCCAACAGTAAACACATATGTATGCAGTAAATGGGAGTTCAACCTGTACAACGCATACAGTGATGTCTCGTTAATCTGGAAATGTTCGTTCCCGGCGAAATTTCCTGATTAATGAATTTTCCGGATTAACGAATCACAGTCATATTCTGCAAAACATCAAATCAATCATAAACATTGTATATGTATATGTACACATTTACTTTCGCATCAAGAAATCTTTTCTTGTAACATTCATGTGTGCATATGCTTGTAATAATATCATATCAAATTAATTGGCTTGTTTGTCATTCTAAATGCTTTTTGCACCCTATCCATAAGTGTCAGTTCTCTCATTTGAGTAATACAATGTGGATTATCGAATTTGCCTGCGGGCAAATTTTGTAAAATCTAAGTAGGTCTCCATGTTTGACATGACTGGTTTCCCGAATATTCGATCCGCGTACATGTACTCGTAAGGCGGAAGTCGGTAACCAGCCAGCTCACGTGTGAGTTAGAATCTTAGGGATAACCTAGCGGGAATTCCCAATTAATATAGCCTTGTAATTTCTGAATTAGCAAATCGTTTAAATTAATGTGATTAACAGTTTAACGATGGCGGCGCGGTTTTAACGTAACAATTTAATTGGGCGAGTGTTCATCTCATTAAGGAACATTAAAGAATATCAAACCAATTAAACAGTTTGCACACAGTTGGGGGTTGTTTTACCCATGCCCGTGAATGTAAACACAAGAACTCGCACCTCCGCGGTGCACTATTGTTTAGTGTTAGGGATGGGCAATTGAGCCCCAGGGCTACGGACCCGGCCGGATTAATGAGTCACAAATACAGGTAAATACATAGATTGGTTACCGGAAATCTATGTCCGGTTCTGGAACGCGAATTTCCAGATGTAACGAGTCAATTTACTGCACAAACAAGATGTGTTTGTGAAACACTATGCCCCCTCATATATTTGACCTCTGACCTTGACCTCTGACCTTGACATGTCACCCCTCAAAATGTGCAGCCTCATGAGATACACAAGCATGCCAAATATCAAGTCTCTATCTCTACTGGTCCAAAAGTTATGGCCAATGTTAAAGTCGGCGATTTGACCCATATATTTGACCTCTGACCTTGAAGGATGACCTTGACCTTGACACGTCACCCCTCAAAATGTGCGGCTTCATGAGATACATATGTATGCCAAATATCAAGTCTCTATCTATACTGGCTCAAAAGTTATGACCAATGTTAAAGTTGCTGACAAACAGACAAACAGACAGGGCAAAAACAATATGCCCCCGACTATCGTCTATGGGGGCATAAAAATCTGTTCCCCTCGACTTTCGTCCGGATCGCGAGTTTTCCGGATTAACGAGACATCACTGTAATTGTATATAAAGCATCGATTTAAGTGATAACGGTAAACACCATTCACAGCCGAGACCTAAGTTTCACTGTAGTTTGCTCCGTTCAAGGGACCCCTTTCAATAAACCCAAATTTGGTTTCAAACTATTAGAAATTGAACAGCCAAAGTTTATAACCTCATGCTTATGAATTTCAGTTTGCCTAATTTTACATTCGTCGACATTTTATTTAATTGTGGATGTTAAAAAAAACATTGCTTCGCTTCCATGCCGTTTCGTGATAAGAAAAATCAGGCCGAGTTAAATTAATTAATAATTGGAACTCTCAGCGTTATTCGTCTGAAATATTTTATAAAGATTGTTTACTCTCGTAATAAGAGTTTTCTAAAAATACGCAAACATATCAATTTAACTGTTTAGCATTCTGTAGGCAAAAAGCACATGTATGTGCATACAATATACGATAGATTTGACACGTTGAATCCACAAAGTAAGATTTTATGGATAATCCGAGGGTAGCGGTAATTCAAGCATTTTCTCAGTTTTATCGCCATTTTACTGTATGTAACATACAAGGAAGCAGGAGACATCTGATCTGGGTCTACTCTTTTTGCAAAGGCAAGCTTATCAAGTAAAGGGATATCTGCATCATAAAAGCAATACTACAAACCTGTTTAAAGCCATGTCCATCTTTGGTACCTCGGACATCTTCTAGCAGACTCCGCAAGAAGTCTTTGTATTGTTGTATCACAGATTTGTCTCCCCTCGCTAGTTGGTGTACATCAGCTATCTCATGGAGGGCAGGTATACTACGTTGGAAGTTTGAGCTTGATGGCATTAGGCGTGGATACAGACTAATGATCTGATGTAGATAAAGAAAGGTTTAACACCTTCCCTATTCCGTGTTTATTCTGAATTTCAATACATACTGAATATTCATGGACAAAATAGCTATAATGAAATATGGAATGTAGAACATTGTAGCCATTTTAGAAAGTAAAGTAACAGATTTGTCAAATTCCATTAGCAAACAGAGCAGACCATGATTGAACAGCTCCTATAAAAGCCATCTGATCTAGGTATACTCTGTTTGCAAATGCATGAAAACACATTTATATAAAGGAAAGGGCTAAATGATATATTCAATATGTATGTGAAGAATTTCATACTGTCTTTTATGGTGTACAATACACACTTTTTATTAATAATTTGGAATTCTGAGAATGGGGATGTATAGAACATACAAATGCAAGAAGTTTTCTCTTCTTTTCTATTCAAACTCTATGGACAGAAAAGAAATCACAATTCCAATTACAGTAAAACCCCTCTAAACCAGAATTCTAATTAAGAACAATTTAGGTTTTCTTAGGCAGGTGACTGCTTAATGCAGGTTAAAGTGATGCAGAAAGCTTCCTGAGCAACTGACTGCATTAAGCAGCCACCTGTCTGAAGGACCTACAATAATAGTAAATACTAATTTTAACATCTTGTGTTGAGAGGTTTTACTGTTTTAATGCATTTTTGCAGAAAATCTAATAGTATAGGATAAAGAAAGTTATTACAAAATATTAAATTCTATACACAGCTTTATATAAAAGGAGTATTGATCTATCCATATCTCTTACTTCTCAGCCAAACCCTATCCTATTGGTACTCATAAAGATGTACTGATCTATCCTGGGTCCAGGCTTATAAAACGTTTAATTGAGTCTGAGTACGTTCTCAAGTTTTTGATTGGTCAGATTTGAGCCCTTGGCTCAAATCTGACCAATCAAAAGCTTGAGAACTCAAATCTGACCAATCAAAAGCTTGAGAACAAAACTCAGACTCAGCTAAAAGCTTTATAAGCATGGACCCATATCTCTTACTTCTCAGCCAAACCCAATCCTATTGGTACTCATTATCCCTTTACCCCATGAATATTCATGTTTGAAATAATGATATAATTAATATCAATTAGATTTTTATATAACGACAAAGGAATATTTGGCCATGGCAGAGACTAAAACTGTAGAATCATATCTATATTATTACATATCAAATAAAGCAGACCCTGATCAGATGGCTCTTATAAGAGCTGTCTGATATGGGTCTATATAGGAGCCATCTGATCTGGGTCTACTCTGTTAGTAAAGGCGTAGAAAGGTGTATTTATGGAGTAAATGGTTAAAGCATCTCAGAAAGGTGATTCTAATGAGTACCAATTAGACTGGCAGGGAACTATGGAAAATAGTCCTCTTATCTACAGCACTATATATGGCTACAGTGACACCTGTCTAAAGCAGACATGCAATTTAGTATAATATCAGTCCTTGAGACAGCCGGCAGATTAATGCAGGGTGAAAGTCCTGCAGAAAGCTCTAGGAGCTTTCTGCAGGACTTTCACCCTGCATTAAGCGACCATTTGCCTAAAAGTATCTAAATTCTTCTCTTCTAGAATTCCAGTTTAGAGAGGTTTACTGCATAATAAACAATCAAGGAAGCTTATAGTCCCTAGTTGATGTCTATGATTCACAATGAGCAAAAACCAACCATATACACAACTAGAGTTTGTTTTTGAGAAAAACACATGTCCCCCCCCCCCCCCCCCCCCCCCCCCCCCCGTTACCCCACCCCCGCATCCATAAGAGGAATGAACATTGTAACTAAGAGTTGCGTTTTAACAACTATTATGATATCAAGCTTAATTCAAAATCACATGACCACCTTCACATATAGATTTCACATATAGATATAGATTAGTTGTGCGTCACTTATAGATACATATAGATTGGTTGTGCATCACATATAGATTGATTATCTGTAAACTTTTGTAGACATCTATAAACACCAGTTTTCCCTATAAATTTCATATTTGAAAAAAATCGAAACTTCTGTCAAAATTGTTGCAGACAATATTCCAATCCACATGACTCATATATAGCTGGTTCATATGTAAAAGTTTGAATGAAAACTCTTACATAGTATAGGAAGAGTTAGCTGCACAAGACTTTTTCGCTATTACTCTATATAAGAAAAACTCCAAAGGGTCATAACTTCGGTCAAAATTGTTGCAGCCAAAATTCCAAACCACATGACCATCCTCACATATATCTGGTTCATATGTAAAATTTTGAAGTAAATCCCTCAAATAGTGTAGGAGGAGTTAGCTGCACAAGACTTTTTCGCTATATATTCTATACAAGGAAAATAGTGCTGGAGCACAAGAATTTTTCGCTATGTATTCTATATAAGGTAAATAGTGCTGGAGGAGTTAGCTGCACAAGATTTTTTCGCTATAAGGAAAAACTACAAAAGGGCCATAACTTCTGTCAAAATTGTTGCAGCCAAAATTCCAAACCACATGACCATCCTCACATATAGATGGTTCATATGTAAAAGTTTGAAGTAAATCCCTCAGATAGTGTAGGAGAAGTTAGCTGCACAAGATTTTTCTGCTATATAGTCTATATACGGAAAAACTACAAAGGGCCATAACTTCTGTCAAAATTGTTGCAGCCAAAATCCCAAACCACATGACCATCCTCACATATAACTGGTTCATATGTAAAAGTTTGAAGGAAATCCCTCTAATACTGTAGGAAGAGTTAGCTGCACAAGAATTTTAACAGACAGACAGACAGAGGGACAGACAGAAAGCACAACATCAATATGTCTCCCTCCCCTAATAAGGGGAGACATAATCAAACCTGTAGACTCAGATGCTACATCATCTATGTAGCACAATTTCAGTTCCAAAAGCATTTGGAAAGTGAGAAATCAACCATAGATACTCATGCAATGTTTATGAGGTGAGAGCTGGCTTAGGTCATTATAGAAATTCAGCCAATTAATATTAATACTGGCCTTATTTCTGACACGAATACATCGTCTGAAGGGCAGAAACTGTATTGCAAGCTAACTCCATATTTAACCCTTCGCTTGCTATTCGCGTCAATATACCTACCTGTAAATAGTGAAGACCCAGAAGAGACAGCTCCTGCAGGAGCTGTCTCATCAGGGTCTTCACTATTTACAAGTTTATTGTGCAACCAGTGCACTCCACAGCAGTGATTGCACAGCGCAATACTTGTACACAGTAAAGATATATGTAATTATACAACAGGACATGGGTAAAGAAGAAGAAATGTATTTTGAAATTCAGCAAAGCGAAGGGTTAATCCCATATTTCGCTGAGTCTGGCAACTTACCTCTCTAATGTCTACCTGGCCATTTTTAAACAAGTCTAAAGCCTCATCAAAATTTCGCTGGGAAAATTCTATAAATCCTGCCTGTTGTTGTATTCTCCGAAATATCTGTAATAACGATATTTTTCATGACAACAAATTAAAGTATTGACAATACATGTATGTTTAAATATTGAAACTTATTACAAAGTCTACTACAACCAACTATAGTAATTGAGTGGACATCATTTTTCCTGATCAACAGATGCATGGATACACAGACCCACTCATGAATAGACAAACAGGACTAATACTTTATGCCTGGCTTCCATTCTTTAAAAGGTTGGGGCATAAAAACAAATGCAACCGTCAAAGCTACAGATAAGGTGTGATCACTCTTTAGAATTGTCTAAAGGAGCTGTTCTTGAAAATGCTTATCTGCACCTCTGACACTACAGTACCTCCCCTGGCATCATTGTGCTGGGTACAGTTGTACAGTCAAATGGAAAACCTTTCAATCAACAGGTAATAGCACCAGATTGACTCCCTGACACAACTCACACCTCTAACCATTTCACTCTTTACTCCATAAATACGCCAGAACTTTCTACGCCGTTGCAAACACAGATGACCCAGATCAGACAGCTCCTATGGGAGCTGTCTGATCAGGTTTGGTCCGTTTGCTTATTATGAAATTTTGATACATGTAGATCTGACTCTACATGCTGGACTGAATAAAGAAATATTTCTAAATATTTGACTATAATATTGTTGTTAAACTTCCCTTCCTCTGTAGCCATGCCACTGAATTATTCTGTTCAACTGTAGTTCAATACTGAACTAGGGCCATAGATAATGGGATATATATGTAAAATACTAATACAGCCATTTCTCCATCAAACATATTCTTGAACAAGACGTGTTTGTGAAACACTATGCCCCATGCCCAATTTAACCTTTGACCCTGAAGCATGACCTTGACATGTCACCCCTCAAAATGTGCAGCTTCATGAGATACACATGTGTGCCAAATATCAAGTCTCTATCTCTAATGGCTCAAAAGTTATGACCAATGTTAAAGTCGGTGATTTGACTTATATATTTGACCTCTGACCTTAAAGGATGACCTTGACCGTGACATGTCACCCCTCAAAATATGCGGCTTTATGAGATACATATACATGCCAAATATCAAATCTCTATCCGTACTGGCTCAAAAGTTATGACCAATGTTAAAGTTGCTGACAAACAAACAGAGAGACAGTTAGACAGACAGACAGACAGGGCAAAAACAATACCGTATAATGGGTAATTTTTACTGCTGTAAAAGTTTACGGATTTAGGGTAAAAACACATGATTTGGATTTTATATGACTTTTATTTTTAGGAATCCATGAAGACAGGTAAAAAACTAGAGGTTTTTGTCACAAAAACGGATGTCTCCCCTCAAATAAAAACAATATTTAAAGGGAAATCACGAAAAATGTTATGGTCTTGACTTCCCCTCGTTATGAGTTTTCCACACTACATTTTTCAAGAGGAAAATGATAACAGCTAATAACTCCAAAAATACTGATACCAGATTTATGGCCCTTGTGTATGACACATACTTTCATCATGCTCTTTCCAAAAATAAAATGTCATTCCAATAGCATCAGTCGAACAGGAGTTATTGATCGGCCAAAAAATGTAACAAAGGGCAATAACTCCAAAAGTATTGAAGCCATAATTATGGCCTTTGTTCATGACACTTTCTCTCATCATGCTCTTTCTATGTATGAAGTTTCAATAAGATGGCAAGAGCCATGTAGGAGTTATCGTCCGGACAAGAAAGAATTAAACAAATGTACAAGGGGCAATAACTCTAAATTTATTGCAGCTCGAGTTAAGGATCTTATGCATGACATTTTCTGCTCGTTCCATGTATGAAGTTGCACTCCAATGGCATGTGTCACATAGGAGTAATCATCCGGACAAAAAATTGTGATTTTTTTTACAAAGGGCAACAACTCCAATATTAGTGAAGCCAGAGTAATGGACCTTGTGCATGACACTTCCTCTCGTTATGATCTTTCCATATATGAAGTTTCAATCCAATGGCATGAGCCACATAGAAGTTATCGTCCGGACAAAAAAGTGTGGATTTTTTTACAAAGGGCAATAACTCCTATATTAGTGAAGCCAGAGTTATGTACCTTCTGCATGACACTTCCTCTCATTATGCTCTTTCCATATATGAAGTTTCAATCAACTGGCATCAGGCATATTGAAGTTATTGTCCGGACAAAAAATTACGATATTTTTTACAAAGGGCAATAACTCCAATATTAGTGAAGCCAGAGTAATGGACCTTGTGCATGACATTTCCCCTCGTCATGATCTTTCCATATATGAAGTTTCAATCCAATGGCATGAGCCATATAGGAGTTATCGTCTGGACAAAAAAGTATGATTTTTTTTTACAAAGGGCAATAACTCCAATATTAGTAAAGCCAGAGTTATGGACCTTGTGCATGACACTTCCTATCATTATGCTCTTTCCATATATGAAGTTTCAATCAACTGGCATCAGGCATATTGAAGTTATTGTCCGGACAAAAAATTATGATATTTTTTACAAAGGGCAATAACTCCAATATTAGTGAAGCCAGAGTTATGGACCTTGTGCATGACACTTCCCCTCATCATGATCTTTCCATATATGAAGTTTCAATCCAATGGCATGAGCCATATAGGAGTTATCGTCCGGACAAAAAAGTGTGATTTTTTTTTACAAAGGGCAATAACTCCAATATTAGTGAAGCCAGAGTTATGGACCTTGTGCATGACACTTCCTCTCATTATGCTCTTTCCATATATGAAGTTTCAATCAACTGGCATCAGGCATATTGAAGTTATCGTCCGGACAAAAAGTGTGACGGACAGACAAACAGATGGACAGACGGACGGACGGACAGACAGACAGACAGACAGATAACTCTCACGAAAACAATATGTCTTCCCCATATAAATATGGGGGGAGACATAATTAGCTCATCAAAAGTTTACATCATTAAACATTCACAATAAATAGTTAGGTTAATATAAAGTCAACTGTATATCGCAGTTTGACAAGTGTTCACACCTACCACGGTAACCGTGCAGCAAACATATGTACCGGCTATCGCCCTGGACATCAAACAACATAATTAACGCAATTGACATGTTGTACTACATGTACAAATTTATCCCAATGTTTGTTATGGTCCAGTGTTCTGCCAATGACGACCACTGCCGCAGAAATGAAGTTGGTAAATAAATAGAGAATAATAGGTTAGTGCCGTAGATGGGACGCTTTATCCGACGAGGGGAGAAAACGTTGAGGCGAGGCTTGCCGAGCCTCAACTGTTTTCTCTCCGAGTCGGATAAAGTCGTCCCATCTACGGCACTAACCTATTATTCGATTTATCCAGTCAATATAGTTAAATGTCTTTTTTATAGACTCATAACATTCTTGAAATAATTTACATTGAAAATGCAGTTTTTCGATCAACGGATCCCTCCCTTTTCACTTCCATTTAGACGTAAATAGATCTAATGAGCTACCGCAGAGGAATATATAGTTTCGATACTTGTATTACTAGAAGGGAAACGTGGTTGAAAATTTGAAAAATAAGATGATTTGAATCGAGGGTCAATAAGTTATTTCAAACAGACATGATCTATATTCTTTGGTCAAATTCGAGTTACGTAGTCTCGGTTTCTATTTTTAGATTCTACCTAACGTCACTCAGAAATCGATGGGACTGAACAGGCTATATTTAGGTTTATGACTATCACCGCCCCTGTAAGAGTTTATCAATCAAATAATCATAAGAGTGAAAAGAAAACATTTACTATTTATCTGTCAATCTTTGCTTCCAGGTTTGATTTTATAAAAAACGGGTTTTGCCAGCGGTGGATTAAATTAATAAAAGTGATAAATCAACGTCATTTTGTATGTGGCCTCAGTGGCGTAATCGGTAAGGGTGACATCTCTAGAGAGATTAGAATTAGTTTTTGTAGGATCAGGTGCGGGTTCGAATCCAGCTGTAGCCAATTATTTTTATTTTTTCTCATTTGAATAATTCTTCTGGTGACCAAGTAGATCTGTTAGATCTATTCCATCAACATGTTTATGAATATTTACAGAAAATTAAAATAGTTCCATGGTTATAGAATCATTACGCCTATCTACTAACCTAATAAACCTTCCACAACCGGAAGTAACCTAATAAACCTAAGTTTATTTGCACCCCCTTTATTATGTCACTAGAGAAGCCTGGTGACTGGATAAAATATACGTTATGAGCGCCATGAAAAAGGTCGGATTAGTCCAAAAGTAATAGGGACGAAACTGACGCAGGAATGGTACCCCGCTTTATCTGACAAATTCAGTAAGTGATTGAAACCAGCTACAATATCTTAATCAGTTCGTAACCATGCATCTGATTGGATGAGTGTCTCATTTCCTCTCATATGTTTTGATTTAGGCCAATAAAAATGTTTGTCAGATAATGTGTTGTTTCTTCATATTTTGTGTTGATGCTGATAGCCTATTACACAAAGCACTGAAACACCTGTACACTACATGCATAGGTATTAACAATAACACGTCGCTCTAGTGTATCGGAATATTAGGGTGACTTTGATAAGATTACCCTGCTTACGGTTAAATTCAAATACTAGAGTTTATGCGGCGAAAATATATGTCAGAGGAATATTTTTACCAAAATGACTTTGGTTGTAAAAGTAAGTAAAAATTAGCAGTAGGCAAAAATAACCCGTTATACGGTATGCCCCCCAAATCTGATCTGGGGTGCATAAAAAAATAAGTTTAACTCTTGGCATGCTAGTGACCCGTTCTCCTGTCTTTTATGACCTATGCAAACAGTTTGGATCCAGATCAGGCCCCATAAAACATGGGGCCTGATCTGAGATCGAAACTCTTTGTCACTTCTGCAAAACAAGAACTTAAAAAGAAAATTAATAGTTTTGAAAACATTGCAGATGACAATTGAGCAGATGACAAAATTACTTAGCATGTAAATAGTTAATTCATGTATCTTACATTGTATCTTTGCCTCTGATACTGAACATTTTACACAAACTTTCTTTATAGTTCTCTAAATACATTCAATATTTGTTTTATTTAATTTCTTATGGTATGCATGTGTGGCTCTTGTTGACTATCTGCTTGTAAATACAATACCAATGTTTCAGACAAGAGCCATACTTATCTTTTAAAATCTCTCATTTCTAAGTTAAATCCTATCTTGTTGGTACTTATTAGAATCACTGAGAATATCAACAAAATGGAGTATGCCAGTAGAATATAGAACATATATTCTGATGAGATGTAGATTAACTCAGCATCGTATCTCATCTGGATCTAAAAAGGTCAAAAATTGCATAGTAAGTGTTATCTTATTTTAACCCTTTCCCTTTTCTATATTTAGCCCAAATTTAAATACCTACTGAATATTCATTAACAAAATAATTATAAAGAAATATGGAAGATGGTTCATTGTAGATATTTTAGAAAGCAGAGAAACAGATCTTTCAAATTCTATTAGCAAACAGAGCAGACCCTGATCAGACGGCTCCTCTTGGAGCCGTCTGATCTGGGTCTACTCCGTTTGCAAATGCGCGAAAACACGTTTATATGAGGGAAAGGGTTAAACCAGAATTCCCGCAATTTGGAAACCTGCATGAATCTGAAGGAAGTTGAAGCTTTCACCAAACCTTGTCTGCTCTAAAATGTATTATATGTACATGTAATGCTCACCTTCAAGAACTTCTCTCTGGACATGCCTACATGATTGGCATTTCTAGCCAGGTCTAAAGCTTCTTGTGTCCGCTTGTCTGCCAACAGACTTTGAACCTGTACAACAAGAAACCATGCATAAACAAAAAGCTTTCTCATCAATATTCATTAATTAATGCATAAAAGAGACTGTGCTGTGTCTTCCTTTAAGTGTGTCTGTATATTTTGAAGTAAATATTTGTCTAGTAGATTTACCAGATTGTACATAAGCTGTTGATTGCTTGACAGCTCCAGTAACAACCTTTACTAACTTGGCAAGTTTTCACCCAGCACATGTCCTTTTGGCCATATTGAGGATAAGAAAAAAGTCTGAACCCACATTGACAGTTGAAACTAGATATATTCATGCAAAAGAATGATTAAAATTTACCTTTACTCCAAAAATACACCTTTCTACACCTTTGCAGAGTTGACCCAGATCAGACGGCTCCTATAGGAGCCATCTGATCAGAGTCTGCTCTGTTTGCTTATAATATAATACAGTAAAAATTGTTGATAACGTATCGCAAGGGACTGTGGTAAAGAAAACGTTGTAACAGAGAAATGTTATATTAATATTTTATCTTTCATGCTGAGCAACAAGCTACCTGTGTCCACTGAGCCTTTCACACACTTCCGTTACTTCTTTTGAATCGATAGATCTATTTGTTTCTATTTCTTAATACCGTATTGAGATAAAGTTTAAATCAATCTTTCGGTTTTTTTAAGAACTCTGTGTCCACGTTTCCCATGATTGCATGTTAAAATAAATATTTCCCTATTGTAAACATCTTTTCAAATTGCAAATGGCGGACGAATGATGTCGAATGGAACTTCCGATTTTTACCGAGGGTTAATAAAGCTCTTAGAACTTGATGTCATATTATAAAATTGGATCAAGATCAGGTTCCAAACAGTCATAGTTTTAACGGGATACAGATTAAGAATTGCACAAAAGTAACTACAAATCAGACTCAAGGTTTGACAGATCAATTTCAACGGTGCGGTAATGATAAAACTCGGACTGAATCTCAACAGAAAGTGAATGGTTTTAATTGAATCAGCAATTTGCGGCTATTAATTCTTTATTTTAATTGATCCTGTACAAACGTATTTACCCAATGTTAAACGAAAGATGCCATACAATTAGGTGTCAAGTAAAGACTCTAAGTTTGGGTATTCGCTAAAGTGTTTGCAAACACGCCTTTTGGGCGCTTTTCACTGTTAATTTATTCCCACGCATGGCCGTTGTCATCGCTACACTAGGGAAAAAATATTATAATTATAGCTATTAGCGGTTTGGGACAAACTCTCTCAAACGTTCAAAACAGGAAATACGTTCAAAACAAGAATGTTAAATCTGATCTTTTGCAACATAGATAAAGAACGCATTTGGCCGGGACTCGCCAATCTAAACGTTTTATCAAAGGAAACGTATTAACCAAGAACTTTCTATCAAATCTTTACTGTATAGATATGATTCTACAGTTTCTGCCATGACCAAAAACTTCTGTGTTCTTTTGCTATTATAACAATTATTCTAAATAATATTCATTATTTCTTACATAAATATTCATGGAGTAAAGGGTTAAAGTCTTTTATATTCTTTTTTCAGACTCTATAGTTAAACGCAAATGGGCCATTCCACTTAAATTTATTGACTTTGAATATGCAGCATTCAAGGGGTAACCCTGTTATCCATAAATATTAACAGATTACCTGATAGGCTATGTTTAGACCAACCTCTTCGAATAAATCTACCAAAAAGGAGCATTTACTAGAGAAATTTTTTTTTTTAGAATTGTGTAGTTTTGAAACCATTATGATAAATAGGGCACTTGCTCCTATGGAGCAATTGCTGTAAAGTGACTTTTACAGAGGCGTAGAAAGGAGTATTTATGGAGGAGAGGGTTAATACAGTGAACTCTCTTTACAACGGCATTCATTACAGCAGCATATTCACGATAAAGCAACATATCCTATCCTGCTGTCTTATTTGTATTAAAAATGTGTTCATTATAACAGCATTTTCTTTACAACAGCAGAATTGGCTGTGACAGCCACATATGTTGTATAAGATAAATGTTTATAATGGTAAACAAACAAATCAATTTTGCCATGGCAGAAACTGTTGAACCTGATCTATATTATAAGCAAGCAGGGCAGACCCTGATCAAACAGCTTACTTGAGTCGTCTGATCTGGGTCTACTTTGTCTGCAAATACATTAAAAGGCGTATGGACTAAAGGGTTAAAACAACATCCATGCAGTAAAGAATTAAGAACTTTTCAAAACTGAAGAAAAAATATTTTATTAAATAGGTAAAAGGTATCATGATATATACAAACTACAAGCCCTCACCTGTTTTTCCCATGCCACAGGCACCAAGGCATAGATTTCCCTGGCTGAGGCCACAAAGAGCCTTCCATCAAAGTCTCCAAGGACCACTCCTCCCTGGAATGGAACTGCCTGCTTCTGCTGCTGGTCCAGTATGCTGATTAAGAAAAGTTCAAATTCTAGTTGGTTTGAAAACGTTTTACTATTATTTTATTTTCTGCTGAAGTAGCAAACTAGTATAAGTTCAGCATTGTTTTACATACTATTTAAAGACCCATTACATTTTAGCATCACTTTTCCTTGTGAAATATTTAAAAAAAAATTGGTTTTGTCCTTCCTACATATAAACACCTTTTCATGCATTTGCAAACAGATTAGAGTAATGGACCAAGATCAGATGGGTTCTATAGGAGCCATCTTATCAGGGCTGCTCTGTTTTCTTATGGAATTTGATAGATCTGGTTCTTTACTTTCAAAAATTGCTATAAAGTTCTGCCTTCCACATTCTATAATAACTATTTTGTCCATGAATATTCAGTAGGTATTGAAAATTAGAATAAACACAGAACATGGAAAGGATTAAAAACCGGATGTGACGATGTTTATTTCAGAAATTTCTCGCAAAATTCAAATCTTAGAATACCAGAGTCTAGCACATATATTTTAAACATTTAACCCTTTCCCTCATACAAACGTGTTTTCACGCATTTGCAGACAGAGTAGACCAAGATCAGACAGCTCCTAGAGGAGCCGTCTGATCAGGGTCTACTCTGTTTGCTAATAAAATTTGATAGACCTGTGTCTATAGTTTCTAAAATGGCTACAATGTTCCATTTCTCATATTTCATTATAATTATTTTGCCATGAATAATCAGTAGGTACTGAAATTTGAAATAAACATAGAACAGGGAAAGGGTTAAACAACATTCCCATCATAATGTCTGAACATATCCAAGTTACAGTTTGTAGCCCTGTGGTGAGGCCTTTTAACCGAGGGAAAAGAGTTGATTATCAGTTGTGAATCTTATATGGTACTGTAAATGGCATATTTGATATACCATGTATGATATTCACACATTCTACACACATATGATATACAAATGTACGATTTACTAATGACAAATCTGTTCATACTACTGTATAATGCTGAAAACGATTATGTCTGCTTAGACTATGATTTCCTGCAATTTTTATTTACCTCTAATCTGCTGAAGCTTTGTAGACACCTTGGAGACCAAATTGCATTTACAAACAGCATGAATCTAGATTGGACACCTAGAATCATCTGACCAAATGTCAAACAACTGGAACTCATCTGTTTTACATTGGGTGAGAAGTAAAAAAAAAAAGTAAAGTACCTAGTTATAGTCTACTTTCAGTCCGAATGACCGTTCAGCCGACTGTACATTTACTCCCCTGATCATTGAGTCATTGGCCTACAATATTCAGCACTGCTAACATATGGCGCAATCATGCAGCCGCAGTACCGGCGAGTGACCATTAAAGGTACCCATTTTAACCCCTGGGTGGAGAGTATTTGTGGGTGGGAGACACGGAAAAGTGTCTCTGAAATTTCCGGGTGGGACCGAGATTTGAATCCCGGACCTCCGGACAGATAGTCAAGCGTGTTACCACTAGACCACCGCCACCTACGAAGTTTCTAAGCTATTTACAAATGCCAAGTATGCCATGCCTTCCATGACAATGGTTAGCCTTTTCAATTCCTTCAAACCTGACTAATCAAAGTGGAGTAGTCCATGAGCATTTAACTCTTTCCCTCATTGGCTATTTTTAGACCCAACCTTTTTTAATAAATCTACCCAAAAGGAGCTTTAACTAGAGAAAAGGAACTTTTTTTTAGAATTTTGTAGTTTGAAACTATTGTGATAAATATTGTCACAATGGTTTCACCAGGTGATTTTTACAGAGGCGTAGATTAAGGCCTATTTATGGAGGAAAGGGTTAACTATAGAGTCTATTCACTATGAAAGACTTAAATTTGCTAGAGTTTCGTATGACAAACAGAACAGGTCCTGATGAGACGGCCTCTCTAGGAGCCATCTGATCAGGGTCTGCTCTGTTTGCTTAGGATATAATATAGATATGATACTACAGTTTCTGCAACAGCGACAGAACTGCATGTGTCCATATGCAATTATAACAATTAATCTGATTAATAATTATGACATCATTATATCTTACACAGATATTCATGGAGCAAAGGGATAATAACCAGTGAGTGCATAGACCCTGATCAGTTTCCAATGTCACAGCTGAGCTGGGTCCACTGTCTGAATAGCCTTGAAGGCATCTATTTTGTGATGCATCACATATGAATCTTCTAAACTACTAAGACATATACCATTACCTGTGCACAGTAATGAATTCATCATTCATAGCTAGGATGTAAGGATGGACATAGCCCACTGAGAGTAGATTCTCTGACCACTGAAGAGGGGGTCGCTGACTTATGCCTTCAGATGTTACGAACATTCCTAGAGCACTGGGACCCGTCAGCAGAAACTCCTCCTGTTAACAGAATATTGAACTTCCGTATGTCATTTGAAAAAGTTATTTTAGCCATGCTATAATAAATATAGTAAAATCTCTCCACAGTTACCACTTAATGAATAAATATGACTTTCTTTAAAAGCTGGTGGTTGCTTAAAGCAGATTGAAAGTAGCTTTCTGCATAACTTTCATCCTGTATGAGGCTACCACTTGCTATAACATTTTACTCCATGGATATGCCTAATAACCCTTTATTTCATGAATATTTATGTCAGTAATAATATCCGTAAGAATATCAATGAATATTCTTAATATAGTTGTTTGATCGCACTGGATGCAAGTCGATATGCCACCGTAAAAAACAAGAGGGCTATGATGGCCCTGATATCGCTCACCAGACCATCAGAGGAGAATATTTTCTCATTTGAATCCAGGGGCATAACTCATATAACCTTTGTAGAGGACTTCAAGATGATACTATGAGCCAAATATGAAAGCTGAGAACTTTCCAGTTTCAGAGGAGAAGATTTTCAAAATTTTCACAATATGTTTCTATATAAAACAAGGCAAAAACTCCAAAACCTACTACATCTTGGCTAACAGAGTGCCAATGAGCAATATGATTCACTCCAGCAATACATGTATGCTAAAAATAGCCACTGGTCGATTGTCATTGACCAGCAAAGTATTGAAACAGCAGTCTGCAATAGTAAACTGGCCATCCCTATGGGGAAGGGCCAATTTTGACCCTAGGGGTATGACTTATATAACTTTTGTAGAGGACCTAAACATGATGCTGTGTGTCAAATATGAAATCTGAGAACCTTCCAGTTTCAGGAGAAGATTTTCAGAGTTTTCACTATATGTTTCTATTGAAAACTGGCCACCCCAGGGGCAGGGCCAATTTTGACCCTAGGGGCATAATTTATAATTATAACTTTTGTAGAGGACCTAAACATGATGCTAAGTTCCAAATATGAAAGCTGAAAACCTTCCAATTTCAGAGGAGAAGATTTTCAAAGTGTTCACTATATGTTCCTATAGAAAACAATGCATCCGGTAGAGGACCTACAGATGATGCTAGGTGCCAAAGATGAAAGTTTAGAACCCTGTAGATTCAGAGGATAGGAAGACGCCGGACATTAGGCAATCACAAAGGCTCACCCTAAGCACTTTATGCTCTAATGAGCTAATTATGACAAGGCAGTCCAAAGGACAGCTATATCCCCCACCGCCACCACCTAAATTAAGACATTGACCTTAAGGTGATACAATGGATTTTAACGTGGTTGACATTCAACCTTCCAGTTGTTAAGAAAATAGGACGCAAAAACAAATATAATGGAAACTGAAGGTAAGAACAGGACTTTCAAATGTGACCTTGACCTTGAGCCGACATGACTGCCACATGTGTTCTGCACATCATCTCAATTCGGTTAATATTTGACTCAAGTTTTATGAAAATCCTTCAAATGGTTTAGAAGATATGGAGCGGACACGAAATGTAATGGAAATTGAAGATTAGATCACTTGGCCTTCAAATGTGACCTACACCTTGAGTCGACATGACTGCCAATTATGTTCTGCACATTGTCTCAACGTGGTTAACATTTGAGGCAAGTTTCTTGAAAATCCTTCAAGGGGTATAGGAGATAATGAAACTATAATGGAAATTGAAGGTAAGAACACTTGATCTTCAAATGTGACCTTGACCTTGAGCCAACATGACTGGCACATGTGTTCTGCACATCGTCTCAATTTAGGTAACATTTAACTAAACTTTTATGAAAATCCTTCAAAGGCTTTAGTAGATATGGGGCGGACACAAAAATGTAACGGAAATGAAAGGTTAGAATACTTGACCTTCAAACGTGAACTTGACCTTGAGCCAACATGACTGCCGCATGGGTTCTGCACATCGTCTCAATTCATTTAATATTTGACTCAAGTTTTATGAAAATCCTTCAAAGGGTTTAGAAGATATGGAGCGGACACGAAACTGTAATGGCAACTGAAGGTTTAAACACTTGACCTTCAAATGTGACCTTGAACTTGAGCCGACATGACTGCCACATGTGTTCTGCACATCGTCTTAATTTGGTTAACATTTGACTCAAGTTTTATGAAAATCCTTCAAAGGGTTTAGAAGATATGGAGCGGACACAAAAATGCAATGGAAATTGAAGGTTAAAACCCTTGACCTTCAAATGTGACCTTGACCGTGAGCCGACATATCTGCCACATATGTTCTGCACATCGTCTCAACTTGGTTAACATTTGAGGCAAGTTTCTTGAAAATCCTTCAAGGGGTATAGGAGATATGGAGCGGACACGAAATTGTTACGGACAGACGGACGGACATGCTAACAAATGGGTAGTTGTGTGACTTTTTCCTTTGATCTTTTCTTGTGTGACTAGTCCCACAAGAAAAACTATTTTTGGCTCTAACTTTGGAAAAGAATGATCTGGAAGCTAACCCTAACCCTAACCCTATGTCCCACAACTGGCCAGGTTAATGTCACAAGAAATGGCCAGGTTAATGTCACAAGAGATGGCCAGGTTAATGATTTTACTTGTGGGACTAGTTAGAAAAAGTCACACAACTACCCTTTGGTGAGTGCGGACGGACAGACGGACAGACAGACAGACGAAGGTCCATTCCTATAACCCCCCTCCGCTATGTGGTGGGGGATAAAAAGCAAAGCTAAGGTTAAAAGGTCAGAAAAAGAAGCCAACATTGAGAGAGAAATTGTAACTGCAACATTATTCTTAAAGGCGCATTTGATCTATTCTCTTTCACTGCTCCAACAAAATGGTAGTTATCATTCGAAAAGAGTTTGTATTTATACCCCAAACCATTGGTTTCATTCAGGTCATCAGTGATCACAAAACTGTTGAATGTCAAACGACAAACATACAATGATCTTTACTGGTCCCCACTAGTCGCTGCTAATCTTAAGTAGTGGGAAGTGATTATGTGATGATCGGCCGACAGGTTGGAAGTGATCATGGAACCTTCGTACAAATTCCTGTCGTACGATGGGTGCAGATGCATCTCCAATGTGACAGCAAAGCATTTTAGTGAACTTAGTTGCCAAAAATCGCAAGCGACCACTGCTTTTAGAATTTGCCTGCCAGTTGTCTTAACAATCCAATTAGCAAAACATAACAATAATTGATTGTATTTTAAAAAATATACAGAAAACTATCAACTTCTACCATTTAACATGTCTTTCTGTATGCCGTTTAAATATTTGTCAGGAAAATCACAGAAACCTGAATGCAAATATGTTGCAAGAACAGCCCCTGCTATATCACTGTTTTTTACTTAAAACCTGTTATGCATCCCTACTATTTAGGCAACTACAGTTGAGTCCCGGTTATTCAAACACCTCTCATCCAAACCCTGGTGTTATTCTTCTATGTTTAATATTATGGCTTATTCAAATTCGTGTCGTCCATAAACCCAGCCTAACTCGAAGTCTTATTCTGTCCAGCGTGAATGTTTACCTTTGATTTTCACACTTATAATCCGAAGGTAGACAAACATGGATTAAGGACCAGCAAACACAGACAATCCGCACCATATTGAAAACACTGTCAAACAATAAGATGCCAATTTATCGTAATTACCGACATGGTAAAACTCGGCCTTACTGCAGTGTGTGTGAGATTCATGATTTAATTGTCATTATCGGGTTTTTTCTCTCAGTAATTTGATATTAAAAGATTATGAATAAATTCTTATTCATAATGTTGAACCAACTATATTTATCCTTGTATTCTAGAACACAAAACAAAAAATCAAGCCATTATTTATGTTCACTATGTTATGAAATTAATGCTCTTTCTCAAACGTAACTTCTCTCGAGTTTTTGTTTTCATTTTGGCACCATTACGCTTTCATCAACATTGTAGATTTCCCCTTTTGAAGTTTTCACACACAAATTCTACCATTTTTAATTTGAAGTCTGAAGTTGAACTGCGCTGCATTTCTTGTTTCAAGGAGTAGCCATTGTCAAAGGATTACTACATGAGACAAACACGTGTACTTTACTGAACCATGAAGCCCAGGAATTAACACAGGAAATTGGTTTTTATGCTTATATTTGGGAGAATTAGGTCAACCACTTGCAGTGTGTTTAGTCTGCGACATAAAAATGTGTTATGTGAAAATTACACATAAACCATGCTTAGAATCTCGGCAATTTTGGAATCAATTCAGTGCTATAGTTACACCTGGAAATTGGCTGATAACAATCTCCTATATGATTTTTAATGATTGCCTTATTAGTATTTAAATAAATCTTTTAAATAACTTTATGATGTTAAAATGTTTACACCAAGACCAAACTGCAGTATACACATGTTTAAGCCGATAATGAGTCTTTACTGTAGTGATATTAGCTCTGTTTTAGTTTTGACTATTTCATTTATGTAAGTGTAAGTAACACTATGCATAAAATAGACTTCTTTTCCTTTTATTAAGTCAATTTTGTTGATATAAAGGCAGTTTATGAAGCAAACAAGTTGTTTTTATTACATTTCTTGACACAAATGCTCTTCATGTGTGCTTAAATAACCAAAATCTTCCTTAAAACCACATGTGTGTAGGTATCTGGACCGTCTCTAGATTCGACACGAAGCCTTCGTATACTTTCAATATTATTTGGCATATTCAAATGCATTGCTGGTCCCAGGCACTTCAAACAACCGTGACTCGACTGTATAAAGAAAACTAGAACTATCACTAAAGGTGATGGAATACCCCTGCTCAGCTGCAAATCAAACAAGAATTGTTCAAGGTTGTGCCACCAAAAGACAGACCAACCGACCAACACACTGACTCGTTTATATCCCCTCTCAAAGTTTGTTTGCGGGGGAATAATGACATATCCATGACAATACATACATATTTTGTTCAATGAGCAGACAAGAAACAACGTTTACTGACAAGTGTGTGGACTCGACTACTAACCTTGCTGATTCGTTTCACTATTGGGCGTGTATGTTCAACATCTATTGGAAAGAGGTCTGTCAGCTGCCCTGTCTCATAGTTCACCATGCAGTACTGAGAGGTCAGCCCAGCACACACCACTGTCCCATCCAGGCCCTGCAATATGTCAGATATTTACATGTTTACAGTAAAACCCCTCTAAACCCGACATTCAATTAATAACCCTTTCCCTCATATAAACGTGTTTTCACTCATTTGCAAACAAAGTCGACCCAGATCAGACGGCTCCTAGAGGAGCCATCTGATGAGGGTCTACTCTGTTTGCTAATAGAATTTGATAGATATGTTTCTTTGCTTTCTCAAATGTCTACATTGTTCCATCTTCCATATTGCTTTTTAACTATTTTGTCCATGAATATTCAGTAGGTATTGAAATTCGAAATAAACACAGAACAGGAAAAGGGTTAAAGTATAATTATCATTCTTGGAGACAGGTGGCAGCTTAATGAAGAATGAAAGTCATGCATAAAGCTCCTCTGTATTAAGCAGACACATACCTAAAAGTATCAACATTCTTCTCTAACTAGAATTCTGGTTTAGAAAAGTTTGATTGAACATAGCTGTGTCGACAACATTAACTTCATTATCATATATAGCTGGTCTGTACCCATACACAGAACTAGAAAAAACGTACTCTGAGAATAGAAGAAAAGAACATTTTATTGCAGATAGCAACAATTAACTTGTGTCTGTAGGACTGTGTAACTATGGTGTGGTTTTACCAGGTCTATAACTGTAGTTAACTGTGTGTATATCCTCACTATACGCCAGGTGCAGAAGTTCACATTACAATCAACCAACACTATAACATTTTGGTCAAATACTTATAACCCATTCCTTCATATTGACGACTTTTGGAGACTCTGTAAAAACACTTTGTGAAACCATTGTGATAAATAGAGCATTTGCTTTATGGTTTCAAACTACAAAATTCTGAAAGTTAATACTCCTTTTCAGCAGATTTATCTAAAAATAGCCTATGAGGTAATGGGTTAAACAGTCATGCACAACAAGTAAAGAAGGATAGCTGGACAGACGGATGTAAGAATAGACTGACATATGTATTTAAGTGTAAACTGACAGATGGATGTAAGAATAGACTGACATATGTATTTAAGTGTAAACTGACAGATGGATGTAAGAATAGACTGACATATGTATTTAAGTATAAACTGACAGATGGATATAAATATAGACTGACAGATGGATGCAAATATAGACTGACAGATGGATGTTAATATAGACTGACAGATGGAATAAAATATAGACTGACAGATGGATGTAAATATAGACTGACAGATGGATGTAAATATAGACTGACAGATGGATGTTAATATAGACTGACAGATGGATGTAAGTATAGACTGACATATATGTATTTAAGTATAAACTGACAGATGGATGTTAATATAGACTGACAGATGGATGTAGGTATAGACTGACAGATGGATGTTAATATAGACTGACAGATGGATGTAAGTATAGACTGACATATATGAATTTAAGTATAAACTGACAGATGGATGTTAATATAGACTGACAGATGGATGTAGGTATAGACTGACAGATGGATGTTAATATAGACTGACAGATGGATGTAAATATAGACTGACAGATGGATGTTAAGAATAGACTGGTGAATGAGAGTGAATTCAAATACTGCTGCCATCCATTTGAAAATTGAGACTTAACAGTATGCCCCACCATGAAACACTCTTGATATATAATTTTGACTTTTGATCTTCAAGTTTAACATTGACCTTGACATTGCAACATTCAAAAGTTGCAGCTTTCTGAGATGAGTATACATGATAAGTATGAAGTCTCCATCTCTAATATTTTAAAATTACGATTGCAGTTAACCCTTTCCCTCGTGAATATTCATGTAAGAAAAAATAAATATATGAATATTGGTTAGCTACAAGTTATGACTCCACAAACAAGGAAAGTTTTGGTCATGGCAGAAGCTGAAGAATTATACCTAAATAATGCCATAGGCAAGCAGAGCAGGAAATGTCTCAACTAGATCTACACTGTTTTGCAAACGTGTGAAAATATGCTGATATCGGCAAAAGGTTACAGTTTGAAACAAACAATCAGACAGGCCAAAACAATACGCACCCAATGCTTATCCCTGGGGCACAGAAAAGCAACAAAGCGTTAATTTTAAAGGCTATTTTTAGACCCAACCTATTTTAATGAATCTACCCAAAAGGAGCATTTACTAGAGAAAAGGAAAATGTTATCATTTTGTAGTTTGAAACCATTATGATAAAAAGAGCATTTGCTCCTATAGGAGCAAATGCTCTATTTATCACAATGGTTCCATAAAATGACTTTTACCAAGGCGTAGAAAGGCGTATTTATGGACGAAAGAATAAAGCTTACCACTACATGAGCTGGCTCGGAGATGGAAACATCCTTTACATGTAACATCTTATCGTCTGTTATATTATACAGTTGAATCTGTTTCTTCTTTGATGTGACACAAATCTCAACACTGAATGGGTTATCACGAACTGGGTTCTCATTGAGACAGAAGCAAGTCACACCCTTGATTTTTGCCCCTCCAACAACTGGCTGTAGTAAATATTAAAGTTAATCTATTTCAATTGTATTTGATATGACAATGTTTTCATAAAGTGACTTTTGCAAAAGAATCAAAAGGCGTCTCTATGACGGAATGGGTTAAACATTTTTGTAGAGTAGACTCAGAACAGTAGTTCCTGTAGGAGTCGTCTGGGTCCAAAACTTTTAGTTGAGTCTGAGTTTGTTCTCAAGTTTTTGATTGGTCAGATTTGAGCCTTTGGTTCAAATCTGACCAATCAAAAGCTTGAAAACTTAAATCTGACCAATTAAAAGCTTGTGAACGAACTCAGACTCAACTAAAAAGCTTTATAACCATGGACCCTGATCAGGGTATGGAATTTTATAGCTCTGGACCACAGCTGTTTGCAAATACTTGTCAAGTTATGTTAACCCTTTCCCTCATATAAACGTGTTTTCACTCATTTGCAAACAGAGTAGACCCAGATCAGACGGCTCCTAGAGGAGCCGTCTGATCAGGGTCTGCTCTGTTTGCTAATAGAATTTGATAGATCTGTTTCTTTGCTTTCTAAAATGTCTACATTACAATGTTCCATCTTCCATATTTCTTTGTAACTATTTTGCTAATGATTATTCAATAGGTATTGAAATTTGGAATAAACATAGAACAGGGAAAGGGTTAAAAAATTGACATACATTTGCAAAAGACTTTGATCCAAAATGTGTACAGCAGACTATAGTTATGATAAGGCTAAAAACATTTGAATAGTGACGATGATAACATCTACAATAGTGTGTCAGACTCTGACGCCTCTAACTCAGAGGTCCAGATAAGATGCGGAAATTTAAACATTTACAACCAAACCTTATACTGTGACGATTCTAAAGAGTGGTCACAGTATCAGGTTTGGTGGAGAAATGAGGATGTTAGTATTTGGGTATGCAAGACTTTGAAGAGTATCATTCTGTAGCTCTGGGTGTTGCACACATGGATCATTGTTTTCTTTAACCCTTTACTCCATAATTATTCATGTAAGAAATAATGACATCATACATATTAATTAAATTACTTTTCTATAATGGCACATGACCAAAGCAATATTTGGCTATAGCAGAAACTGTAAAATCATATCTGTATTATGTCACAAGCAAACAGAGCAGACCCTGATCTGACATCTGATCTGGGTCTACTCGGCAAAGGCTATAGAAAAGCAGATTTATGAAGTACAGGCTTAATAAAACAAAGGAGCTAACAGAATATATGAACATGTGTCGCCTCAGTTTTCAGAAAACTTACCTCAAGATCCAGCATATTGAGCATGGTCAATGTATTATCACACAGCACCAGGATTCGGTTGATTGCTGATGCACCTTTTAATTGAGTGACTGGCTTCTTCTGCGAAACAAATCATGATACAAAATTATTGCAAAACTAGAGGTTTTTGTCACAAAAACGGATGTCTCCCCTCTAATAAAAACAATATGTAAAGGGAAATCACTAAAAATGTTATGGTCTTGATGAATGATACTTCCCCTCATTATGCGCTTTCCACACCACATTTTTCAAGAAGAAAATGATAACAGCTAATAACTCCAAAAATACTGATACCAGATTTATGGCCCTTGTGCATGACACTTACTTTCATCATGCTCTTTCCAAAAATAAAATGTCATTCCAATAGCATTAGTCTAACAGGAGTTATTGATCGGCCAAAAAATGAAACAAAGGGCAATAACTCCAAAAGTATTGGAGCCAGAGTTATGGCCCTTGTTCATGACACTTTTCTCATCATGCTCTTTCCATGTATGAAGTTTCAATACGATGGCAAGAGCCATGTAGGAGTTATCGTCCGGACAAGAAAGCATTAAACAAATGTACAAAGGGCAATAACTCAAATTTATTGAAGCTCGAGTTAAGGATCTTATGCATGACACTTTCTCTTATCATGATCTTTCCATGTATGAAGTTTCACTCCAATGGCATGTGTCACATAGGAGTTATCATCCGGGCAAGAAATTGTGATTTTTTTTACAAAGGGCAATAACTCCAATATTAGTGAAGCCAGAGTTATGTACCTTGTGCATGACACTTCCTCTCATTATGCTCTTCCATATATGAAGTTTCAATCAACTGGCATCCGGCATATTGAAGTTATTGTCCTGACAAAAAATTGTGTTATTTTTTTTACAAAGGGCAATAACTCCTATATTAGTGAAGCCAGAGTTATGTACCTTGTGCATGACACTTCCTCTCATTATGCTCTTTCCATATATATTAAGTTTCAATCAACTGGCATCAGGCATATTGAAGTTATTGTCCGGACAAAAAATTGTGATATGTTTTACAAAGGGCAATAACTCCAATACTTGTGAAGCCAGAGTTATGGACCTTGTGCATGACACTTTCTCTCATTATGCTCTTTCCATATATGAAGTTTCAATCAACTGGCATCAGGCATATTGAAGTTATTGTCCGGACAAAAAATTGTGATATTTTTTTACAAAGGGCAATAACTCCAATATTAGTGAAGCCAGAGTTATGGACCTTGTGCATGACACTTCCTCTCATTATGCTCTTTCCATATATGAAGTTTCAATCAACTGGCATCAGGCATATTGAAGTTATTGTCCAGACAAAAAATTGTTATATTTTTTTACAAAGGGCAATTACTCCAATATTAGTGAAGCCAGAGTTATGGACCTTGTGCATGACACTTCCTCTCATTATGCTCTTTCCATATATGAAGTTTCAATCAACTGGCATCAGGCATATTGAAGTTATTGTCCAGACAAAAAATTGTTATATTTTTTTACAAAGGGCAATTACTCCAATATTAGTGAAGCCAGAGTTAAGGATCTTGTGCATGACACTTCCTCTTATCATGATCTTTCCATATATGAAGTTTCACTCCAATGGCATGTGTCACATAGGAGTTATCATCCGGACAAAAAAGAGTGATTTTTTTTACAAAGGGCAATAACTCCAATATTAGTGAAGCCAGAGTTATGGACCTTGTGCATGACACTTCCTCTCATTATGCTCTTTCCATACATGAAGTTTCAATCAACTGGCATCAGGCATATTGAAGTTATTGTCCGGACAAAAAATTTTGATATTTTTTACAAAGGGCAATAACTCCAATATTAGTGAAGCCAGAGTTATGTACCTTGTGCATGACACTTCCTCTCATTATGCTCTTTCCATATATGAAGTTTCAATCAACTGGCATCAGGCATATTGAAGTTATTGTCCGGACAAAAAATTGTGATATTTTTTACAAAGGGCAATAACTCCAATATTAGTGAAGCCAGAGTTATGTACTATGCGCATGACACTTCCTCTCATTATGCTCTTTCCATATATGAAGTTTCAATCAACTGGCATCAGGCATATTATAGTTATTGTCCGGACAAAAAATTGTGATATTTTTAACAAAGGGCAATAACTCCAATATTAGTGAAGCCAGAGTTATGGACCTTGTGCATGACACTTCCTCTCGTCATGATCTTTCCATATATGAAGTTTCAATCCAATGGCATGAGCCATATAGGAGTTATCGTCCGGGCAAAAAAGTATGATTTTTTTTACAAGGGGCAATAACTCCTATATTAGTGAAGCCAGAGTTACGGACCTTGCGCATGACACTTCCTCTCATTATGATCTTTCCATATATGAAGTTTCAATCAACTGGCATCAGGCATATTAAAGTTATCGTCCGGATAAAAAGTGTGACGGACAGACAGACAGACGGACGGACAGACAGACAGACAGACAACCCTCACAAAAACAATATGTCTCCCCCATATAAATATGGGGGGAGACATAATTATTCTTTACTTGATAATCCAGACTTCTCTTAGTAATATTGCAAAACAAAGAAGCTGTCTCGGTCTGACCAGGGTCTGTTTTTTTTGTTTACATGTATATGTTACAGATTTTCCTACTGTTTACTATATTAAACACATGTACTGTAATACAAAAATTTGCCCTTTCCTCAATAAATATACCTTTTATTGCCTTTACAAACAGAGTACTACCAAACAGAGCATACCCTGATCATATAGCTCTTACTGTACGGGAGCCATCTGATCAGTGTCTGCTCTGTTTGCTCACAAAATCATGTCATCTGATTCTACAGTTTCTGCCATGGCAAAAACTTACAGTGTTAATACATGTATGCCAATATAAATATTGATCTTACTAACATTTGTGATGTCATTATTTCTTGCATAAATATTCATGGGATAATTGTTAATGTTTACAGTGGGGGTCTTACAAGAATATTCACATCAAGTAAATGGTAAACCCATTACATGCCTTTGTACAACTTTGCAAACACAGTCCTATAGGAGCCATCTGATCTGTGTCTGCTCTGTTTCCTTATGAATACAATTCTATATCTACAATGGTTAAACACTACGCCATTGTAAATGTGTCCTTTTTTCTTGTAAATACTCCTTTTCAGTAGATTCATTCAAAGAGGTGAGGTCTAAAAATGGCCTATGAGGGAATGTGTTAAAACATTTCCTGAACTATTTATTATGTATAGTATTTAACCCTTATATAGTATTTAACCCTTTCCCTATTCTATATTTATTCCAAATTTCAATACCTACTGAATAGCCATGGACAAAGTAGTTATAATGAATACGGAAGGTGAAAAATTGTAGTCATTACAGAAACTAAAGAAACAGATCTATCAAATTCCATTAGCAAACAAAGCAGACCTTGATCAGATTGCTCCTACTGGAGCCATCTGATCTAGGTTTACTCTGTTTGAAGATGTGTGTTTATATGAAGGAAAGGGTTAATATACCAGTGCACAGCAAATTACGAAGACTTTCACTCCTTACACTTACCAAAGTTAAGTATTTATGGCCTTGTTTGTCTGCTCTGAAGGAAACTTTTCCAGATTGGGAAGTATTCTCTTCTATCATGTAGTGCACCACAAAGCTATTCAAAATAAAACAAAATGAAGATAGTGATGTTTACACTGAATTTCATGAATTTGCACGGATTTCCAGAATATTAATTAGTAAAAATTTAATTAAAAGAAAATGAAACCTGGGAAGTTTTGCCATTAATGACATTGTAGAATCATATTATAATATTAATTAAAGATGTATGCTGCACAAATTTCCACAAATTTTGCATTTCAAACTGACTTCAGAATCGGAAACCATGTACCACTAAACACTAAACAGCATGGTGAGTAAAGGGTTGTTTCTATTCATATTCAAAGCGTTGTTCTGAATAATCAGCATTGAGTTATTCAGATTCTGTATCATCATTTCAAAGAAAATCGGCTTTGAACTACCTTTGCAAAAACTCGTACATGTACCCTAATCACTCCTCTCCACCAGTTTGTACAGCTAAACTAGTCAATTTGGAACCATTTGTATAACCCATTCCCTCATACTCTTAGGCTATTTCTATATGCAACCTCTTTGAATAAATCTAACCAAAAGGAGCATTAAGATTTACTAGAGAAAAGGAAAATGTTAGAATTATGTAGTTTTGAAACCATTGTGATAAATAGAGCATTTGCTCCATAGGAGCGAATGCTCTATTTATCACAATGCTTTCAAGAAGTGGTTATTACACAAGCGTAGAAAGGTTTATTTATGAAGGAAAGGGTTAAATTAGATTGATTAAATAGAATATAGCGCAGACTCTGCTAAAACAGCTTAATTTTGTCTACATCTAAATTCTTAGGGCAAACAGGGCATATTGCAAAATAACAATATCTAAATATTGACAACAGTTTGGCTAAGTACCGGTATGATATGCCTGGTATTGAGATATCATAAAATTTAAACCTTTACTCCATCAGTATGCCTTTCTACACCTTTGCAAACAGAGAAGACCCAGATCAGATGGCTCCTGTTACGTCCTGTAGTAGCTGTCTCATCAGAGTCTGCTCTGTTTGCTTAATATGATATAATAAACATAGGATTTTGCAGTTTCTGCAATGGCAATAAAGTTGTGTACATGTATCCATTATTAGTTCTACAGATCATTGGCAGGGTATCTGACTTTTGAGGAAAATCATGTTGCCCAAGCCAATGATCTGTATAACAATTTGATTATACTGCAAAGTTTAATATTTGTCGCAGTTAATTAGCGTTGTTAATGTAGGCATCGTTTTGCTTCCCCTTAGGGGCCTGAGCATACTGTAAGGTAAGGGCTTATATCACGCTGCGACTCTAGTTCACCGTGTAATAACCAGCTCATTACATTTGTGGATAGAAAGGGATCTTCCAAGTGCATTAGTTTCTCAAAGGATTGAACATATCAGACGTTAGTAAACCTTTCAGCAGATCAGCGGTTAAGAAGACACTATTTTTCAGCATGAGAACGGCTAAACTTAATTGAGAGAATGGCGCAATTCCGACGTCATTTGGATGACGTCAAAATGACGGTTTTATAATATTCAAACAAATGGGCGTTGGAAGGAGTGGCTATATTGCAATTTACAGGTATGTGTACTGTGCATGTGCATAAATAAAATCCAAATCGAATTGGGCGTGGATTGTATTTGTAAAAGCGGGGGTTCAGGGGCTAATCGGTACGTGCACAAGCACTCTGACAACATTTGCAGCATCAGAGCAGAATAAGACCTTCGACACGTATTGGGTTCATTTAGATTGTTATACAACAATTATAACAATAATGTTTCTCAATGGATAACTTTGTTCCACCCCAAACTCTTGTTATTTCGTTTGAGAGCAGTTGTTTGGATCGAATTGACGAAGTGAAGCTGGTCGGCCATTTTTATTTTGTTGTGGCAAGGAAGCGAGGCCCTCAACAGGGGAAATTAAATTGTTGCTCATGACTCTATATACTTGAATTTAGAGGGATACAAGGCTTTTTATACATGGCTAATTGACCAATCAAAATCGAGGATTTTACTTTGCAGTATAATAAGTGCTATTATAACAATTAATCTAATTAATAATAATAATAAAGCCTTTATTTAATGAGAGAACTCATTTAATAAAATAAATGTTCCACGATGCCCTCAATATTTATGATATTATTATTTCTTACATGAGGGTTAAAACTTAAATAAATAGCATCACGTTTTAAACTTACCAGTCATTTGTACCAATGTAAAGGTTTTTCCCACAAACATCAATACATTCAATCTGAAATACAGACAAAAGGAAATAAGATAATAATATGTCAACGGCAAAGATTTTTGACAACAAGAGGGCCAGAATGGCCCTGATATCACTCACCAGACAATCAGAGGAGAAGATTTTCAAAGTTTTCATTATATGTTTCTATAGAAAACTAGCCGGCCCTTTGGCATGCCAAATTTGACCCCAAGGGCATAATTTATATGGCTTTTGTGGAGGACCTCAAGTGAAGAGAAATTAAAGAAAGAAGCAAATGAAAACATATAACAATGTAAATCTAAAGAAAGTCATAGAAAAAAACCCCATCTCCCTGGGCAAAATGGTTGAATTTCAGAAAGAATAAATTAATCTATACTTATGTTCAAAATTTCAGATATTTTCATTATACCTTCATGAGTTCATATTATTATTCATATCTTAATTTATTTTTAACCCTTCCCCTGTTCTATGTTTATTCAAAAGTTCAATACCTACTGAATATTCATGGACAAAACAGTTATAATGAACAAGAGGGCCGGAATGGCCCTGAAGCGCTCACCAGACAATCAGAGGAAAAGAGGAAAAATGTTTTTACTACATGTTTCTATAGAAAACTAGCCTGCCCTGGGGCGGGCCAATTTTGACCCCAGGGGCATAATTTATATAACTTTTGTAGAGGACTTGAATATGATGCTATGAGCCAAATATGAAAGCTGAGAACCTTTCAGTTTCAGAGGAGAAGATTTTCCAAGTTTTCTCTATATGTTTCTACTGAAAACTACCCATCCCTGGGGCGGGGCATATTCTGACCCCTGGCCCATAATTCATATAACTTTTGTAGAGGACCTATACATGATGCTATGTGCCAAACATGAAAGCTGAGAACTTTCCGGATTCAGAGAAGAAGATTTTCAAAGTTTTCAATATTTGTTTCCATTGAAAACTGCCCACCCCTGGGGTGGGGACAATTTTGACCCAAGGGCCATAATTAATATAACTTTTGTAGAGGACCTGAACATGATGCTCTGTGCCAAATATGAAAGCTGAGAACCTTATAGTTTCAAAGGAGAAGATTTTCAAAGTTTTCAATATTTGTTTCTATTGAAAACTGCCCACCGCTGGGGCGGGCCAATTTTGACCCCAGTGCCATAATTTATAAAAGTTTTGTAGAGGACCTGAACCTGATGCTCTGTGCCAAATATGAAAGCTGAGAACCTTCCAGTTTCAGAGGAGAAAATTTTCAAAGATTTCACTATTTGCTTCTATTGAAAACTGCTCACACCTGGGGCAGGGCCAATTTTGACCCCAGGGTCATAATTTATATAACTTTTGTAGACAACCTGAACATGATGCTATGTGCCAAATATGAAAGCTGAGAACCTTCTGGTTTCAGAGGAGAAGATTTTCAAAGGTTTACTTTATGTTTTTATTGAAAACTTCCCATCCCTGGGGCGGGGCCAATTTGGACCCCAAGGACATAATTTATATAACTTTTGTAGAGGACCTATAGGTGATGCTATGTAGCAAAGATGAAAGCTGAGAACCCTGTAGATTCAGAGGAGAAGATTTTTAAAGGTTCAAATTGTTGACGCGGGACGACGCACGCCGACGGACATCAGGCGATCACAAAAGCTCACCCTGAGCACTTTGTGCTCTGGTGAGCTAAAAATGGAAAGTGTAGCCATTTTAGAAAGTAAAGAAACATCTTTCAAATTCCATTGACAAACAGAGCAGGCCTTGATCAGGCAGCTGCTAAAGGAGACGCCTGATCTGGGTCTGCTCTGTTTGCAAATGCATGAAAAGGCATTTATATGAGGGAAAGGGTTAAGTAAACATATTATAAGTACACTGTAAATTATACACAAAATGAAAATAAGTTAATGCAATTTGCACTATATTAGATCATAATAAAGCAAACAGAGCAGATTGATCTGGGTCTACTCTGTTTGCAAAGGTATAGAAATGCATAATTATGGAGTAAAGGGTTAATTGTCTGTGTAACAGGCCAGATCTAAAAATATAAGTTGTCTACTCAAAAGGGAGACAATCCGGTTGTTATCAAAAAGTACATAGGGAGATAACCTAGCACACAGTTTGGATTCTGAACTGACACTTATGTAACTTCAAGTTACATATGCATCAGATCAGAATCCAATATTTAACTTCATATGTGATTTGTACAAAAGAGTTAATCGTAAGATTGACATGTATTAAAAAACAATGTGAACAATTTTAGACAAGCAGACAACAATTCTGAAACAGACAACTATAATAATACTGATAAAGAATGCTACAGCATAGAACACTTGACTTGTATTCAGCTAAACTTCACAAAAGATATACTGATAAGACTCTATATTGATATCTGAGAGCTTAATGCAGGACATAGATATGTAAAGAGCATTTTGAGAATTATCCACTTAGTTTTCTCATTCTAAAATGATTGTTTGTTATTTATTTAGCTAAACACAATTTCTACTCTACTAATTAGACTACGGGTAAAACCACTGCTATACTAGGTCAGTCTCAGTAGACTGGGTTGTAGGAGAAACCTTTAGCCGCAGTTTCTGAGGTGAAAAAGCCTATTTTAAAGTATAATCCAAAGGGCAGGACCAAATTTAACCTCAGAACTATGATATTACCAAAATTCTTAAAGGTAAACTAAATAAATCCATACACCAAATATCTAAGCTCTGGGACATGTAGTTTTTGACAAGAAGATACTAGTGTTTAAACAGCAGTCAGCTACGGAAAACTTGCCACCCCTATGGCGGGGCCAATTTTGACCCCAGGGACATGATTTATATAACTTTTGTGGAGGACCTATAGGTGATGCTATGTGCCAAATATCAAAGCTGAGAACCTTCCAGTTTCAAAGAAGAAGATTTTCAAAATTTCAGTATATGTTTCTATCGAAAACTTGACACCCCTAGGGTGGGGCCAATTTTGACTCCAGGGACATAATTTATATAACTTTTGTAAAGGACCTATAGGTGAAGCTATGTGCCAAAGATGAAAGCTGAGCACCCTATAGATTCAGAGGAGAAGATTTTTAAAGGTTAAAATTGTTGACGACGGACGACGAACGACAGACGCCGACGGACATCAGGTGATCACAAAAGCTCACCCTGAGCACTTTGTGCTCTGGTGAGCTAAAAAGAAAGGGACAATTCGGATATTTATGGAATATAAAGGGCACTTTCTATCCGTAACTGATTGATACAATGACTGTTTATGATATAGATCTTTAGATCTCAATAACATCATATTTTAATGTTCGAAAAAGCACTCGCATTCTTTTTCCGGTGCTTGAAATTTCAACTCTCAATTATTTCCGTGATTCTCCGTATTCCGATTAATCGGAAACAGCCAAGTCGCGCTCGAGTGCTTGGTTTGTGGCTGAGCTCGACTGATTTTTGATTATAATCGATTATCGGGACACCACTACTCCTGACTAATGACTATTACACGATGGGTGGTTACTTAAAGAAAGACAAAACAGAAGGGTAAAAAAAGGAAAGTTAGAAGTTGGGACATACTTCTGGTATCATCAATTGGAATATAATATTTATAATTTAATAACTCAGAAGAATAAGGTTACTTTCGACTGTACATATCACAGTCTTCTCTGGCTTGATCAGTATTCACAATGCTGAATAAGACTTGAGCTACAGTCGAAAATTCAAAGAATGTACGCTTATTCTTCTGAGTTATGAACTATTATATCCCAATCGATTCGTACTGACATCTATTGGACTGTATAATTCAATGTGGTGATCAAAGGCTACATGTACTGATCGTCAACATGATCTGGAAAAGAATGCAGCGGGCAGTTTAATATTGTAACAAACATTCTTTGTTGTTTTTCCACAGCTGTATCATACGTGCAAATTGCTAATTTAAGCAGTTATGGATGACACAAACAGGGATCAATTAGCACTTCTTTCATCATGTTAATATATATATAAAGTTTATAGCGAGCACAGCTCGCAAGAATGGCCGAAGGCCATTCTTGCGAACGAAGTGAGCTCTATGGTAACGCGTAGGATATAATTTTGGTTCTCTAGGCTGTACATTGTTAACCTGGAATCGGTTGTACCGACTTTTTCGCTTCCGGTTTGATCCATTCAGCAATCGGAACACCTCGAAATAGCCGAGGTGTTCCGAGTGATCCCTATATTCCGAACTCTGACGGAATACAGCGAGTAGTTACGATTGGTCCATGGATATTACCGGAAGTTGACGGGTTACACCTTATTCAATGTCAAATTTGATCAACTCAATACCCGACAGTCCACACAAATCGCAACAACGTTTGTCTACGAAGAAAATCGATTTTCTAAAACTTACTAAATTGTAACTTGCATTTCGTTTCGGTATAGATTTAGATTTAACTATTTGAATCGCTGTTTATTTGCCAGAAAATTAATGTTTTCCGTTCGGTAAACGTCTCCGTCCGAGATCGAGTTAGCGGAAAAGGCCGAGTGTATGTGTGTCAAATCTGATGACGTATTATTCACAAGTTGTAAGTGACGTAGTTGTGGTCATATGACTTCCATTAATCGTCTGCAGTGCATTTTGTTTACATACAAGGCTCAGCTGTGTTACTCTTCCGGTTCCTACTGTCAATAATTTTGTATGCGAGTAATTTAGACATTGCTTATTAAATTTTCTTTCATTTGAATCAGTTGTCAATACAAAACATTACATTATTTGGATTAGATCTACATCTAGATATGTATCCCGGCGTAGAGTGTTTTCGACAGTGTAAGCGGTTTTCGTAAATTTGACCTCCTTAAACAAATGCTGATTGCTTAAATAAATATGTGAGTGAAACATGCAAACGAATGTATAGCACTGAGATTTTATGAAGAACCAGCTCTACGGCAACGTAGAATTGTTTACATTTGGAACCAAAATAGCTTAAATCTTGGTGAAATCTGACTTGTTCTTTCCGACTAGTCTGTCTGTCTGCAGACCTGTATGTCTGTCAGTGTACTGTTTAAGTTTCGTAGTCTTTCTGTCCTTTAAATACTATTTTACATAAATCAGCCTGCCTGACTGACTTCTTTAAATAGGCCCACATCTAACATCCCAAACATGGATCTATAACCGTGCAGACATATTTTCTATTTACAATCATTATACACAGAAAGTTAATAACATAATTGAAAAACTTGAAGGCTTAGCAACATCATTTAACACAGACATCACGACTTTAAAGGTTGGGAGCATACCACCAGTATCACTTCAGTAATACAAATAATTCAAAAACAAGCACAGCAAATTTCATTCAAGCCAATTCTCTGACACTGAAATACACACAAAACAAAAATCTTTAGAAGAGGACATAAAACATATAAATACAAAAATATCACACATAAACACTCAGCACAATCTACCAACAATCAGATGGGATAGAGACATCCAGAAAACAAGCACAAGAAAAACCGAGGGAGGCATGCCCAAAATCCTAATAAATGTAGAAAATTTACTTATGAAGTTATGCTCATATATGTATGATGGAGTTCATCCTGATCACTGGCTAATTTACAAGTGGGTTTCCATTGTTTGCAAGACAGTTCAGAATGACTTAAGTTGTCCTCCTTCCCTGCAAGATGTTGCTGCTGCTGCTGATGATGATGCTATTGATTACAATTTTAATGATGAAAATGATTCTGATTCATGGGATTTCAAACGAAAATAACTTTTAACTACCCCTAAGATATACTGTATACATGTGTAACACATAGTTCAAATGTTTCACCCTTTCCTCCATGCTAAATAGGAAATAGCTAAACATTATGTTATATGTGTTAATAAATACATGTATATGTATGCACGCAGTATTGTCCTTATCCTATTGACCTATCCAGTAACTTCAAAGTCTATCATCACCATTATTAGCATCAATTGACATTAAGTTACTAACACAACAGCTCTATCAATATCTTCTGTTTTCTGCATGTTTCTATCGCAATGCACCTAAATCTACCTGGTGTACATGCAAATATACCACAACTAACACACAGCTTGTCTTGCCATTTTAACCATTTCCTCTACATAGTTAACACCATATGACACCTTCACTATATTTTTTACAATTAATATTTACTGATGATGGCGAATACAGATCTGATGGCAGCTTAAATCATGATGAAAGTAACCCAGAAAGCTCCTTGAGCTTTCTAGTTTCTTGTCATCTTGCTTTAAGCATTACCAAACCTTAATTTCAGCTTGCTTTAAGCAGTATTACATTATACATGTAATGCCCTTCTGGCAATGGAGGAAAGGGTTAATATCGCTAATCTACTGTCTTGTGATTCAGACTATGTCAATAATTTAAACATCACATCGCAGCATGATGACTTTCTTATTTTACTTGTAAAATTGGTGGGTGACATGAACGTCGCTAACCAATACACAAAGTTCTATTTCACAGATATATTACAACATTCAACGGGATCTGCTAAAACCCGGGACAAATACAAAAGCCGTGATGTCCCGTGACGGTCTTAAACTCGATCATTACCTAAAACCCGTGACGGTCAGTTTTCGTCACGGCTTTTTGAATTATGATCAGTTTTGTCACGGGTTTTTCGTATACTTAAGACATACGCCGAGTAGTCGGTATGAACATCGAAATCCGTCACGGCTTTTCACTTAGTCACTGGCAAACCCGTGACTGCAACTTTATTATTTTGGAAACATAAAAAACGCTATATATAGTGTTTATACTGACATGTATTATTAATCACACATTCATTACAGCATGTATACATTCTATTTAATATAGGTTTACTCATTTTCTGTGCTTATTTAATAAGTTGTTGTGCAGCAACGATTATTTGGTCACTGACCCATTCTTTTGCATAAAAGAGAATTTGTTTCACTTCATCTTTCAGGGTAATGCTGCCGACCCTGAGCCAGTCTGGTCCACTTGTTGATGTATTGGAAACCCTTTCACCTGGCACAGTTTCCTCATAAAAATCTTCCGTTAGTGTAACAATCACTTCCTCTTCATCTAGATTTTCATCAATAGTGATTGACACGTTTGGCGATCTCGTGACGGGTTTTTCCGGACCCGTCACGGATTTTTCAGCTTTCGTCACGGGTTTTACTCTCTTGGGGTTTTCCTGATCCATCACGGATATTCCAGCTTTCGTCACGGGTTTTACTCTCATGGGATTTTCCTGATCCGTCACGGATATTTCGGCTTTAGTCATGAGTTCTTCTGAGACATCAACAAGTGTGGGGACAGTTCCAAGCGCATTGATTATCCCTATCTCGCCGTCAGCCACGCACGCCAAATGTCGTTTTGGTAGCTTTATATTTTCTTTAAAAAAATTAAACAATGTTTCATGATGCTTTTAAAATTTTCTTTCATGAATAAGAAATATAGCAGGCATGCAGGGCGTTTCTTTAAATAAAATGTGCCTAAAGATCAGGGTTGAAACGTAAAAGTTACCAAGTTGAAAAGTGGTATCATAACTGAGGCAATGGTCCGTTGTATTGAAATGGAGCATATTTTCGAGTTCTTCGAACATCATAGAGTGGCCACAAATTATAAGCAGATCAGGATGAGTGTAGATGGTGTGGACAAACTGGTTTCCACAGTCTCTTGCAATAACATGAATGTTGTATAGTGCATCACGGGAAATCCTTACCTCGTTGCTAGCTTTAAAGCGGATGTTCTGCACCTGTTTCAAATTTCTTGGCATTTTCTCTAACTGAATTTCTTTCTTGTATACGGCACTGGCGTCCTCCACTTTTGTTTGTTTCAACCATTTGTCCAGTGCACTGGGCTTTGATTGGACAAAGGCCTTTTCGTTTTTGGCGTTTCCATGTGAAAATGGCTTGGACTTTCCTTCATCTCCAACATACTGAATGACAAATGGTCCAGCTTCTTTCCCCGGCTCGTGAAATACATACTTCACAAATTCTTTTGATGCCCCATCTTCAGTAGCGATGTAGAAGTACTTCTTCTTTAGTTTTGGGTTTTTTCTTGGTAGCCCCACTGTACCCTGGTTTACCCAGCGATGACCATCAGCTCTCCAGTTTTGTGCGGCAACTCCTTCTGCTTTGAAACAGAAGAGCTGTCCACCCTTTGGCCGAGAGGGCTGAGCTGACACTGGCTCTGCAGTCGTATATTGCAACACTTCTAGGATGGCCGCAACAGAAAAAGACATCGGACTTCTACATGATTTGTCTTGAAACAAAATCTATTATGAATGCAACAATGACGTTGTTAAGAAGAAATAATGACTTTGACGTCGTTGTTATGCTAGCTGTACATGTATGACGTTGTTTATCTGACAATACAAAAGCCGTGACGAATGGAATAAGACACGTGACAATAGATGGAAAATCCGTGACGTTTAGAACAAAACCCGTGACGATTGCTGGAAAACCCGTGACAGTATGACTAAAACCCGTGACATAACCGTCACAGAACGTCACGGGTTTTAGTAGGACTGCATTCAACTTGTAAACAAGAGTACCGCATACGGTACATAATACGCCCACTTGCAAACTTTCTCTGATTCAACATGCCTTATAAGTGTTGACATTTTCTAATCTGTGCTTCAGATCTTGATGCATTAAACATTTGTGTGAAGTTTCATTAATATCTGTCAAATAGTTTTCCCAGAAAACAGAGGACAAACTATTTGCAAAGTAAAAGGGCCATAACTCCGAAACGAAGAATCAAATGAAGCTCAGAATCGACTCGGCTTCAGATCTTGATGCATTAAACATTTGTGTGAAGTTTCATTAATATCTCTCAAATAATTATCCCAGAAAACAGTGGACAAATTATTTCCATGTATTTGCATTATTTTTTAAGTAAAAGGGCCATAACTTCGAAACGACAAATCAAATGAACCTCAGAATCAACTCAGCTTCAGACCTTGATGCATTAAACATTTGTGTGAAGTTTCATTAATATCTCTCAAACAGTTTTCCCAGAAAACGGCGGACAAACTATTTGCATATTTTTTAAGGACAAGGGCCATAACTCCGAAACGAAGAATCAAATGAGCCTCAGAATCAACTCAGCTTCAGATCTTGATGCATTAAACATTTGTGTGAAATTTCATTAATATCTCTCAAACAGTTTTCCCAGAAAACAGCAGACAAACTATTTGCATGTATTTGCATTATTTTTTTAAGTAAAAGGGCCATAACTCCGAAACGACAATTCAAATGAACCTCAGAATCGCCTCAGCTTCAGATCTTGATGCATTAAACATTTGTGTGAAGTTTCATTAATATCTCTCGAATAGTTTTCCCAGAAAACGGCGGACAAACTATTTGCATATTTTTTAAGGACAAGGGCCATAACTCTGAAATGAAAAATCAAATGAACCTCAGAATCAACTCAGCTTCAGAACTTGATGCATTAAACATTTGTGTGAAGTTTCATTAATATCTCTCAAATAGTTTTCCCAGAAAACAGCGGACAAACTATTTGCATGTATTTGCATATTTTTTAAGTAAAAGGGCCATAACTCCGAAACGACAAATCAAATGAACCTCAGAATCGACTCAGCTTCGATTCTTCATGCATTTAACATTTGTGTGAAGTTTCATTAATATCTCTCAAATAGTTTTCCCAGAAAACAGCGGACAAACTATTTGCATATTTTTTAAGGACAAGGGCCATAACTCTGAAATGAAAAATCAAATGAACCTCAGAATCAACTCAGCTTCAGATCTTGATGCATTAAACATTTCTGTGAAGTTTCATTAATATCTGTCAAATAGTTTTCCCAGAAAGCAGCGGACAAACAAAATGTTGACGGACGAACGAACGAACGAACGAACGAACGAACGAACGAACGAACGAACGAACGAACGGACGGACGGACAGGGCCACGACAATATACGACCACCTTTATTAGGTGGGCGTATAAAAATTGGTGGGTGACTTGATCATCGCTAACCATGATACACAACTATTTCACATATTTGGTGTTATGCTTCCACTTTATTTAGTTGAATTCGTTTGGCAGCTGTGCTCGCTTATAGGCTGTGCCTATTTCATATTAAATTTCGGAAAATCATATTAAATCAAATATTAAAGTAATAGCGAGCACAGCTCGCAAGAATGGCCGAAGGCCATTCTTGCGAACGAAGTGAGCTCTATGGTAACGCGTAGGATATAATTTTGGTTTTGTAGGCTGTACATTGTTAACCTGGAATCGGATCTGCTGATGTTCACTTCCGGTTTGGACCATGGAGGGAAATAACCGGTGTGTTCCGAGTGATTCATGGAGGGAAATAACCGGTGTGTTCCGAGTGATTCCTATATTCCTAACTCTGACGGAATATGACGAGTAGTTACGATTGAATACCCGACAGTCCACACAAATCGCAACAACGTTTGTCTACGAAGAAAATCGATATTCTAAAACTTACTACATTGAAAATTGCATTTCGTTTCGGTATAGATTAGATTTACTATGTAACTATTTTAATCGCTGTTTTTTTGCCAGAAAATTAATGTTTTCCGTTCGGTAAACATCTCCGTCCGAGATCCAGTTAGCGGTAAAGGCCGAGTGTATGTGTGTCAAATCTGATGACATACAAGATACAATTTTTTTTATTTAAAGTCGGTATGTCATATAACAATAAACATACAAAGTTATTGACAGTATTATCCACAACTTGTAAGTGACGTAGTTGTGGTCACATGATGTGGTCGTCTGCAGTGCATTTTGTTTACATACAAGGCTCAGCTGTGTTACTCTTCCGGTTCCTACTGTCAATAACTTTGTATGTGAGTAATTTAGACATTGATTTTTTTTCTTCATTTGAATCAGTTCTCAATACAAAACATCACATTATTTGAATTAGATCTACATCTAGATATTTATCCCGGCGTAGGGTGTTTTCGACGGTGTAAGCGGTTTTCGTAAATTTGACCTACTTAAACAAATGCCGATTGCTTAAATAAATATGCGAGTGAAACATGCAAACGAATGTATATCACTGAGATTTTATAAAGAACTAGGTCTACGGCAACGTAGAATTGTTTGTGAAATCTGACTTGTTCTTTCCGAATACTCTATCCGAATAGTCTGTCTGTCTGCAGGTCTGTCTGTCAGTGTACTGTTTATTTAGTAAGTTTCGTAGTCTTTCTGTCCTTCTTTAAATGGATACTGTTTTACATAAATCAGCCTGTCTGTCTGACTTCTTTAAATAGGCCTACTGGTTTACAAAAATCATTCTGTCTGTCTGTCTCACATACAACCACATCTAACATCCCAGACATAGATCTACAGCCTTGAAGACATATTCTCTAATTACAATCACTCTACACAGAAAGTTAATTTAACATTATTGAACAACTTGAAGGCTTAGCAACATCATTTAACACAGACATCAAAACTTTAAAGGTTGGGAGCATACCACCAGCATGACTTCAGAAATAGACAAAATTCAAAAACAAGCACAGCAAATTTCATTCAAGCCAATTCCCTGACACTGAAATACACACTAAACAAAAATCTTTAGAAGAAGACATAAGACATATAAATACAAAAATAGCACACATAAACACTCAGCACAATCTACCAACAATCAGATTGGATAGAGGCATCCAGAAAAGAAGCACAAAAAAACCCGAGGGAGGCATGCCCCAAATTCTAAAAAATGTAGAAAATCTACTTATATAATTTTTATGAAGTTATGTTCATATATGGATGATGGAGTTCATCCTGATCACTGGCTAACTACAAGTGGTTTTCCATTGTTTGCAAGACAGTTCAGAATGACTTAAGTTGTCCTTCTTCGCTGCAAGATGTTGCTGCTGCTGATGATGATGATGCTATTAATTACAATTTTAATGATGAAAATGATTCTGATTCATGGGATTTCAAACGAAAATAGCTTTTAACTACCCCTATGATATACTGTATGCATGTGAAACACATAGTTCAAATGTTTAACCCTTTCCTCCATGCTAAATAGGAAATAGCTAAACATTATGTTGTATGTTTTAATAAATACATGTTTATAAATGCATGCACACAGTATTGTCCTTATCCTATTGACCTATCCAGTAACTTCAAAGTCTATCATCACCATCATTAGCATCAAATGTCATTTAGGTTACTAACACAACAGCTCTATCAATATCTTCTGTTTTCTGCATCTATCTCAATGCACCTAAATGTACCTGGTGTACATATACCACAACTAACACACACCTTGTCTTGCCATTTTAACCATTTCCTCTGCATATTTAACACCATATGACACCTTTACTATATTTTTTACAATTAATATTTACTGATGATGGTGAATACAGATCTGATGGCAGCTTAAATCATGATGAAAGTAACGCAGAAAGCTCCTTGAGCTTTCTGGTTTCTTGTCATCTTGCTTACCTTAATTTCAGCTTGCTTGAAGCAGTATTACATTATACATGTAATGCCCTTCTGGCAATGAAGGAAAGGGTTAATATCACCAATCTACTGTCTTGTGATTTAGACTATGTCAATAATTTAAACATCAAAGTGCAGCATTATGAGTTTCTTATTTTACTTGTAAAAATTGGTGGGTGACATGATCGTCACTAACCAATACACAAAGTTCTATTTCACAGATATATTACAACATTCAACTTGTAAAAAATTGGTGGATGACTTGATCGTCGCTAACCATGATACACAACTATTTCACATTATATTACAATATTTAACATATATATATTGCTAATATATATACATTTTATTACTAACTGTAGTATTTTGTTTATAAGAAATTGAATGAAGTATGGTGGGTGACATGAACATCGCTAACCAATACACTTTTATTTCACATTAATATTACAGTACTTTGTGAAGTTGACTTATTGCCATGGTTCAGTTAAAGCCATTTTTTTTTAAATCAACATACGGTAGTATGGTGGGTGACATGATCGTCGCTAACCAATTAAACATACATTAAATAAATTGCAGCCTGACAGTCACTTATATAAGTCTGAAACACAAACATCAGCCAATAAGATGTCACAGTCTTGGACCAAAAGTAGATCTATCAACCACTTTATGACTTGGATATGTATTAAAGGGGGTGTCCCTACATTTGACGTGTTTCATAAACACTTGAAATATACAAAAGTCATTTGTTTATATATATGCTGAAAAGTAGTATATCACAAAAAGCCCCATCCAATTACCGTTTATAATGACAAAACATCCAAGTGTTTCATATCGGCGATCCCGGTTTTACTCCCCGATGTTTCAGTTTTATTCGGTTTGTGTTTTAGTTTCGTAACTGTTCGCCCTATTCGCGATTCTCCGGCCACTTCCGAGAAAGCTATTACGAAAACAATGAAGGGATCGGGTGATCATTGGCAAAATGCGGAAGAATTTAACGGAAAAGGTCGATAATATTGTGTTGTAGAACAAAAACTACCAGTATTGATGAAATCGGTTTATTTGTATCACAGGGACATTTTTCGATATAAGTTCAAATTAGGAACCTTCATAATAATGATTGAGCATTATTATAACAGATACCAAGTTTTATGATATTATTGAAAATATACGATCATTGTAGGGACTTCCTCTTTAACGAAAAGTAAGAGATTGATGGTTTAAGTTAAGATTTGTTTTCTTGTTGTGCTTTCAACTTTATCAAGGTGTACTGTATTCGTTTATTGTTCTGTTACTTTTAGAATCTGGTGTATAAATCATCAAATTCACGATATGCTTTCATTTTATTTAGTTGAATGCGTTTGGCAGCTGTGCTCGCTTATAGGCTGTGCCTATTTCATATTATAATTCATATATAACAGCTGTCATGAGATGACTTGACCAGTTACGAAATGACCAGGAAACTGGTTACGAAGTGACCAGATTTGTCTGGTTACGAAATGGCAAGGTAACGAGATGACCAGTTTCCATAATTTTTTTAGGAGAATCAGATAAGCATGATGCTGAAAGGGTGCAGATCGAGATCTCTCTTCTGTTCTTGTGAGAAAGTCATCAACTTCTGTATTTACAGTTTTTTTTATCTTTCGAATATTTTTTGCATTCATACCCTATTTCAAATTTGTACCCTACGTTGCAATTTATTCAGAATCGGTTTATTGCTGGGAAAACAAAACACGGCCAGTAATTACAAACCTGGGTTTTTGCTTTGTCAGACATTAGGTGAACCCGCTCAATAGCGGGAACCAAGTCAAACGCTTTTACACTCATTTTGTCAGGGTATTTTCACTCTGTCATTGTCTTAGTTAATGAAGTTTGTCACAATATTGCCAGAACATCAACATTTTAGCTAATTCTCATGGGCAGCGCCATCTTGGATAAGAGGCGATCCTGTCGGTCACGCCTCCTCAAACAATAACAGTAACTCTTTATCTGGAGAGTTTCAGACGAAGTGAACTCCCTTAACAAATTGTTGTAAGTGGTTCTGGAAACGATACTTGTCTCCAGAACCACTTACAACAATTGTTAAGGGATATTCTTCTTTTATTGGACGACACACGATTCTCTGCAAACAGAGAATAAACATAAATATAAAGGTACAAACTCTCATACAAACTTAGTAATATAACTGAGTAGGCTATCTGTTATCAAACAGTTTGGATCCGGATCTGACATACAATTTAGATCTATTCTGATCCGGATACACAGAGTTTGAATACTCTTACTATACCAGGCGCGTAGCTAGGCCTACCTGTACGCACAAAACGCAATTGCGTACACATTGTCGGGGAAAATTAAAAAAAAGTCCAAAAATGCAATTAAAACAGTAAGGGGAGGGGGTAGTCTAGAGGTGAATATCATAATAGAATATTCCAGTTTCAGACGGAGCTCAGTATATCTATATATAGATCTTAGAAATCTGAAACTTATAGTCGTACTTGACTACTCTTGACTATGCAGTATTAATGTATTTTGCCGATTCAATAAGGGGTTTCGAAGATCATTATAAATAGACTAGTACATTTTATAAAGGTAATGGATTTCATATTCAATATAATATTCATATACATTTACAGAACACTTTCTATCCGTTAATGGAATGTTCTCAAAACGGTCTGTCTATATTCTCAGTGGAGCGACACCCGATCTGAATTTACCAAAAGCAGATATATACAGTACACCATCGCTATTCCAAACTCTCAAATAGATTTCATTATCGGTCTTTAGGACATCTGGGTCCATGCTTATAAAACGTTTAGTTGAGTCTGAGTTCGTTCTCAAGTTTTTGATTGGTCAGATTTGAGCCTTTGGCTCAAATCTGACCAATCAAAAGCTTGAGAACTCAAATCTGACCTATCAAAAGCTTGAGAACGAAACTCAGACTCAACTAAAAGCTTTATAAGCATGGACCCTGGTAGTTTTTTACAGGGTGAAAGTCATATCCATCTAGAAGTTGTCTGCATGACTATCGCCCTCCATTAAGCAGCCACCTGCCAAAAAAAAAACTGAGTTCTCAATTCGTCTCTACTAAATCTGTTTCGGATTAGCGATATTTACTGTAATACTTGAGATATTTCTTATTAACAATTCCTTATTCATTGCAGTATATTTAGAGAGAACTGCGTGCATCATTCAAAGAAATATACATGCAATATATGAGCAAGGGTATAAATCAAAGTCGCGTCATGAATCAAACAAGATACACAAAACAAGACATCCAAATTAACACCTTTAATAGCATGTTAAGCAAATAATTCCTCCGGTCGAAATCTGTAATTACTGACATTTCACATTAACTAGTTTGTCTATTTCCAAAATCTAATGTTTAATGGTTTTGATCTTAATCAGGTGACGTCACATGTGGTCCCAAATTGTTTACGACCGTAAGAACACATAAACACACAACATACTAAATATTTCCTACATGGAACTACATTGACATATCTCCAAACCGAACATGTAGTAAAGAATGATTCAGAGATTTTAAGGCAGGTGGATTCTTAACCCATTTCCTCATGTTGACGCATTTTAACCCCTCTGTAAAATGATGATCTGAAACCATTGTGATAAATAGAGCAGTAGCTTCGCAGGAGCAAATGCTCTATTAATCATAATAGTTTCAAAACAACACAATTCTAATAAATTTCTTGCAGTAATAATTTACTAATAAATGCTCCATTTCAGTAGATTTCAAAGAGGTAATTAGAAGAAAAAAACCCACCAGAAAGCTTGCTTTAATCTTTGAATGAAAATAATACCTGAACGACATTGATAAAGTTACACTTTGATTGACACTGTCAATGACACAGGCATTGCGTCGGTTAATGTTTTTTATGTTAGAACTTCATTCTCAGTGTTGTTATACCTTCTGATCCTTCGAGATCATGAATTTCAGTACTTCTTGTTCTGAAAATTGAATACCGCTTAAGCCGGTGCTAGGGGGCAATTACTGCTCATGAACAGACTCAATAAAACCGAGTCTGCAATTTTCTCTTTTTGTGTTGCAATTTTTGCTTTCGGGGGATCACCACCCTTCAGAGTTTGTTCTCCAAACTTGTCCTTTTCCTGTTTACGTGTAGATCTACATCATTTCCTTCAATGTTATGTGTTACAGGAAAAACACTTGGTTTTTACCGATATCAATGTATTCCTGTGACCGGTATTAAAGGGACAACACGCCCTCAGAATGCACCAGAGACCATCTAGGACCATCTTTTTCCCAAAATTTTCCGGGGGAGCATGCCCACGCACCACTAGAAGGTATGCACACACTTCCAAATTGGTCTAGCTACGCCCCTGTTAATACATTGAATGGCGTGTTCTGAAAGATTTGTTATTAACAAATCTTTCAGAACACGGCATTCAATGTATGGTAGAATAATTCTTATATCAGCAGTAATAACACATATTTATGTGTAAAATATTAATTATATAGTTTAACTGATATGTTTTAGAATATAAATGATACTATATCTAGAATTGTTAAAGCGCTAATTATGTCCGAATTATTTTTAATGTAAGCAGTGAAAGCGTCAAATAAGAAATATATCTAGATCTAACTTCTGATATTTCACAGCTCTATTTTCAGAAATGAGTGGACAGTTGACAACAAAGAGAAGACAATACGACGCTACTATGGTCAATCCTATCGTAGATTTGGTGAGATCTGGCCAGCTGACGCTTGGGAAAGCCTCAAGGACCTACCAAATCCACAAGAGTACTCTGCATGATCGCTTAAAACAAAAATATCCAGGTGATCATATTGGGGTAAAGACTGTGTTAACAGCTGAAGAAGAGCAGCGTATTGTTGATTGGGTTCTACATATGAGTAGGGTTGGCTACGGGCGGACACGCCTCGAATTGGCGTCTATGGTTCAAAAGATCATAGAAGCAGATGGAAGGCCTAACACATTTACAAACAACAAACCAGGGAGACAGTGGTTCCGTGGTTTCTTTGCGCGCCATCCTCAGTTAACTGTGCGAACAACGATACAGTTAGGAAAAGAACGAGCAATTATTTCGAAGGAAAAGATATCTCGATGGTTTGAGGACTTTATAGCATATATCAGAGATGAAGTAAAAGATTCCAGCATTCTTGAAGATCCATCGAGGATTTACAATGCGGATGAGAGTGGGTTTTCGCTCTGTCCAAGTAAGGGGAGCAAAGTAGTCGGGTGCAAGGGAGCACCTGTTGTGTACCACTACGGGAACTCGGACAAAAGTCAGCTCACGATCATGGCTGCTGCAAGTGCCACAGGGCACTTCATCCCACCCACTGATGATAATTTTTGCGGGGCAAAGATTCTCCTACAACCCTCTTGAGGGATTCGAGGATGCAGCACTGGGCAGATCAGAAGCAGGTTGGATGGACACTGCAGTGGTCGTAGGCTGGCTAAAAATGTGTTTGTTCCCGCCATTGAGGCGCGGAATGTCAGAAAATCTGTACTGTTATTGATAGATGGCCACAGCACGCACGTTTCTATGGAAGCATCAGATACCTGCCTTACACATGACATAGCACTGTACTGCTTACTTGAACACTCGTCGCATGCAATGCAACCACTTGACCTACGATTCTTTGCTTCGCTCAAATCCACCTGGCGTCAAGTTGTACGTGATTATCAGGCCGCAAACATCGGCGAATTTGTGACGAAGAAAAACTTCACGAGAGTGTTTAAGCAAGCATGGCACGTAAGTGCCACTGTGGATGCTGCAGTAAAGGGCTTTATGGAGGCAGGCTTATTTCCGTTGAACCCGACCCGAGTTTCAAGCTCCATACAGCTAGAGCCAAGTAAAGTGTTTAACTGTTCTGAAACGCCAACAATAAGTCCAGAAATGACACCAACTGGCGACAATTGCAGTACAGGGCAAGCAACATGTGAAATGAGCTCTGTCAACGCCGTTTCTGTACGAGTCATACCATCACTTAGCTCCAGCTCAACAAAATCTGTATCCATGCTTATAAAACTTTTAGTTGAGTCTGAGTACGTTCTCAAGCTTTTGATTGGTCAGATTTGAGCCTCTGGCTCAAATCTGACCAATCAAAAGCTTGAGAACGAAACTCAGACTCAACTAAAAGCTTTATAAGCATGGACCCAGCTGCTGTGCACAGTGGGCACTGTCAGCACCTTTAACATGCCTTTAACATGCCAAAGCGGTAGTTTGCAGTATCCCGTATGGAACCCGGTATGGCCCATGGGTGCACAATGGGTGCAAAAGTACGCATTCTGTGCACGTCAGTGTTCACAATGATACAGTGTTGACATAGTGGTATATTCCAGTGCCCCCTGTGAACACAGGGGGCACTGGAAGTACCTTTAACATGCCTTTAACATGCCAAAGCGGTCGTTTGCAGTATCCCGTATGGAACCCGGTATGGCCCATGGGTGAACAATGGGTGTAAAAGTACACATTCTGTGCACGTAAGTGTGCACCACGATACACTATGTTGACATGTTGGTACATTCCAGTGTCCCTTATGAACACAGGGGGCACTGGCAGCATTCTTAACATGCCTTTAACATGCCAAAGTCGTAGTTTGCAGTATCCCGTATGGAACCCGGTATGGCCCATGGGTGCACAATGGGTGCAAAAGTGCGCATTCTGTGCATGTAAGTGTGCACCACGAAACACTATGTTGACATGTTGGTACATTCCAGTGCCCCTTTTGAAATCAGGGGGCATTGGCAGCACCTTTAACATGCCATTAACATGCCAAAGCGGTAGTTTTCAGTATCCCGTATGAAACTCGGTATGGCCCATGGGTGCACAATGGGTGCACAATTGGTGCAGGAATATGCATTATGTGCACGTAAGTGTGCACCGCGATACACTATGTTTATATGTTGGTACATTCCAGTGCCCCTAGTGAACACAGTGGACACTGGCAGCACCTTTAACATTCCTTTAACATGCCAAAGCGGTAAATTGCAGTATCCCGTATGGAACCCGGTATGGCCCATGGGTGCACAATGGGTGCAAACGTGCGCATTCTGTGCACGTAAGTGTGCACCACGATACACTATGTTGACATGTTGGTACATTCCAGTGCCCCTTGTGAAGACAGCGGGCACTGGCAGCACCTTTAACATGCCTTTGACATGCCAAAGCGGTAGTTTGCAGTATCCCGTATGGAACCCGGTATGGCACATGGGTGCACAATGAGTGCAAAAGTACGCATTCTGTACACGTAAGTGTGCACCACAATACACTATGTTAATACACTTCATCCAGTACACTTCATCCAGTACACTCTGATATGTTTTCCGTCGATGAAATGAAACTTTCGATTTTTGACTGGATTCGCCTGCATTATACTTATTTTCGGTCCTTGTGTCCTTGTTTTACACATAAATATGGGTTATTACTGCTGATTATATTATCATTATATATCCAGTTTCCCTTCGAAAGTCGCGGATATAAAGTTATATGGTATAAATCAGGCCCATCGCAAAGTTTATTACATTTTGCGTCGGTACTACATTTTGCGTTGGTTACAAATCAGCTTATCAATGCAAGATGTAATAATGCAAAATGTAATAATTTCCTTTATATATTGAACATCTTTAGACTGAGTAAAACGTATTGACTCTAGCAACATCTACACTTCATCCAGTACACTCTGATATGTTTTCTGTCGATAAAATTTTCGATTTTTGACACTCCACTCCACTACACTTATCTCCAGCCCTTTTGGACAGACAGGTTGTAATTGTCATTATATATCCAGTTTCCCTTCGAAAGTCGCGGATATAAAGTTGTATGGTATAAATCAGGCCCATCACAAAGTTTATTACATTTTACGTCGTTATTACATTTTGCGTTGGTTACAATTAAGCTTATCAACGCAAACTGTAATAACGCAAAATGTAAAAATTTTCTTCATGCTATCGAACCTCTTTCGACTGAGTAAAATATTAACTGTAGCACAATTAACTCTTTATCTGGTGTATTTGGATATTTGTTTTTCATTAAAATGAATTTATCGATGTTTCACCTGCCTCACTCCCTCTCCCCTTGCACAGTCCCTTGTTGCCAGAAGAGATAGTTTTTACTTGTATATGCATTTCTCTTCGAAATTCGCGAATATAGTCGTGTATGGAATGAATCAGACCTGTTTGAAAGTTTATTACATTTTGCGTTAACAGTTTTTTAGCACAATGTAATAAATCAACGCATTTTGTAATACGTATTACATTTTGCGTCGTTATTACATTTTGCGTTGCTATTAGTCATCTTGTTTTATCTAAAGATGTATTGAACCATATTTTTCCAGCCATAAAAGCATATTCCTGAGTAGATATGCAGAGATGGCATGCTGGTACTGGTCGTGTCAAGGGTCCTTCTAGGCACAGGAACTCATTCCTGAGTGGATAGTCAGAGATATAATTTGATGCTGGTTTCCTGAGTGGATAGGCACAAATGCTACATTGATGCTAATTGTATCTCAGGATCATTCCAGCAACAAAAGTATAACTCTGATTAGATATGCTGGTACTGGTTGTGTCTCGGGGTCCTTCTAGCAACAGGAGCCAATTCCTGAGTGGATAGTCAAAGATATCATTTGATGCTGGTTGAATCTCAGGGATTTTCCAGGCACAAACACCTATTCCTGAGTGGATAGGCAGAAATGCTGCAGTGATGCTGATTGTGTCTCCTGGCACAGGATCCGGTTCCTGGGTGGATGGACATGGATATTGTGTTGATGTTGGTTGTGTCATAGGATAGGTGGCAGTGGTCTAGTGGTAACGCGCTTGACTATCAGTCCAGAGGTCCGGGATTCAAATCCCGGTCCCTTCCTGAAATTTCAGAGACGCTTTTCCGTGTCTCCCACCCGCACATCCTCTTCATCCAGGAGTTAAAATGGGTACCTGTGAGGGTCACTCGCCGGTACTCCGGCTGCATGATTGCGCCATATGTTACCAGTGCTCAATATTGCAGGCCGATGACTCAATGACCAGGGAAGTAAATGTACAGTCGGCTGAGCGGTCATTCGAACTGAAAGTAGACTATAACTAGGTACTTTACTCTTTTTTTTTTACTTTTTATGAAGGCACCCTAAATACTGAAATGAAAACACAACAACCTGATTTTAATACGCATGTGTCTTGTTCTCCCCTGCAAGCTAACAATGACTGATAACCTACTGTTATGATGCTTATGAGATTTATAAAAGACTGGCGGCTCCAGCATTGCAAGCATTCCATGTACACTATGTGCTTAACCCTTTCCCTGTTCGATATTTATGTGAGAAATTATGAAACCATGAATATCAATGAGTAGGCTATGCTATGCGTATTTACAAACATCTTGGGTCCACAGGAACTCGATGTCAAATGGTCCTTTTGTCGATTTAAATATAAAATTTATATGCCCTGACACAGGAAAAACACGCCAATTTAGATAGTTTTTTTTCATGTTTTATCGAGAAATTTGACTTTAATAGGGTTCCAATATTCATTAATTTTTGTACGACAGACCCCCAGCAAAGCTATTGAAAAAGTGTCCTGATAACGGTTGTAAGTGGACACTTTTGTACGCACGTGATTCTTGTGGTTAAAACCTATCTACCTAGGATTTGAATTGGGTGAACCAAGGAGAAAACATTTTGTACTCATTTGTGAAATATTCAGCAGTATCTGAACAAGGTCTACACTATTTGCAAATGGTATTAATGGAGTAAAAGGGTTAGCCCTTAACTTCACATAATCATGTTTTCACGCATTTGCAGAGTAAACCTAGAACAGACAGCCACTACCAGAGTCTGCTATGTTTGCTAATGGAATTTGACAGATCTGTTTCTTCAGTTTATAAAATCCCTTCAATGTCCAACGTTCCGTACTTCATTACATGTACAACTATTTTGTGCATGCAAACTCATTAAGTTTTGAATTTTGGCAACGTAGAACAGATGAAGGATTTTAACCTTTTCCCTCTGTCAATGCGTAGGGTCTTTTGAAAGCTAGCTACCCCTGGGGCGATGCCAATTTTTACCCTAGGTGCATAATTTATATAACGTTTGTAGAGGACCTGAACATTGTACTATGCGCCAAATATGAAAGCTGAGAACCTTCGAGTTTCAGGAGAAGACTTTCAAAGTTTTCACTATGTTTCTATTGAAAACTGACCACCCCTTGGTGGGGCCGATTTTGACCCCCGGGTATAATTTATATACATGTAACTGTTGTAGAGGACATGAACATGATGCTATGTGCCAAATATGAAAGTTGAGAACCTTGTAGATTCAGAGAATATTTTCAAAGTTTTCACTATATGTTTCAATTTAAAACTGGCCACCCCTGGGGCGGGGCGAATTTTGACCCCAGTGACATAATTTATAAGAAATTTGTAGAAAACCTAAACATGATGCTATGTGCCAAATATAAAAGCTGAAAACCTTCCAGTTTCAGAGAAGAAGATATTCAAAGTTTTCACTATATGTTTCTAATGAAAATTGGCCACCCCTGGGCCAATTTTGACCCCAGGGCCATAATTTGTATAACTTTTGTAGAGGACCTGAACATGAAGCTATGTGCCAAATATGAAAGCTGAGAACCTTCCAGTTTCAGAGGAGAATTTTTTTTAAATTTTCACTCTATGTTCCTATAGAAAACGCTGTACCCCTGAGAGGGGGTCAATTTTGACCCCATGGACATAATTTATATAACTTTTGTAGAGGACCTACAGATGATGCTATGTGCCAAAGATGAAAGCTAAGAACCCTGTAGATTCAGAGGAGAAGATTTTTAAAAGTCCAAATTGTTGACGACGGATGACGGACGCTGGACATAAGCAATCACAAAAGCTCACCCTGAGCTAAAAACCAAAGCAAAAGCAGCTGGAACAAAACTCATACCTGTTAGAGGAACAGTTGCTTATATTTCAGAAGTCAGTTGATTGTATTTGGTCAGAAATTTGTATGTCCTTGCATAATCAAAATTACTAAATAACAATGTTGTTCTGTTTTTATCTCCTATCCTACTTAAACATGTTTTACGCAGCCATTTTACGCTTGGGTAAAACCTTGCTTGTATAACTTTTGTAGAGGACCTATAGATGATGTTATGTGCCAAAGATGAAACCTGAGAACCCTGTAATTTCGATGGAGAAGATCTTTAAAGTTTAAATTTGTTCTCTGATGAGCTAAACATATGTTTAAGTGCAACTTATTACCATGAAAAATTATTGTTCAAGACATGCCAGATACCACAATTTGACATCTAAATTTCTACTTTTCCTGAAGCCACTCCAGCAGGAGGGAGAACCCCCTCCCACATTCTTCCCCACTCAGCACTTGGTACCTCTTTGTGCATATAATAAATTTTCAAGCCCAGGCCTCATGACCGCCTTGAAATTTCTGCAAGACTGGACCAGCATACTTGATTAAGAGATAGTGAATGCACTACTTCGAGTCATGGTTGATTACTGTGTGAGTGGTACTGTAAGTTTTGAAAATCCAACTGTGACTATAGATGGTTTCAACTCTGCTGAATCCATAAATATCTAAATTGCAACCATTCAGAGGCCAACACTCCGTTACCATGGAAATCAACTTTTTCAAAACACCCAATGTACGATTGAGTTCAGGCCAAAACATCCCATCCTACCAATTTTCAGCAAAATCTAACAATATCTAAATTTTGACCATTTAGAGCCCATCATTCAGTTTCCATGGCTGAATGCACAACTGCACATATCCAGCAACGTCCATGTGAAGTTTCAGTGGCGATTACGAACCGAGAAATATGTCAGGCAAGTTCACGTCAGAAGAATACGAAGCAAAAATTGGAAGAAAGAATAATAATAACTAGAACTACCACTAAAGGTGATGAATACCCCCACTAGCACATTTGACACACAGACGGGGGAAATAGAAATAAAGCTTCCGACCGCTACATTTGTCAAATTACGAAAAGTCAAATGCTGCAATTCCGTTAAAATCAATGTAGTGTACCAAAATTCAAACTTGATCTGTAACTCATTATTATAAAGCTACATACCAAATATCACATCAATAGCTGCAAGGGTTTAGAAAAAAAATTCCTGAAATTTCCGGAAAATTTCTAAGTAAAATCACTGTATTTCCTTGGAAAAACAATGAAGCTTAACGAAAGTTAAACTTGATCTGTAACTCATTATAATAAAGCAACATACCAATTATCACTTCAATATTTGTAAAGGTTTAGAAAACAAGAGGGCCAGAATGGCATTGAAGCGCTCACCAGACAGTCAGAGAAGATTTTCAAAGTTTTCACTATGTTTTTATTGAAAACTAGCCCGCCCTGTGGCAGGACAGGGCAGTGCAAATTTTGACCCAATGGGCACAATTTATACATATATTGTAGAGGACCTGAACATGATGCTATGTGCCAAATATAAAAGCTGAGAACCTTCCAGTTTCAGGGGAAAAGATTTTCAAAGTTTTCACTATATGTTTCTATTGAAAACTGGCCACCCATGGGGCGGGGCCAATTTTGACCCCAGGGCCATAATTAGATAACTTTTGTAGAGTAACTGAACATGATGCTATATGCCAAATATGAAAGCTGAGAACCTTCCAGTTTCAGAGGAGAAGATTTTCAAAGTTTTCACTATATGTTCCTATAAAAACATTATTATAACGCAAAGTAAAATCCTCGATTTTGATTGGTCAGTTAGTCATGTATAAAAGCCGTGTATCCCTCTAAATTCTGATGTATATACGGAGTCATGAGCAACAATGGAATTTCTCCCGCCGAGGGCCTCGCTCCCTTGATATAACAAAATAAAAATGGCCGACCAGCTTCACTTCGTCGATTCGATTCAAACAACCGCTCTCAAACGAAATAACAAGAGTTTGGGGTGAAAAAAAGTTATCCATTTAGAAACATTTTTGTTATAGTTGTTGTATAACAATGTAAATGAACCCTGTATGTGGCGAAGGTCTTATTCTGCTTTGATGCTGCACATGTTGTCAAAGTGCTTGTGCACGTACCGATTAGCCCCCAAACCCCGCTTTTACAAAGATAATCCACACCCAATTGGATTCAGATTTTATTTATGTACATGCACAGTACACGTACCTGTAAATTGCAGTATAGCCGCTCCTTCCAACGCCCATTGTTTGAATATTATAAAACCGTCATTTTGACGTCATCCAAATGACGTCGGACTTGCGCCAAAATTCCCTCAATTGAGTTAAATAGTGTCTGCTTAACCGCTGATCTGCTGAAAGTTTTACTAACGTCTGATTCTTTCAATCCTTTGATAAACTAATGCACTTGGAAGATCCCTTTCTATCCACAAATATAATGAACTGGTTATTATACACGATGAACTAGGATTGCAGAGTGATATATAAGCCCTTACCTTACAGTAAGAGGCCCCTGAGGGGAAGCAAAACGACGCCTACATTAACAACGCTAATTAACTGCTACAAATATTAAACTTTGCAGTATAATAAAATCGTTATACAGATCACTGGCGGGATATCTGACTTTTTATTTCCTGCTGAGGAAAATACATGTAGCCCTCGCCTAACGGCTCGGGCAACATGATTTTTCTCAGCAGGAAACAAAAAGTCAGATACCCCGCCAATGATCTGTATAACTAATAATGTACCCCTGGGGCGGGGCCAATTTTGACCACAGGAACATAATTTATATAACTTTTGTAGAGGACCTTAGGATGATGCTATGTGCCAAAGATGAGCGCTGAGAACCCTGTAGATTCAGAGAAAGATGAACCCTGAGAACCCTGTAGATTCAGAGAAGATATTTAAAGGTTCAAATTGTTGACGACTGATGACGCACGACGGACGATGCAGGCCAACGGACGATGGACATCAGACGATCACAAAAGCTCACCCTGAGCACTTTGTGCTCTGGTAAGCTAAAAAAATCCGGAAAACTTGAATTTCCGGAAAAATTCTAAGTGCAATCACTGCATTTCCGTGAAAAATCAGTGAAGCGTAAAGAAATTCAAATTGATCTGTAACTCATTATAATAAAGCCACATACCACATATCACTTTAATATCTGTAAAGGTTTAGGAAAAATATCCGGAAAACTCCAGATTTTGAGAAAAATAACAAAGGACAATAACTCCAACAAGAGGGCCTAAAATGCCCCGACATCGCTCACCAGACAATCAGAAGAGAAGATTTTCAAAGTCTTCACTGTGTGTTTCCATAAAAAAACCTAGCCAGCCCTGGCGAGGGCCAATTTTGACCAAAGGGGCATAATTTATGTAACTTTTGTAGATGAAATTAAAGGAAATGTAAATGAAAACATATAACAATGCAAATCTATAGAAGGCATGTACAAAAGTATGGATACCTTCTCCCTGGGCAAATTGGTTGAATTTCAGAAAGAATATATTAATCTATACATGTACCTATATTCAAAATTTCAGATATTTTCATTGCACCTTCATGAGTTATTAATAATATGCATATCTTAATTTATTTTCAACCCTTCTCCTGTTCTATTTTTATTCAAAATTTAAATACCTACTGAATATTCATGGAAAAAATAGTTATAATGAAATACGGAAGGTGGGAAAGTGTAGCCATTTTGTAAAGAAACATATTTCACAGAAACACAGTCCCCCCCCCCCCCCCCCCCCCCCCCAATTAGAGGAATGAACGTTGTAACCAAGAGTTGCGTTTTAATAACTATTATGATAATCAAGCTTAATTCAAAATCACATGACCACCTTCACATATAGATTTCACATATAAATATAGATTGGCTGTGTGTCTCTTATAGATACATATAGATTGGTTGTGCATCACATATAGTTTGGTTATCTGTAAACTTTTGTAGACATCTATAAACACTAGTTTTCCCTATAAATTTCATATTTGAAACAAGAGGGCCAGAATGGCCCTGAAATCGCTCACCAGACAATCAGAAGAGAAGATTATCAAAGTTTTCACTATATGTTTCTATAGAAAACTAGCAGGCCCTGGGGCAGGGCCAACTTTGACCACAGGGGCACAATTTATACAACTTTTGTAGAGGACCTGTACATGATGCTATCTGTCAAATATGAAAGCTAAGAAATTGTCCAGTTTAAGAGGAGAAGAATTTCAAAGTTTCTACTATAATAATGTTTCTATTGAAAACTGGCAACCCCTCTGCAAAAATATTGTCTGCTACACTTCTTTGTTAAAGTAACTTTTATTCTTCTACTTTTCTCTTTTAACAATAATGGAGACCATAGTGTTAGTTTGGCTCCCAAGTTACATTGCATCTCATCTGGATCCCAGCTGTCTGTATAGCCTTAGGTAATCACAAATTTGTCACTAGCATGCAACAGTGAATTGAATGGGTCTTAGCATGCTTTAGTGAATACATGATGAACTTTTAAACAGTTTCAATCCAGATGAAATGCTGAGTCACTCATCACCACATCAAAACTAAAGCTGACATTTTAGCCAAAGAAAACATACTAGAAATATGAGAATCTGGTGCATACTAAGACTTCAAAACCCAGACTCAAGCCAGTCTCCCTTAATTGGCTTGCAACTGCAAGCTTATTGCAAACTTAATCCTAGCCAAAATGAGCTTGCGATTTCGGTTTGGGTTAGCTAGCATTTAGCCCTGGTTATATACAAGTTTAGTGAACCAGGAAAACCAATCCATATGCATAAGTGACCTGCAATTATCCCTAGTCAATATGCTTATGGCTGGTAACTCACACTTTAAAAGGCCCTATACCTTTAGCCTGCTATTATTACACCAGCTACTTGCTTTGGTTTTTTGCATTTATAATAACCTTTCAAACAGTCTGGATCAAGTTTGGATCCAGATGAGATACAAAGTAACTTGGCATCTCATTAGGGTCCAAACTGTCTCTGACTCTGACATTTGTTTTTGAAAAGATATGGAAGGAAACAACTTTTGCAGCAGATAACATTATTTGCAGACAGTAATTGCTCAGAGTGCAGAGGGTATTGGTGTGTGTACTAGTAGTCTCCCAGTAAATAATGGTCAGTTTGAATTAGCTGAAACAGCAGCCTGCTCTAAGAAACTGGTTACCTCTGGGGTGGGGCCAATTTTGACCCTAGGGGCATAATTTATATAACTTTTGTATAGGACCTGAACATGATGATATGTGCAAAATATGAAAGCTGTAATATTTCCAGTTTCAGAGAAGAAGATTTTCAAAGATTTCACTATATGTTTCTATAGAAAACAATGCACCCCTGAGGCGGGGCCAATTTTGACCCCAGGGGCATAATTTATATAACTTTTGTAGAGGACCTACAGATGATGCTATGTGCCAAATATGAAAGCTGAGAACCCTATAGATTCAGAGGAGAAGATTTTTAAAGGTTCAAATTGTTGACGCGGGACGACGGACGACGGACATCAGGCAATCACAAAAGCTCACCCTGAGCAGGGTGAGCTAAAAAATCCAAACTTCTGTCAAAATTGTTGCAGCCCATATTCCAATCCACATGACCATCCTCACATATAGCTGGTTTATATGTAAAAGTTTGAATGAAAACTCTTACATAGTATAGGAGGAGTTAGCTGCACAAGACTTTTTCGCTATTACTCTATATAAGGAAAAACTCCAAAGAGTCAGAACTTCTGTCAAAATTGTTGCAGCCAAAATTCCAAACCACATGACCATCCTCACATATCGCTGGTTCATATGTAAAAGTTTGAAGTAAATCCCTCAAATAGTGTAGGAGGAGTTAGCTGCACAAGATTTTTTTCGCTATATATTCTATATAAGGCAAATAGTGTTGAAGCAGACGATTTTCGCTATATTTTCTATATAAGGAAAATAATGATGGAGGAGTTAGCTGCACACGATTTTTTCGCTATACGGAAAAACTACAAAGGGCCATAACTTCTGTAAAAAATGTTGCAGCCGAAATTTCAAACCACATGACCATCCTCACATATCGCTGGTTCATATGTAAAAGTTTGAAGTAAATCCCTCAAATAGTGTAGGAGGAGTTAGCTGCACAATATTTTTTCGCTATATATTCTATATAAGGAAAAACTACAAAGGGCCATAACTTGTCAAAATTGGTGCAGCCAAAATTCCAAACCACAGGACCATCCTCACATATAGCTGGTTCATATGTAAAAGTTTGAAGGAAATCCCTCTAATAGTGTAGGAGGAGTTAGCTGCACAAGAATTTTAACAGACGGAAGGACGGACAGACAGACAGAAAGCACAACATCAATATGTCTCCCTCCCTTAAAGTGGGGAGACATAATTCCATATAGACAAACAGAGCGGACCCTGATCAGACAACTGCTATAGGAGCTGTCTGATCTGGGTCTGCTCTGTTTGCAAATGTGTGAAAAGGTGTTAACATGCGGGAAAGAGTTAGTAAACATATTATAAGTATATTGTACACAAAATGAAAATAATGTAATGCAATTTACACTTTATTATATCATAAGCAAACAGTAGACTGGTCAGATCACGAGGTAAATACAGAAAAATCTGTATTTACTTCGTGGTCAGATGGCTACTACATGGGCCATCAGATCTGGGTCTACTTTGTTTGTAAAGGTGTAGAAAGGCATGTTTATGGAGTAAAGGGTTAATCGTCCGATTACTTGTGCAATAGGCGAGATCTAACTACAACAATTTTCTTTCTTCGGGTCTGCAATATTACTGCAGATTTACTACCAACAAGGGAGGCAATCCAGTTGTTATCAAACAAGAGGGCCATTGGCCCTATATCGCTCACATAAGTAACAGTAATATTGACAATGTTTCTGCAGACAACATTTCTAGAAAAATGACACAGCTTTCACCCTTTCAATGCTGAATCAACTTGAACTAAGATTGACACACAGTCTGGATTCAGATCTAATACCAAGTAACTGTCTGACCAAGATCTAAATTGTTTACAACTTAGGTCAAAATGCCTGAAACTGATCTTTTAGAAATTCAAATGACGACAAATCTGAAGCAGACGACATTACAGATCTCTTTGAAAGAGCATTTCAAGCTCCTTATATAAGTGACCCCCCCCCCCCTATATACACAGTATCCAGCTGACCAATAGTGAAATGACCAATAAAAATATCTTTCAAATCTTTAAACCCTTTCCCCATATAAACCTGTTTTTACGCATAAGCAAACAGAGAAGACCCAGATCAGACGACAAAAAGCAAAAACTTCTCTTTACAGAAATAATGTGTTTTTAAGGAATAAAAATAAGAGTAGACCCAGATCAGACAGATCCTATAGAAGCTGTCTGATCAGGGTCTGTTCTGTTTGCTTTTGAAAAGATATAGATTTGATTTTACAGTTTTTATCAAAGCTAAAACTTCTCTTCATGGAAATAACGTGTTTTTACTCATTAGCAAACAGAGTAGACCCAGATCAGTTTTTGTCAAAGCAAACTGGGAAGGGTTAATAGGCGTTTAGAAATAATTCCAGTCCTAGGTATGATAATCTGATAATTAGTCAATTAAACGGGTCATTAGTTTTTTTAACAATTGAAATTGAGAAGAGTTACTCATTTTTTGGATAACATTAATTATTAATTGACAATAATTTTGATTAACTTAAGACATTATTTGTTTTCAAAATCAAATTAAAATAAATACAATTAATAGCAAGGAGAAAAGTCTTTATTAAACATCTAAATTTCAACTAAATGCAATTAATAAAGACTATATTACATGCCTCGCATAATAAAATTTATTAAAATAAATGACCATAATGATATCAAATACTTTTTTTTTCAAATCACATAAATTAACTGCAGAAACAACATAACATTATGCAAAGACTTATGATAATATCCAGCTATAAAATTCGCAGTTTGGCACCATAAGTCACAAACAATACACATCATGGAGTTAATAGATTATCATTCCTTTAAAAATGCCCTTTTCATCTGCAACAATTGTCGTCTGCTTCAATTCTTAAAATAAACTTTCTATCATTTTTTTTTACAAAAATATGTTCAAGATGACAAACAGTTTGGATCCTGATGAAACGCGGCATTATGTGGCCTCTCATCTGGATCCAAACTGTTTGCATAGGTAATCACAGCTTCGCCACTAGCGTGCAAAGAGTTAAGAGTAGCCTTGACCTGGAGAGATTAACAGTTGCTCTAAGAGCACTACTGTCCAGTGTGCTGTAACCTTTTGACTGTAGTTTATGATGTGAAGAAGTCTATTTAATCCTTATTTTCCCTCATATAAACTTGTTTTCATGCATCTGCAAACAGAGTAGACCCATAGCTTCTATAGGATCAGGGTCTGCTCTGTTTGTTCATGGAATTTGATAGATATGTTTCTATGCCTTCTAACACGACTACACTGACCGACATTCCATATTTCATATTTTGTCCAATGCAGTTACCTCCCCTTTTCCCTTAATGGCTATCTGATGAGACAATGGAAATAACTGTGAGGAAATTGCTAAGGGAAACCTTTTAAGTGTTGTTTTTGATATTAACAAGTTTAAAGCCCCAGGGTGAGAACATTTTTGGCCCTGGGGTCATTATATGAACTATTTTGGTAGAGGTATATTAGGTGATCCTTCATACCAAATATCTTAGCTCTAGATTATGTGGTTTCAGAGAAAAAGATTTTAAAGGGTTTCCTATATTATAAGTCTATGTAAAAATTACAAGCCCTGGGGCAGGGCCATTTTTGGCCCAGGGGTCATCATTTGAACAAACTTGGTAAAAGACCATTAGATGATGTTATATACCAAATATCAAAGCTCTAGGAATTATGGTTTCAGAGAAGAAGATTTTTAAAGATTTGAGCCTTCAGCTAAGGTGACCTAAAAAGGGCAAAGGGAGGTAACCTCCCTTTAAATGTATGCTAAAACTAGACACCAGCACATGTTTATAAATAGCCACTTGTAAGTCAGCTTTGAAAAACTTGCTACCCCTGGGGTGGGGCCAATTTTGACCCTAGGGTCATGATTTATATAACTTTTGTAGAAGACCTGAAAATGATGCTATGTGCCAAATATGAAAGCTATGAACCATCCAGTTTCAGAGCTAGAGAAGATTTTCAATATTCACTATATATGTTTCTATTGAAAACTGCTCACCCCTGGGGCGGGGCTAGTTTTGACCCCAGGGGCATAATTTATATAACTTTTGAAGAGGACCTAAACATGATGCTTTGTGCCAATTATGAAAGCTAAAAACCTTCAAGTTTCAGAGGAGAAGATTTTCCAAGTTTTCACTATATGTTTCTATTGAAAGCAAGGCAACCCTAGGACGGGTCCAATTTTGACCCCAGGGCCATTATTTATACAACTTTTGTGGAGGTGAGAACCCTGTAGATTCAGAGAAGATTATTAAAGGTTGAAATTGTTGACGGCAGACAACGCCGGACATCAGGCGATCACAAAAGCTCACCCTGAGCACAAAAGTGCTCTTGTGAGCTAAAAATACTGAAGACAGAGTTACAAACCTTGTGCACTGCACTTACGGTCAATGTGATCTATCTGTATATGAAGTTTGAAGTCAATAGCTTTTATACTTTGGAAGTTATGATCCGCACAATCCGGAAGGACGAAAGGATGGATGGACGAACAACCGGACGACATGGTGACTCCAGTATAACACCTCCCCCCCCCCCCCCTAAAACTTCGCTTATGGGGGTATAATAAGAAGAAACGGAGTAAAACAATGTCAACCCCCTTAGTTAACATGTTTTTCACTTTGTTTGGGGGGACATAATAAATGAACATAACCAACTCAATGTTTTATTATTTTATTGAAAATATGTATTTATAGTGTAGACTACAACAGATGGTAGCTTTTACACTTGTAGCTGCCCCATATATTGTAGCACTCAGCTTTAAATCATCAGTATTTTTAGATCATTCAAAATAACGTGGCATGCTAACTGCTAAGTATACACAAGATATTATGGAAAGATTTCTGCTCTTAGTTGGAATTAGGAGGGTTATGTGTGTGTTTAATGTATGACTGAAATGCATATATCTTAGCATTTTACATATATCTTAGCATTTTATTTTAAATATTCCACTAAGCTGCTCCATCCAAACAAGAGCTGTCAGTCACATGACAAATGCCCCCAAAGGATATCCCTGTGACCTTGACCTTTGACCCATGGAGTTGAAAGCATTGCGAGGGCTTGGTGCAAAACTATTCTAACTCCTTCACACTTTGTGAAGGAGTTAGACTAGTTTTGCATCAAGCCCTCGATTGTCTTTGTGTGGTGAACATTTGTGCAAGGTTATTTTGAAATCAAGACACAAAATTTGGACGGACAGACAGAAGGACGGATAAAGCGATTACTATATGCCCGTCGTTGGGGGCATAAAAATATTCATGACATCATTATTTCTTACATGAATATTCATGGAGTAAAGGGTTAAACAAGTGTCATTAGCACGACCCATGGTCTCATCCTGACTGAGCAATGGTCCGAGCACAATGTATTTCATCCATTTTATTTTTACCTTTTGATCCACAGGTGTATTCTTCAACATTGAGCTACAGTCACTCATATTCCAAACAAAGAATGTGTGATTTCCAATGTACGTGGTTTACGGACAAGATTTAGTTTCAAAGTTCCAGGTCAATGTCACAGTGACCTGAAAATGATCCGCGTCAATCCCCAATCCTGAGATGTACTCACACACCAAATTTGGAATCCGTAGCTGGTAAGGTATAGGAGATAAGCTCCGGACAATCTTTTTGTAAAATCGAGGTCAAAGGTCAAGGTCATATTGACTAGAAAATGGAACATGATACTGCCATCCCAAGATGAACTCACACACCAAATTTGGAATCTGTAGCTGGTAAGGTATAGGAGATATGCTCCGGACAAGCTTTTTGTAAAATCAAGGTCAAAGTGACCTAAAAATGGTACGTGTCACTCCTCAATCCTGAGATGTACACACACACACCAAATTTGGAATTCCTAGCTGGTAAGGTATAGGAGATATGCTCTGGACAAGCTTTTGGTAAAATCGAGGTCAAATGTCAAGGTCACATTGACCTGAAAATGGTACCTGACACTCCGCCATCCCAAGATGAACTTCCACATCAAATGTGGAATCCGTAGCTGGTAAGGTATATGTGATATGCTCCAGACATTCTTTTTGTAAAATCGAGGTCAAAGGTCAAGGTCACACGACACAGTGACCTGAAAATAGTGATCTCACACACCGAATTTGGTATCCGTAGCTGATGTGACAAAGGAAATATACTCCGGACAAAAGGTACAAATATCAACCCACCAACACCCACACTCACGCACCGTGCGATTACTATATGCCACCAAAACCTAGCTTTGGGGGCATTATAATTATTCACAAATCCCATAACTGTAGTAAAAATGGCATGAATTGGACACAAATTAATCTGCGGGACGCATGTATGGACTTACATACAGACAAGCACAAGGCTATATACCCCCTTTACATATCAAATCATGTGTAGAAATCAAAGAAATTGTAAAACTATTAGATGAATAATGACGGCATGACTGCAGTTTACAGTAAAAATTCTTCAAAAATAGCAAAATACAAGTCAAGAGACATAAAATCATATTGCAACAAATTACAAGCTTATACATGTATACACTAGCCAAGAATATTTATATGAACAAGAGTTAAAACTTGTAGAAAACCCTAGAAAACCGGTAGGACTGCTTCCATTGAATGTGAATGATTAATGAAATTTGCTACATTCATAATTATCCCCCGCCAAACAAGTGCTGGCCTCAGTAATTAACTGACTAATTGACAAAATGGACAAAACTGTTAAGGACCATAACTGTTGAGTTCCAAGGTCAATGTGATACTTGCTGTGCCATAATGCCTAATGTTACTAAATATTAACCAAATGTTTCAAAGAGAAGAACCAAACAATTTCTGAGACATGACTCTGGATGGACAAAAGGATTCAGTTCGGCACACAAAAGGGCCATAGCACTGGTGTTCCACAATCAATGTGAGTGATACTAGCAGGGCCTCATTTCTGTATGGTACTAAACTTTTACACAATGTTTCGTAGAAAAACTTCAAAACATTTCTTAGATATGACCCCAGATGGTTTTGGGATGCACAGATGGACGGGAGATAATAAAGGAGCACAACAAACACTTAAATTGAGGGTTGTCTCTGAAATCAAACATGTTTTGGTAATACTGTATTTGTCAAACTTTTACTGAACTCTAATATTATTTTCAAAAATGTATGTAAAACGGAAGCACACATGACTAGGGAAGGGTTAACCCTTTCCTCCATGAATATATATTCAACAAATAATGACATCATTGGTATTCATAATAGCATTTCTCTTAACCCATTCCCACATATTGACACATTTTGATGCTTCTGTAAAATTCACTTTATGAAACCATTGTGATAAATAGAGCATTTGCTCCACATAGGCAAAATTGAGCTCTATTTATCACAATGGTTTCAAAACTACACAATTCTGAAATTTTCCTTTTCTCTAGTTAATGCTCCTTTTTGGTAGATTTAATCAGAGGTTAGGTCTAAAAATAGCCTAAGTGGGAATGGGTCAATGGAACATGAATACAGGAAATAATTTCTATTGTAGAAACTGTAGTCAAATCTGAAATAATTCCATAAGCAAACAGAGCAGACTCTGATCAGACATCTCCTGTAGGAGCTATCTGATCTGGGTCTACTCTTTTTGCATGGGTGTAGAAAGGTAAATTTATGGAGTAAAGTGTTAAGGTATATGCCCCTTAACCCATTTCTGCATAAATATACCTCTTTATGCCTTTACAAAAAGAGTAGACCCAGATTAGACGGTTCCTGTAGGACCTGTCAGATCAGGGTCTGCTCTGTTTGCTTATGATATAATTTAGATATGATTCTACAGTTTTTGCCATAATAAACAATTCCTCAATCCATGTTCTAGCATAACAAATAATCTAATAAATAGATATGAAGTCATTATTTCTTAAACTCATGGAGGAAAGGGTTAATTTAAATGAACAGGAGTAAATATCAGACTAGAATCTTGTCAAAACTAAACTAGTTTTTCTTTAACCTAAATTCCAAACATCTTTAAACACATTAACAGATAATATACAAATTGACATTTCTAATATCCTATACACAATGGAATTATTCTTCTTGTAACTCTATTCTTCATGCAGCTTTGGTACAGGACCTATTGCAGAGGCCCGATAAAGATGTTTAAATTAACCCTTTCCCTGTTCTGTGTTTAGGCAAAATTTCAATATATACTTAATATTCATTAAAAATAGATATAAAGAAATATGGAAGGTGAAACATTGTAGACATTTTAGAAAGTAAAGAAACAGATCTTTCAAATTCTATTAGCAAACAGAGCAGACCCTGATCAGACGGCTCCTCTATGAGCCGTCTGATCTGGGTCTACTCTGTTTGCAAATGCGTGAAAACACATTTATATGAGGGAAAGGGTTAAAACATTTAAATGGCTCCTTTGTGTCTTCACCAAAGCCTATGTAAGTTATGAAGAGACAATTCTAAAACATCATGGTGGTCACTACATCAGCTCTGGTGGAGAAATGAGCAATTTTGTATATAAAAAAAGACATTCATCTATTACTCCTGACATACTTAACAAATTGCTATCGATCAAGTTTTGTACAGTAAAACCCCTCTAACACCGGAATTCTAGAAGAGAAGAATTTCGATACTTTTAGATCTGTAGGTGGCTGCTTAATACAGGGTGAAAGTCATGCAGAAAGCTCCTCTAGGAGTGAGTGGATGGGATCTGTCTCCAAGATCGATATTTATATTAAATTGAATGTCCGATTTAGGGAGGTTTTACTGTATACATTTGTACTTACGTTTTAAAAAAACAAATACACACAGTAAAATATTTCATTCTTGTCAAAACTCCTACAGTCATACATGTACATTTAAACTCTTCGCTTGCTATTCACATCAATATACCTACTTGTAAATAGTGAAGACCCAGATGAGACAGCTCCTGCAGGAGCTGTCTCATCAGGGTCTGCACTATTTACAAGTTGATTGTGCAACCAGTGCAGTCCACAGCAGTGATTGCACGGCGAAATATTTGTACACAGTGAAGATATATATAATTATACAACAGGGCATGGGTAAAGAAGGAGAAATGTATTTTAAAATTCAGCAAGAGAAGGGTTAAATCCTGATGAAAAGTAAAGTCCCAGCTTTCATCTGGATCTGGACCCTTTACAAAATGAATATTCATGTCAAGGATAATTAGATTCTTTTTTTTTTTTTTTAACCCTTCGCTTGCTATTCACGTCAATATACCTACCTGCAGGAGCTGTCTCATCTGGGTCTGCACTATTTACAAGTTGATTGTGTAACCAGTGCACTCCACATCAGTGATTGCACAGCAAAATACTTGTACACAGTGAAGATATATGTAATTATACAACAGGGCATGGGTAAAGAAGGAGAAATGTATTTTAAAATTCAGCAAGCGAAGGGTTAAAATAGAAAATGGGCACAAAAAATGTTGGCCATGGTAGAAACTGTAGAATTATATCTATATATATTCCATAAGCAAGCAGAGCAGACCCTGATGGCCGTCTGATCTGGGTCTACTCTGTTTGCAAAGGCATAAACAGGTGTATTTATGGATTAAAGGGTTAACCCATTCCCTCATATTGACGACTTTAGACGACTCCGTTAAAGTCCCTTTGTGAAACCATTGTGATAAATAAAGCATTATCACAATGGTTTCAAACTACAAAATTCTAAAATTTTCCTTTTCTCTAGTTAATGCTCTTTTTTGGTAGATTTATTCAAAGAGGTTGTATCTAAAAATATCTTATGAGGTATGGGTAATGGTATGAAAATTTATTCATAGTATCTCCAAAAATGTTCTTAAACTTTAACACAACTTGTTGTAAGTAAAAAATGTCTGAACAGAACACTTTTCAAATCTGTGGATTAACTCATTCCTCCATAGGCTATTTTCAGACCCAACCTCTTTGAATAAATCTACTGAAAAGGAGCATTTACTAGAGAAAAGGAACATTTTAGAATTATGTAGTTTAGAAACCATTGTGCAAATGCTCTATTTATCACAATGGTTTCAAAAAGTGACTTTCACAAAGGCGTAATTATGGAGGAAAGGGTTAAAACACTTACAATATCATGTTGACCACTCTATGCAAGAACTAATGACATCATTAAAGAGGAAGTCCCTACAATAAATGCATATTTTCAATAATATTATAAAACTTGGTATTTGTAATGCTTAAACATTATTGGGAAGATTGCCAATTTGAACTTATATCAAACAAGAGATGTCACAGTCACGTGACAAATGCCCCCCAAAATTGTACCCTGTGACCTTGACCTTTGACCCATGGACCAGGGAGTTGACACATCGTCTTTGTGTGGTGAACATTTGTGCCTGGTTCCTTTGAAATCCATTCACAGATAAATAAGTAATTATACCCTGTGACCTTGACCTTTGACATATGGACCAGGGAGCTGAACGCGACACATCGGCTTTGTCTGGTGAACATCTGTGCCAAGTTATATTGAAATACATTGATAGATAAAGATGTTACAGACCGGACACGAAATTTGTGACAAAGTAATTGTACCCTGTGACCTTGGCCTTTGACCCATGGACTAGGGAGTTGAAAGCGACACATTATCTTTGTCTGGTGAACATTTGTGCCAAATCATATTGAAATCCATTGATATATAAAGAAGTTACAGACCGGACACGAAATTTGTGACAAAGTAATTGTACCCTGTGACCTTGACCTTTGACCTATGGACCTGGGAGTTGAAAGCGACACATCGTCTTTGTGTGGTGAACATTTGTGCCAAGTTATATTGAAATCCATTGATATATAAAGAAGTTACAGACCAGACACAACATTTGTGACAAAGTAATTGTACCTTGTGACCTTGACCTTTGACCTATGGACCTGGGAGTTGAAAGCGACACATCGTCTTTGTGTGGTGAACATTTGTGCCAAGTTATATTGAAATCCATTGATAGATAAAGAAGTTACAGACTGGACACGAAATTTGTTACAAAGTTATTTTACCCTGTGACCTTGACCTTTGACCCATGGACCTGGGAGTTGAACGCGACACATTGTCTTTGTGTGGTGAACATTTGTGCCAAGTTATATTGAAATACATAAATAGATAAAGAAGTTACAGGCCGGACACGATATTTGTGACAAAGTAATTGTACCCTGTGACCTTGACCTTTGACCCATTGACCTGGGAGTTGAACGCGACACATCGTCTTTGTGTGGTGAACATTTGTGCAAAGTTATTTTGAAATCCATCCACAGATAAAGAAGTTATAGAAGGGACACGAATTTGGGACGGACGGATGGAAGGACAGACGGACGGAAGGACAATGCGATTACTATATGCCTGCCTTTGGGGGCATAAAAATGCCCATATGATTCAAAATAAACCTATTTTATCAATACTGATAAATTTTTGTTCTACAACGAAGTATTGTCGGCCTTTTCCGTTTAAATTTTCTGCGTTTTGCAGATAATCACCCAATCCCTCCATTGTTTATGTAACAGCTTTTCTCGGGAGGGGTGGGAGAGATGCAAATAGCGCGAACAGATATGAAACTAAAACCCAACCCGAATAAAACTGAAACATTGTGGAATAACATCGGGATCGTCGATACCAAACACAATGTCATGAATGTTTTTTCATTTTCAATGTTTACTGGATAGGTTTTCTTGCGACATACTACTTTTCAGCATATAAACAAACGAGTTTTGTATATTTACGGTATTTTTGAAAGGCATCAAATGCAGTGACTTCCCCTTTAATATCAATCAGATTGGCATATGAACACAGGACATTTGACTCAAGTAAAACTGTAGACTTAGATCTATAATATACTACATGTATAAGCAAAAAGAACAAACCATGATCAGACGGCTCCTATAGCCCTATATATACGGCTCTACCATCTCGGTCCACTCTGTTTGCAAAGATATAAAAAATGGGTTAATATCTTTACTCCATATATACAAGAACATTTATGGTATAAAGGGTTAAACAAAATAGTAAGAGGTTCACCAAGGGAACATATAGAATTCACCCTTTCACTGCCAATGTCACAAAAATGTACCACAACAAATAGTGCAGTCCCAGATCAGATGCCGCCTTTTCAAGAATTAACATGAATTTTGCAGTTTGAATTATTTATTACAATGGTTTCAAGAAGTGGTTATTACAGAGGTGTAGAAAGGCGTATATATGGAGGAAAGGGTTAAATCTTGCTATGACTAAACTGAGTACAGTACTCAATTACCACAGGTAGTTTAGGGAATTGTATGTTCCCAAATACAAATGTATTACCTGATGTGAATTTTTTATTTCAAATTACTAGCATATGATTTTAAGTGAATAATTACATACACATTTTAAACTGAGTCTAATTATGTACAGATATGAGACCTGAATTCAACTCTAAAATGGGAACTATAAGTGTAAAGATATACCTGACGTGAATGTAGGTAAAAATGCCACTGGTAAAAATGCCACCGGTAAAAATGCCACCGGAAAAAATGCCACTGGTAAAAATGCCACCCTGGTTTGGTAAAAATGCCACTGGAAAAAATGCCACCTTTTTTTTTTTTATTATGTTTTATATTTTTCTCTAATGACCATTAGCATTTTTTGCCTTCTAAACGGTTTTTGCCTTCTAAACGGCTAATATTGTATAGTATATTGTGTTAGACAGCTACTTGACAGCATTGACTGTAATTGACTAGATGGTAAGAAAGACATACTTGTAAAGATAGAGAGAGGGAGTGAGAGAGAGAGAGAAATACAGAGACAGAGGGAGAGAAGGAGAGGTCGGGGATAGGGTATAAAGTAAAACAATATAAATCTGTATTACAAACTTTCAATGTAAATCATTTCAAGCACACTTAGTACAACCACACTAACAGCAATAAAATTATGTCGTCTATTTACATTTCACACAGTGTAGATCCATACTATTTGATGAACATATCCTAAATATATTACAAAAACACTATTAAAACACTTATCATTTATCACCCTTAAAGAATTATGTCGTCTATTTATATTGCACTCAGTGTAGATCCAGATAATGAGGTTTGTAATCGACTCTAATGGATTGGATCTACAATGTTTGTCTATTTGATGAACATATCCTAAATATAGTACAAACACACTATTAAAGCACTTATCATTTACCACCCATAAAAAATTATGTCGTCTATTTATATTGCACTCAGTGTAGATCCAGATCATTAGGTTCTCAATGGACTCTAATTTGTTGGATCTACAATGTTTGTCTATTTGATGAACATATCCTAAATATAGTACAAACACACTATTAAAGCACTTATCATTTATCACCCATAAAAAATTATGTCGTCTATTTATATTGCACTCAGTGTAGATCCAGATCATTAGGTTCGCAATGGACTCTAATGGGTTGGATCTACAATGTTTTTCTACTTGATGAACATATCCTAAATAATGTACAAACACAATAACAGCAATAAAATTATGTCTTCTATTTACATTGCACACAGTGTAGATCCAGATCATGAGGTTTTCAATGTAGCCTTATGATTTGGATCTACACTGATTGTCTATTTGATGAACATATCCTAAATATCTAAAACACAATAACAGCACTTATCACCCATAAACCACACTAAAAGCTCCCTCTGGGGCTTTGTAGTTCCTGAATATGACGAAATATAAGCACTTGCCACTATCTTTGCACTAGAGATTAGCACTTAATGAGTAGCTTGTCTTGACATTATGTCACTAAGTCTAGAAACGAATAGTGTGTCCTACTGCTCTCAGAAAGTTCTGTATATTCCTCGTACCCTCCTTGTACTCAGTGCACAAGGATCGCAGCCTGACTTGGAGATTCAAATACACTTTCCTCTTTTTTCTGGGATGGAAGTTGCCAATGTCATACTGAGCAACAGCTGCTGCTGTGGATCTCTCCTCCAGTCTACGGAACTTTATCAGCTTCCATATGTGGGGGTGCTGGTGCCCAACAAGATGTGTGAACTTATTGTTCCAACCCTCACACTGGTTGTTTGTTCGCTGATCATTGTTGATTGTGGCATCATGGACATTCCATTCGCCAAGTGGGAACCTGGCAGGTACACGTCTAAATATGACATTCCCATCCCGCTGTATATTTCTGTATCTTCCGTTGACATAGGTTGAGTTGAAGTATGCCAAAAGATCTTCGGCTTCCTCGGGAGCGTTGGCAGACACATACTCAAAACCAGCGCGGACATCTTCCAAAGGCAGAAACGCAAGTCCATCAAGCATTCCACAAGTGTGTTTGAATTCATCACTACCTTTGTATAAATCCACCAAAGAGAGATCCTGAATTTTCCTCCACGTGGACTGACATTTTTACCGGTGGCATTTTTACCAGTGGCATTTTTCCGCACACCACCTGACGTACCACCATAGTAAGTGGTTACAGGTCTGGACAAAAATGTTGATGCTTCATGTTTGCAGTGTTTTTTTTCATTCAGTCATTCATTGTATGTGTGTATATGTAAATAGGGAAGACAAAACAGATGTACTTCAAACATAAATGATAAATGAAAGAAAACACAAGGTGTTTGTGAAAACATTCTGAGACAGAATAAATGTATTAGCATTTTGACCTTTGACCTATAATTTAACCCAAAAGATCCTTTTCAAAATATCCAAAGTATGAAATCTCTTATTTGTAAAAACAAACAGCAACAACTATTCACCTGTAATGTCTCTTCCATTACAAGGTGCCATTAGTGACAAAAATAACATTTACAAAACATCTAGATCAAAATAACATGTGAAGCATTTAGTAAACCCTTTCCCTATTCTATATTTAGCCTAATTTTTAATACCTATTGAATATTCATGGACAAAATAGTTAAAATGAAATATTGATGGTGTAACATAGGTCATTTTGGAAACTAAAAAAGCAGACCTAATAAATTCCATTAGGAAACAGAGCAGACCCTGATCACATGGCTCCTATAGGTGCCATCCGATTTGGGTCTACTCTGTTTGCAAATGCATGAAAATGTGTTTATTTGAGGGAAAGGCTTAAGAATCCAAAATCTTCAGACAATGATTCAGTTTTCCTCCAATTCAAATATATTACATTTTACTAAGATGGCTGATGTTGTGGTTTTGCATTTATGGGTTTAGAACCTGATTTCACTGATTTCAAAATTCATGACAAAGGATGGGAGAATACCTTTTTTATGTTACTTACATTAATACAGTTACATGCGGGTAATTGCCTGGCGGGTTGATATAACACCCTCAACACATACACAGATACACACATCCACAAACATACACAGACCGTCAAACAGACTGACAGAGACAGAACCCATCAACTCACATACACCCACCCACCCCCACACAAATTGTTCTCGTTTCAGTGAATTCAGATATCTTGAAACCATTGCTATATAGTCAAATAAAGAAACATACCCTTACTCTCAGATCATAATTTACAATTACAAATCCATAGTGGACTTTTACCCATCTTGACCATGTCTTCCCGTTAACTCATTATAAGTTTGGCAGATCCAGCCTCTCAGATTCAGGTTCAGCAGAGCTATCAAATTCTTTCTTCTTGCATTGGCAGGAGATTCTTCCAGTTTTAACTGCCCATGCCACTGCCACTGCCCCTACCACTAAAAGACCAAGTAAAGCAAAAAATAGTCCCATATACACGTGACTAGTCGTCCTGTATGGTGTATCTGAAACATAAAATGTGATAGGGGTGTAACAATATGGCCAAATCCGTATTGCTATATATTGCGATACACAATCAACACATATGGGGGACTTGAGTTGGTTATCTGCTCCTCTTTTACATGTGCCAACTTGGGGTTAACGTATTTGCTAAACTCAAATTCTAAGTCCAATTTTGCGACCAAGTTTCAAGGTTGTAAATAGGCATACTTTAACAAACAAGAGGGCCATTGGCCCTGTATCGCTCACCCGAGTTACAGTAATATTGACAATGTTAATTTTTCAGCAGACAACATTTCTAGCAGATGACACTGCTTTCACCCTTTCACTGCTGAATCAACTTGAACTAAGATTGACATACAGTCTGGATTCAGATTTAATACCAAGTAACTGTCTGACCAAGATCTAAATTGTTTACAACTTATGTCAAAATGCCTGAAACTGATCTTTTAGAAATTCAAATGACAACAAATCTGAAGCAGACGACATTACAGATCTCTATGAAAGAGCATGTCAAAGCTCCTTATATAAGTGAACCCCCCCCCCCTCCCATATACACAGTATTCAGCTGACCAATAGTGAAATGCATAAATACTTGAAATGCTCTGATCTAATATTTCGACCACTAAGGGCCTTTTTCAAAGATTATCATGTCAAAATACACGACACTAGAGTGTCCAGAAATTCTATCTGATCCAAACCATATCTAAGCTCTATACTAATATTCGGGTGAATACTGTTGGCATGTTTCACAAAATTTCTGGACAGTCTAGTTAAAATAGACAATGGCCATATATATACAGATCTTTATGTTAAGCCTACAGACAAACAGCTGTACCTTAACAATTCTTCCTGTCATCCTCCTAGTACAAAGAAGAGCATAGCATATGGTTTGGGACTAAGAATTAAGCGTATATGCGAAAGAGAATCCGACTATATCAGAGAAAGAAACTAGAACTGTAAGCCACAGACTAACGAATACCCCCCACCTGGCTGCTTGTCAGAACACCTATCATCAATCGTTGAACATATGTACATACAGAAACATGAAGAGATTTATAAAACCCAATTTATGTAATAAAAATGACAAGATGTTCATCAATAAAGAAAAATGTAATATTCAATCCAAGATCAATCACAAACATAAATAAAGCAACTTTTACCAAATATTGTCAAGTCCAAAAAGGGAGATAAGTCTGTTGTTAAAATTCAAAGAAGTGTTATGGCTGCTGCCAGACAATGTCATCCACTAAGTTCAAGCAGCTTTGTTTATTTTTGTGAAGTGTCAACTCCAAAGTTCTAAACAAATACATACCTTTTCAGAAAAACCTTAAGTTCAAGGACCATAACTCTGGGAAAAATTATTCAACCAGACTGATATTCAAACTTAAGCTGCAACTCATCTAGATTTAGATTTATGTCAAATATAAAGTTAATATCTCCAACCACTTCCAAAGAAACACCGGAAAATTGAAAATTTGATAAAAAAATTAAGTTCAAGGGCCATAACTCTGGCAAAAATTGGGAATTAAGCTGTAAATCATCTATATTTAGCTTTATGCCAAAAATAAAGTTAAAATCTCCAACCACTTCCAAACAAGTCTGGAAAATTCAAAATTTGAAGAAAAAAATTGAAGTTCAAGGGCAATAACTCTGGAAATAATTATTCAACCAGACTGAGATTGGAACATAAGCTGTAACTTATCTAGATTTAGCTTTGTACTAAATATGGAGTTGATATCTCCAGTGACTTCCATTAAAAGTCCAGAAAACCGAAAAACATTGGTAGGGGACTAAAAGGGGGAGATAACTCCTGAAGTAATGGTCCGATCATAATGAAAATATGCGGTGCACAGGTTTATATGGTCATATGGCTATACATGAAGTTTCAACAAAATTGAAGCAAAACTGTAGAAGAAGAAGGCCGGACAAAATTGTGTCCACGGACGGACGGACGGACGGACGACATGCGCCATACCATAATACGTCCCTTCGGGCGTATAAAAATGTGGCCGCTTGAGTGTAAACTAGATTTTTCTAAGATATGACACAGTGACCTACTTTTTGACCACACTTAACCCACTTTCAAACTTGTCCAAGACTTTATTAGGACAATAATTCTGACCAAATTTCATGAAGATTTGGCTATAAATGTGACCTCTAGAGTGTTCACTACTATTTGACCTAATGACCTAGTTTTTAACCCCACATAACTCACTTTCAAACTCGTTCGAGATTTTATCAAGACAATCATTATGACTAAGTTTCATGAAGATTGGACAAAAGATGTGCCCACTAGAGTGTTCACAAGGTTTTTCTACTGTTTGACCTAGTGACCTAGTTTTTAACCCATCTTGACCCACTTTCGAACCCGTCTGAGATTTTATCAAGACATTCATTCTGACCAAGTTTCATGAAGATTGGACTAAAATTATGACCACTAATGTTCACAAGGTTTTTCTACTGTTTGACCTAGTGACCTACTTTTTAACCCCACTTAACCCACTTTCGAACTCGTCCTAGATTTTATCAAGACATTCATTCTGACCAAGTTTCATGAAGATTGGACTAAAATTGTGACCACTAGAGTGTTCACAAGGTTTTTCTACTGTTTGACCTAGTGACCTAGTTTTTTACCCCACATAACCCACTTTTCAAACTCCTCTGAGACTTTATCAAGACAATCATTCTGACCAAGTTTCATGAAAATTGGACTAAAAATGTGACCTCTAGAGGGTTCACAAGGTTTTCCTACTATTTGACCTAGTGACCTAGTTTCTAATCCAACTTGATCCACTTTCGAACTCGTCCGAGATTTCATCAAGACATTCATTCTGACCAAGTTTAATGAAGATTGGACTACAATTGTAACCACTAGAGTGTTCACAAGCAAATTGTTGACGACGGACGCCGGACATTCAAGTCTCCCAAAAGCTCACCTTGAGCTTTGCTCAGGTGAGCTAAAAACCCTTTAAAAGTAGTGGGGTGGGGCCATTTTTTGCCCGGGGGTCATGATTTGAACAAACTTGATAGAGGACACCCTAAAGTACATTTCTGTGAAATTTGGTTGAAATCCTCTCTGTGGTTTAGGTCATTTGAGTAAAAGTGAACGGACAGACAGATGGATGGACAGACAGACAACTCTGGTAAAAACAATATGTCTCCTCATAAATGGGGAAGACATAATAATGGCATCAATGGTTGAAGATGTCATTTTAAGAAATTGTTCTTTAAAATCTGCTGTTTGCTCCTCCGACCTAATTATGCAGCAGACAAGAATGATTCATACAGGTCAGATAGACCAAGCCTGTGAAATTTGGTGAAATTCTCCTCACTGGTTTACAGAAGATACATTTGAAGAAATTGTTGAGACATATGAGAGACAACCAAAACAATGGACAAAGGGGGATCCAAAAAACCCTGCCCCTCATGTTATCTGTCACTACTCAAGCAGCTCCCTTAATACAATCAGGCATATCCCAAAATGTTCAAATATTCTGGTTACATCTACTTCCACTATATACATTTAACCCATTACCTTATAGGCTATTTTTAGATACAATCTCTTTGAATAAATCTACTGAAAAGGAGCATTAACTAGAGAAAAAGAAAGCATTAGAATTTTGTAGTTTGAAACCATTGTGATAAATAGAGCATTTGCTCCTATAGGAGCAAATACTCTATTTATCACAATGGTTTCACAAAGTGACTTTTACAGAGTCGTCAAAAGTCGTCAATATAAGGGAATGGGACAAAAGTCGTCAATATGAGGGAATGGGTTAAGCTTCAATATCACGAACTCTGATAACTTGAACTTTGGGATAACTCTAACAAAAATTTACAATACAGAGTTGTTTTGAAATGTAAAAAGGTAAAGGTGAGGTTTATAGTCTGGAATTACATACAATGTACATATTTTCTCCCGACTTCACAATTTACCCCCCGATCACTGGGTTATAAGTCGGCCATTAACACTCAGCGCCTAAGGCAGCCATGGCACATTGGCTTATTTCCCTCACAGGTACCCATTTATACACCTGGGTAGGGAGGAGCAAACGTGGGATGCATTTTTTGCTCAGGAAAATTCTGATAGTCCGATGGCAGGATTCGAACCGGGGACCCTTCGATCCCAAGTCCAACGTCCTACCACTGGACCACCACTCCCATCATGTAGAAACAACTTGCCACAATCACATAGTGCCCTTTGATGTCTTTGCAAACAGAGCAGACTCAGATCAGAAGGAGTCATTTGATCAGGATATATTCTGTTCACTTATGACATTTGTAGAGTTTCTTCCATAGTCAAACATTTCTGTGAATGCAATTTTTAAAATTCATATACAGTTTCATTTAATAAATATTCATGATGTCGTTATTTCTTACATGAATACTCTTCATGTAAAGGGTTAAGAAGGTAGGAAAATCATACTTACAGTCACATTCACAATATGGCATGGCATTCGGCACCCATGAACTATTTTTGGCACAATACAAGACTGGATTGCCAACTAAAATGCCCTCGTCACAGGAAAACTGTACATTGTCACCAACTGCTGGTTGTTTGTTAGCCTTTAGACCTTTGATGTCTGGAAATCCTGGACACTGTATAACTGAAGTGATTAAATGATTAACAATATAAGAATTTGGAGAACTTCAAGTATCATTCATATAATAGGAACTGTTAGCAGACAGCACAATACACATTTTACCTCTTGCATTTAGACTAAAACCCCTCTAAACTGGACTTTAACCCTTTGCTTGCTAATCACGTCAATATACGTACCTGTAAATAGTGAAGACCCAGATGAGACAGCTCCTGCAGGAGCTGTCTCATCAGGGTCTGCACTATTTACAAATGCAACCAGTGCACTCCACAGCAGTGATTGCACAGTGAAATACTTGTACACAGTGAAGATATATGTAATTATACAACAGGGCATGGGTAAAGAAGGAGAAATGTATTTTAAAATTCAGCAAGCGAAGGGTTAAAATTGGTACTGCTGTCCCAAAGGAGCTTTCTGCTTGACTTTTGCCCTGCATTAAGCAGCCACCTGCCTAAAAGTATCTAATTTCTTCTTTTCTAAAATTCCGGTTTAAAGGGTTTTTTCTGTATATGGCTTTAACTTTTGCATTTTAATATCTCCCAAATGAAGCAGGGGACATATTGTGTTTGCTCTGTCTCTTATTATAATTCTTTCTTCCTATTCTTCCGAATCAGAACCATTCTTCTCTATTCTTCTGATTCTTCTTCCCTGAACTTGTCCAACACATTTCTCTGTAAGTAATAGTCCGATCCTAATGAAACTTCACATGAATATTGCTGGTTATATGTGTCATAGTATCTCTGTATCATGTGGTAGAGAAATAAAATTATTAGACACAAACCGTATCTTAGTTTTTATTGACGTATCTTGGCCTTTAAACAAGTCACCCAGTAATTCTCGTTATATTACAGTCGAGACTGCCTTAGCGACCCCCTGGATTCAGCGACTCCCTCTCATATGCGACCGTGTTTCATCCCGCCCAATGTATTTTCCTATAATTTTGGTCTGAATTAAGCGACTCCCTGTCTTACGTGACAAGCGACCCTGATTTTGCGAACCAAACATAGGCTTCGGTATTTATTAAACGACATTCAATTATCACAGTTTCTTTTGTTTGTTTACATAGCGCGTCAGTTTTTCACGCCATATTAATTAGGGAAAACCCGGGATTGTAATCACGCGTGAACTAGCTGGTTCCCGACTTCCACTCTACAGATACATGTACGCGAGCAGAATATTCGGGAAACCAGTCGTACTACTACGTATGTCGTATACAAGATTCGCCGGAGGAGATTTCGAGCGACAAAACTGTTAAAGAATGACAAACAACTTTTAAACAAGGCAACTAATTCGATCTGGTTTGCGATTATTACGGGCTCTTTAGTTCAGAATGGTCTTTATAAATATTAATCAGTATGTGCATAATACATGTCTCTATCAACATTACTTGAAAATATGCTTGGTAATCTGCACCTAGTTTATATTTATGAGCTAATATATAATTTGGGCAGATTTCTTGTCCTTTAGGTTTTACACAAAGCACAAGAATGGTGTAAAGAAAGTTCCTCATAGAATGTGTATATATCAAGGAAATCTAGTAAAATAGTGATAAAAAAATGAATTTGAGGAATTAATTGAACAGCTGTTCCAAGTTTTGGTATCAATTTTTAGGTAAAAGTCATGTCCCAAATCTAAAATTATACATTCAGATCTCTATTTCAATGAGAGAAAATGTGGTTTTCAAAATAATAATGGTGATTATAATAAATATCAACATTTAACTGCATTGTAAAGAGAAAATAAAGTCTGTAAATAGCATTAATGGTACTCAAAATACACTTTGAACTTTGTCCCTCAGACCTACGTCATTGCAGTAACAATGTTATAATATGGTGGAGTTCTACCATTAAAGCACACATTCAAGGGAGACAACTACCCTCAAGAAGAAGATTGTTCATCACTAAATGGTTGCCACCATGTTATAAGCATGGTGTGAAAACAGTTTCAAAAAACAAGATTATTTAAGTTAAGTATGTGAGTGAGTATTTTTGAAATCTGTCATTTAAGTAACGCATATTACAGAGATGCTTTAAATCATAGCTTGCATTTTAAAGTGCATATAGGTTATAAATATAAATGTTTATGTTATAAACATATCAAAGTAAGGCTAGGTCAGAGATCAGCACCAAAAGTTGAGGTGAATATGAGAATGCATCATTGCAATAACAGTCATTGCAATAACACTCATTTTGTGACTGCAATGACAGGATTTGTTATTGCAGTGACAATACAGCATTGTATTGTTACTATCTTTATAATTTTCATTTCAGTTGGAATTATTCAACAGAAATATGGAAGTAAATATGCATAATAAATTAAAATGTGCATGTTTGTTGAAAATTTATGTAAGATGGGATTTTTAAAAAAAATTGTTATTGCAATGACAGGATTTGTTATTGCGATAACATTTCTAGTTCTTTTAAATTTTCTTCATTATTTTTTGTTATTTTACTACAAGAATAGCACTGCAGATATATGCATGCATGTAATGTAAATATATGGAATAAATACAGTTGTCTCTTTCTCAAAGTCAGTTTGAAGGCTGGATATTGTAAGACATTGTGTATTAATACGTTCCCTCATATAAACTTGTTTTTATGCACCTGCAAACAGAGAAGACCAAGATCAGAAGGTTCGATATGGTCTGCTCTGTTTGCTGAAGGAATTGGATAGATCTGTTTCTGTACTTTCTAAAATGGCTACAGTGTTCCACTTTCCATATTTCATTACAAAAAATTTGTCCATGAATATTTAGTAGGTATTGAAATAGAATAGAATAGGGAAAGGGTTAAATAACAATTGTTGTCGTTGAGCTATGATGGACATTAATAAGTCTTTGGATTAACCCTTTCCCTGTTCTATATTTATTTGCAATTTCAATACCTTCTGAGTATTCATGGATCAAATAATAGGCCTATAATGAAATATTGAAGGTGGAACATTGGAATCATTTTAGAAAGTAAAGAAACACATCTATCAAATTCTATTAGCAAACAGAGCAGACCCTGATCAAATGGCTCCTGGGAGCTGTCTGGTCTGGGTCTACTCTGTTTGCAAATGTGTGAAAACATGTTTATATGAGGAAAGGGTCAAGCAATTCAATTCAATTTTCAATTCAATTCAAGTAGTGTATAACTGAACAGCCTGTCAATTCTAATTAGAAACCTGGATATTTTTAATATCAATTTAACCCATATAAACCATGATGACCAATAGATATGCCAATCCAGTCCTGAAGCTATAGCTTACATGGATTGTCACTTCATAACAACTTGTAATAAACAAATTCAAGAAAATGTTATTAACCCATTCTCTACTAATGATGCCTTTTTGCCCCTCTGCAAACTCATTCTTTGAAACCATTGTGATAAATAGAGCATTTGCTCCATAGGAGCATATAATTTATTTATCGCAATGGTTTCAAAACTATGCAATTCTAAAATTCTCCTTTTCTATAGCTAATGTTTCTTTTTGGTAGATTAATTCAAAGAGACTGGGTCTAAAAATGGTCTAGGAGAGAATGAGTTAAGCAAGCCTCTGGCAAGCTTTATAGCATTTCCTGAATGAGTTAAATAAAATTTGATAAGAAGTGATAATGAGTGTGATAAGAAGTGATGATGAGTGTAAGTTTCTCTCATCATACACTCTTAAAAAAGAGCTCCAAAGTTTTAAATAAATAAACAAAATACTGTATTTTTCAGCATTGTATGATGTCATGCCATACTGCTTTTAATAACATCACATCATTTATATATGCCAAATATAATAAATATGTGTTGGCTTTATTAACTCAGAAACAAGTGAAGTTATGTGATAAAAAAAAACTTTCATGGAGTTTAATAACAAGTTCATAAAATTTCAAGACATCTAAGATTTTACATAAGTGTTATTTTTTAATGTAAGGAAGCTTCCAGATCAGGGTCAACTCCGATTAAAATTCTTTGCTCTGTATACCCCAATAAAAAGTATATGTAATTAAATATGTACAGCTGGCAGAGTTTTACAAGAATTATAACTCATGAGTGAAAGGGTTCAATTGAAAGATAATTCAAGGGTTATCCCATTGCCTGGAAAGGAGCATTTCCTGGATAGAAGGGAATTTTCAGGATATATATATTGTAGTCTTGAAACCATTGTGATAAAAAGAGCATATGCTTCTTTGGAGCAAATGCTCTATTTATCACAACTGTTTCAAAATGTGGCTTTATTCCCCCTTTAAAGAGTAGTTTAAAGGCATCTGTTTGTATAAACTCAGTCTTATCCCAGTTTTAACTGAAGAAACAAAACTATCTCATAATTTTTTAGAAAATGACTTTTTCGAGGACACTATAGTAAAAGTGGCCAAACTAGCATGAGAAGGGTTGAAAACAAAAATGCTGAACATTGGTTTGCTGCATCTAACCACATATGCCAGCATTATTTTCAAATCATGCTCTAGATCGAGCATTATCTTGCAACACCTGTGTGCTTTGGGTCTACCCTGTTAGCTTTGTAATGCATTGTAAATATTTTTTTGTTTGCTTTATTCTCAGCTATCAAAAGTTATTCTGTTTTCAAAAATAAATTAATCTAAATAAAAGTCAGTCTAAGGTAACGGTGAAATATAATGCTCATTGTTGTTGTTCATATTTTATTTATTATCTTTAACCCTTCTGCTCATTTTAAAACATTAACACCCCTTACAATAGAAAAGATCCAGATCAGAAAGCTCCTCTTGAATCTGCCTGATCAGGGTTTGCTCAATTTGCTTATTGAAATATTATGGATCAGACCATCTCCTGACTCTGGTAATTAATTCCTTTGTTTTATGTAGCTCAATGAAAAATGATAAAATATTCACAGTGGGCAGAGTTTTTTTTAAATATTCATGAGGGAAAGTATGAATTTGCAAAGAACATTATAATGAGGGGCATTGAAGCCAGGAATAAGGTTGATTTTAGCAGCATAAGATTATGCAAGTCATTGCAATAACGAAAATGTCATTGCAGTCACACTGGAATCTTTTTTCAAGGTCCATTAAAATCTTTTTGTAAAATTACTTGATATAGTTTAGAATTGAAATTGCTGAACGTGTTGTTAACAGTTTGTGTGTTATTTTAGACAATTTGCAAATAAAAGATAGCAAAAATAAATTTTATTGTCAGTTTGTCATTGCAGTTACAATAAATGTCTTTGCAATAACAAGCGTGTCATTGCAATAACATGCGTAAAGAATGATGACAAAAAAGCTGAAACATGTTTAAATATTTGTCTGATTCATTATTTGTTGATAATTATGGCATTATTCTAGGTTAAGCAAGTGTAAAGCACTATACAAAGCCAATAATGATCATAACACTAATTGTTATGTTTGTAATTATATTGGTTTTATCGCATCATGCAATGATTCATAATTTCTCATTAATATATATGGAAAAAAAGGTTTTTATATATTCATCTATTCAAATATGGCATACATAAGATATATAATGCAATAAATTACTTTAAATGAACCACATGCTTTTATAGTCATTGTTTTCATTTTCGTTACTGCAATGACATGTGCTTGAGAGTCATCAACATAAAGTCATATAAAGTTTTAAAGATGAATAAAATTAGGGTGCATTTTACATTTTTAGTGTCACTTAAACAACAAAGTACCTAGAAATCAACAAAACTTTCAAAAAGAAACACCTTTTATTTTTCAAAAAATTGATTTCAAAATCTGCCCAAATTATATATTGGCTCTTATATCATTAAGTGTTTAAACCTTTCCCTCATATAAACATGTTTTCACGCATTTGCAAACAGAGTAGACCCAGATCAGACAGCTCCTAGAGGAGCCGTCTGATCAGGGTCTACTCTGTTTGCTAGTGGAATTTGAAAGATCTGTTTCTTTTCTTTCTAAAATGGCTACAATGTTCCACATTCCATATTTCATTATAACTATTTTATCCATGAATATTCAGCAGGTATTGAAATTTGTAATAAACATAGAACAGGGATAGGGTGAATTTAGTGCATGCACTTATATGTGTATTATATTTGTACATTGTATCGTACATGCACTAATGTTCTGGTAAGTGAATGATTTATTAATTTATTAAACTTTTAAATTAGCGTTTATTTATGATAATAAATGTTGTATAAATGTATTAAATAATAGATACATAATTATATTGTATTAGACTGGATTAGTACACAGTTTTATTTTTCCCTTAAGTAGATCTCTTACATGTACATGTAGTTTCGGTATACGTCATGTATTATATCCTAGGTCAGTATTAAGAGACTCCCTGTCATATGTGACCTTTTTCATGAAGTCCCTTGGAAGGTCACATATGACAGTCTCGACTGTATTACTAACTTACCATATTCTATATATTATCCCATCATAATATGGCCCTTCTACTAAATACATGTACTGCTTACTAATCATGTCACGTGATCAACATGGGACTACAAATGCAACGCGTTGTTGCATTTGCCTTTTCGTTATTTGAATGGACACATGTGTTGTCCTGGAATAAATATTATATCTACGATATATCTCTATTTTCAGGTAAGTTAGTTTTAAATATGTCATTGTTAGTTCAGCTCTGAAATGTTAATTGTCTTTATTATGTAGTAAACTTTCGTTATTTTCTATGGCATTTGCCGTTTCGTTATTTGAATGGACACATGTGTTGTCCTGGAATAAATATTATATCTACAATATATGTCTATTTGCAGATTCTTGCTTTGTTGTCTTCCTACTAAAAACACACAGCGAACTCATAAATTCATGCCGAAAGAGCTATGTCCGCACATGCAGATGTGCATCCCTTTTGTGATGTTTTAAAATCGCCAAAGCAACCAAATGGTGGGCTCTGATTGGTTGAAATGTAGATATCGTTTGGCATAGTTACAAATGAGTATCGTTCGATTTTGCTTAAAATTGGTATCATATGGGATATTTTAGTACTCCAAATTGATTAGAAGGTGTTTCCAAAGTATTGGTTGCCATGGTTACTGAATGTTGACTCTGATTCGTGGAAATTTAGATCTTTTTCGACGAATTAAGATATTGTTTGATTTTGTTAAAAATTGGTATGTCAGGGTATTTTGGCACTCCAAATTGATTGGTAGGTCTTTCGAAAGAATCCGTTGCCATGGTAACTGAATGATGGCTCTGATTGGTCAAAATTTAGATATTGTTCGATTTTGCTGAATATTTGTATGTTGGAATATTTTGGTACCCCAAACTCAATCAAGTTGTTTTGAAATACAAACTTGCCATGGCAATGGTGTGGTGTCTCCTGATTGGTCACATTTTACATAATTATCATATTTGATTTTTTGGAAAATTGGTCAGTTGGGATCTATGGATACCTTGAACTTTACAGCAAGACTAGTGTTTCAAAAATGTTGGTTGCCATGGTAACAAAGTGATGCCTGTAATTGGTTGAAATTTAGATATTTTTCTCATCAATATCAGTAACTGTATTCAGTTTCATTCGGGGGATATTCTGTAACAGATTCTGGTACAATAAGGTCCTGTTTGAAAATGTTTACACATGACACTTCTTTGCATTATGCTCTTTCTATATATGAATTTTCAAAAAAAATGGCAAGAGCTATATAGGAGCTATCGGGACAAGAAAATGTTAATAAAAATGTACCTCCAATATTATTGAAGCCGGAGTTATGGACCTTGTGCATGACACTTCCTCTCATCATGCTCTTTCCATAAATGAAATGTCATTCACATAGCATCAGTAGAACAGGAGTTATTGATCAGACAAAAAATATGTAAAAAATGGCAATAAAATGTATTTAAGCCAGAGTTATGGCCCTTGTACATGTGTATGACACATCCTCTCATGATGCTCTTCCAAGTATGATGTTTCAATTAAATGGTATTAGCCATATATGAGTTATTGTCTGGACAAGAAAGTGTGAAAACAAGGAAAAAATGCAGAAACCGCATTAAAGCCAGATTTTCCGTGTGTTGATCTTGGCCCTATTTCATGTATTATTGTATCACCTGAAAGACCTTCACCCAAGCTATCTGCATACCAAATATAAATTGTCTAGCATGTCATGTAGTTCAGAAGTAATAACAAAATTTTAATGACAGCAAAGTTTTCCAAATAGTGACCTTGACCTGATTTCAGGTATCTTTATGTCATCTGTGGATCAGAAGTTATAGCAAAATGTTTAAGTTTGTTAAAAACAGCCAAGTTTTCAAAATAGTGACCTTGACTGTGACCCAATTTCATGTGTCCTTGTATCAACTGAAAGGTCTTCACAAAAGCTTTCTCCATACCATATATAAATTGTCTAGCATATGTGGTTCAGAAGTTAAGACAAAATGTTGAAGTTTTTCAATGATGGCCAACTTGTCAAAATAGTGACCATGACCTTGACTTAATTTCAAATATCTTTATATCAACTGAAAGGATTTACCTAAGCAATCTGTATACCAAAGATGAATTGCCTTTGATAAAAGAGACACAGTTTATGGAAATCGGTGGTCAAATAAGCTTTCAAGGACAATCACAACGAATGAACCCATCAATTTTTTTAGCAGATTTCCGCCGGAGTTCAATACCTTTTACTTATTATACAGAGCAGTGAGTGTTTGCGAAAAAAATAAGATTATTTTTTTTTGTTGGGTCAGAAAACTATCTTAAGGTATGCTTTAGATACTAATGACATGTGATTAAAAAAATAATGTATTTGTGATGGAGTTGTTGTTGTTGTTGTTGATACATAGTATTTCGAAGGACACCTGTGGTCTCTACAGGTATACAGTAATGGGTTATTCCATTCTTAAAATTAAGCCTTGTAAGGATTAAAAGATGAAAATGTGCACAAATAAGACAGTTTCAGTCAGAAGTCATAATTCAGCTTAATAATATTTAAAACAAAAGGCATATTATATTAACCCTTTCAATGCTGAAAATTTTCAAATGGGCTATTCCAAAATTCAAATAAGTCAAGTCTCCATGAATATTCTGCAATTGTTTAAGATCAAAGCTCTTTGAAAAAAATTACCCTGTTGCCTGGAAAAGATTTATATAATAATTATTTGAAATTGGACACAATTTGTGTCTCTCAAAGTGTGGGAACCAAGTATATAAGACAGGGAACCAAGTACATGTATATGAGACCTTTGTAACAGTGTTGACCCAGGCCTCCTGTAGGAAATATCTGATCAGGGTCTACTCTGTTTGCTGAAGAAATTATAATAGATCTCATCATCTGACTGCAGTTTCTACCAATACCACAAAATCCGGTGTACATCATGTCATTATAAAATTTCAGCTAATAAATATATCTTAGATGAATATACAACAGGGAAAGGGTTAACCCATTCCCTCATATTGACGACTGTAAAAGTAACTTTGTGAAACGATTGTGATATATAGAGCATTTGCTCCTATAGGAGCAAATGCTCTATTTATCACTGGTTTCAAACTACAAAATTCTAAAAGTTTCCTTTTCTCTAGTTGATGCTCCTTTTCGGAAGATTTATTCAAAGAGGATGGATCTAAAATTAGCCAATGAGGTAAAGGGTTAACCCTACATACTTGATTGCCCAATATTTAACACCTTTGCAAACAGAACAGACTCTGAACAAACAGAACCTCTCACTCAGAACAGACAGAAACTGTATTTTCTGTTACACATCTGATTCTTTTCACAGCAGATCACACATTCTGATCCTTTTGTTACACATTTGATTCTTTTTTTTGTTACACATCTGGTTATATTCTGTTACACATCTGATTATTTTGTTTGCCAAGACAATGAATTTCCTTTTTTTATTTTTTTTATATGTTTTTTTTTTTTTTGTACTTGAAAACTGACTCAGTCAGAGAGGGCCCTGTAATGAAAGGCGGTAACTCTAGACATAGTGATGTGATCCAAAAACTATAGGCGTCTTCCTCTGATGATACTAAGCATATGCCCTTAATATAAAACAAATATGTAGAGTACTATTCAAGGTTATTGCGTCACATTAAAAGTGTTGGCAGTTGGCACACTAACGGACAGATAGAAAATGTGATTTCTATAGGGCGTCAGCATTATTAATGAAATATGAAAGTGGGAAATTTCAAATGTATGGCCAAATATTAAAGTTTCAAAAATCAGACAGACAAACATACTATATCCTCCGATCAATATCTTAGAGGCATAAAATTTATATCCAGAAAAAGTCTATATTTGAGTCAATAATCGGTACTCACAAAACAAATGGATCAAATCTGATCCTAAAATCAGAGCTAACCCTTGCCTCAATATAAATGAGTTTCATGCATTTGCAAAAAGAGTAGACCCAGATCAGAGAGTAGATCCAGATCAGATGGCTCCTATAGGAGTGTCAGATTAGGTTCTGCTCTGTTTGCTTAATAAATTATAATACATGTAGGTCTGGCTTAAAAGTTTCTACCAATACCAAAAGATCTTGTGTATATATACTATTATAGAAATTCAGATAATAAATCTTCATGATGTCATTATTTCTTACATGAATATAAAAAGGGAAAGGGTTAAGCTTACAACAATTTTTCAGATCATCTCACACAGTCGAAATATGAGCACATATACATGCCATCTTTACATGTACATGCCATATTTAGTATTTCCCCCACTTGTCATGCTGAAGTCTTTATTTCCTGTTCAATGACTAGATTGTTTCATTGTTATTGTTCCAGTCTATCTAAACCTACTTTATAAAGGTTCTATAAAGCAACTACCAAATAGGTGTCTACATCTGGGTCTCAGAGGAAGGAGATAGCTTAACCCTTTCCCTGTTCAATATTCATGTAAAATAATGACAAGATGAATACTATTTAGATTATTTTTTACAATGCCATATGAAGACAAGACACTTTGGCTCAGGCAGAAACTGTAGAATCAGGGTCCATGCTTATAAAGCTTTTAGTTGAGTCTGAGTTTCGTTCTCAGGCTTTTGATTGGTCAGATTTGAGTTCTCAAGCTTTTGATTGGTCAGATTTGAGCCAAAGGCTCAAATCTGACCAATCAAAAGCTTGAGAACGATCTCAGACTCAACTAAAAGCTTTATAAGCATGGACCCAGATCTATTATATTTCATAAGCAAATAGAGCAGACCCTGACCATATGGTTCCTTTAGGAGTCATCTGATCTGAGTCTACTCTGTTTGAAAATGCATGAAAAGGTGTTTATATGAAGGAAAGGGTTAATGATAGATGAAACTTAACCCATTTCTCCATAGGCTATTTTTAGACCCAACCTCTTTGAATGAATCTACAGAAAAGGAGCATTTACTAGAGAAAAGTAAAATTTTAGAATTTTGTAGCTTGAATTAAACCATTGTGATAAATAGAGCATTAGCTTCTATAGGAGCAAATGCTCTATTTATCACAATGGTTTCAAGAAGTGGTTATTACAGAGGTGTAGAAAGGCGTATTTATGGAGGAAAGGGTTAAGTAGAAAGCTCCTGCAAGAATTGTCTGCATTACTTTTGTTATGTATTAATAGGCAACTACTTTAGCCTGCTTTTAATCTTTTACATCATAAACACACCTTTCCACGCCTTTGAAAGGAGAGCAGACCCTGATAGGATGACTCCTGTAGGAGTCATCTCATCAGCTTCTGCTCTGTTTGCTTATGAAAACATGATTCTATAGTGTTTCTGTCATGCCAAAAATTCCTGTGGTCATGACTTTTGTGCTATTATCAATGTTAATCTCTCCTGTGTTCATGTGCCATTATAAATATTAATCTCTCCTGTGTTCATGTGCCATTATAAAAATTAATCTCTCCTGTGTTCATGTGCCATTATAAAAATTAATCTCTCCTGTGTTCATGTGCCATTATAAATATTAATCTCTCCTGTGTTCATGTGCCATTATAAAAATTAATCTCTCCTGTGTGCATGTGCCATTATAAAAATTAATCTCTCCTGTGTTCATGTGCCATTATAAAAATTAATCTCACCTGTGTTCATGTGCCATTATAAATATTAATCTCTCCTGTGTTCATGTGCCATTATAAATATTAATCTCTTCTGTGTTCATGTGCCATTATAAAAATTAATCTCTCCTGTGTTCATGTGCCATTATAAATATTAATCTAATCAATATTCATGATGTCATTTTTAGGGTTTCGGCTCTGCGATTCAAACTTTCAGGGAAAACCCTAGTGCACGAGCTCTACCTAGCGGAAATTCCGATATATCGAGCTACTTTTGGTTTTCGCAATATTCCGGCAGACAGCAACCATCACAAAATAAGTATGCTGTTTTTAACAGCCCATTGATGAGACTATGAGATGTGAAAACGTTCAATGAACCCTTTCCCTGTTCTGTGTTTATTCCAAATTTCAATACCAAGTTTTTATTACCAACTGAATATATTCATGGAAAAATTAGTTATAACGAAGTATGGAAGGTAGTAAATTGTAGCCATTTTAGAAAGTGAAGAAACATCTTTCAAATTGCATTAGCAAACAGAGCAGACCCAGATCAGACAACCTCTGTAGAAGCCGTATGATCTGGGTCTGTTCTGTTTGAAACACATGTATGTGAAAACATGTTTTAACTATGAAGGAAAGGGTTAAATGAGATCTTTTTATAACAATTTCTTTCTTGTTGTGTATTGATGATAGAATAATATATTTTCAGGGAACAGACTTTACCATTTACTCCATAATATGCCTTTGCAAACAGGGTAGACCCAAATCAGATGGCTCCTATAGGAGCCATCAGATCAGAGTCTGCTTTGTTTGCTTATGGAATAATATAGATGTAATTCTATAGTTTCTGTTTTGGCAAAAAAATTCTGTGTTAACCTATTCCCTCATATTGACACCTTTTGACACCTCTGTAAAAGTCACTTTTTGAAACCATTGTGATAAACAGTGCATTTGCTCCTATGGAGCAAATGCTTTATTTACCACAATGATTTACTACATAATTCTTAAATTTTCCTTTTTGCTAGTAAATGATCGTTTTCCGTAGATTCATTCAAAGAGGTAGGGACTAAAAATAGCGGCTATGAGATAATGGATTAGTATTCCATTTTGAAAATTAGTTTTGGAACTTTTGCTCCATTTTTACAGGAGCTACAGTACCTTGTACTTTTTTCACTATAAAATCTCGTGGGTCAAACTCCTCATGTATACGCCATTTGGAGAATTTGCTTAAAACTTTCACAGTTATAGAACCTTGATGTGAAGATGTGTATATAGAAGAAAACTTTTGCAGTGACCTTTTGCAAAGCTACAGAACATTGTAATATTTTTTGCACTTAAAAACATGTTTTAGAGGCATCAGAAGGGGAGGGGGCAGGGGGCATTCATGTCCTTGGACACATTTCTAGTTCTACACTAAAAAGACTATGCGGTGAGTTTCATGTATGACCTTTCAGTGAAATATATGAGTTATACATGAATATCTGAGCTCAGTGTGACAGATATGCATTCTTTCTTTAAAAACAAATCCATCTGGATTTTCTTGATTTTCTTAGCATGCTTGCTTCTACCTCACTCTTTTATTGCAGGAGATAGAGGTACAAATACCAACCAATGACAGCCAGCTGGTGTCATACCTTGCGGTTGATTCTGTTGTGGAGATTGAGGCAGTGTTGCAGCCAGGATTTTAAAAAGAGGGGCAATTTTCCCCCCTCCCTTTGAAAATTAGGGGCGATTTGTTCAAAATAGGGGGCGGACTTTTTATTTCACAACAATATCAATGCAAATCTAGCGCAATGGGTTCGACACGGTCTATTTCGTCGCTTTCTACAGGACTAATCTGTCTCCGACTCATAGAAGATGAATAACTCGGTTACGTATATTTGACACTTGAATTTGGGCTGAATTTGGTTATAGGAAGGGTACCTACCTCAAAGTAGTCGCTGATTTTCCTTAAGATAATGTTTTTTGACGATTTTTACAGCATACACGTTTTTACTGTTTTCATTTTGGTTACGGGCATAGACTAAAAGTCGGACCGGGAAAGGCAAACATTACTTTACTCAACGAGTTATAAATTATCAGTTGTGAGTGGTGTTTTATTGTTTTATCATAAGAACAATTAATTAACAGAGTAGTCACAAAAAACTGCAGAACTTGGGCAGACAACTGCTCACGTATCTTGAATTGCCGAGGTCCCATAGAATATGATAGTTAAGTTACTGTACCAAACCGTGTTTTAGCCTTACCTATACATGACAGTTGACAAACATCCGGTTCAGATTCTATATGAATTGAAAGCTTTACCGGTATTCGCTACAAACTGTTTCGACAGCCTGAGGGAGGGAATTTTTTAGCAAAGTAATATTGAAACTTTAATGCGCGACTAGGCGCCCCCTCCAGTGAAAACGAGGGGGGATTTTTCAGTAAAAGGGGGGAATCGCGCGATCGCATTTAAAATCCTGGCTGCAACACTGATTATTATTTATCAGCTTCATTTTATAATGGTTAATGCAAACAGATGATTTCTGCTTTGACAAAAATTGTAAAATTATATCTACAGTATAACCTCTGTTGATCGGCACCTCTCTTAACCAGAAACCTGTGTTATCCAGCATGGCTGTTTAGACCTGGCAGTTTCCCTATTTGTTTTATGTATCTAAACTCTCTCTCTTGATTGGAACCTCTGTTAACCTTTAACCGGTATACCTGGACAGATCGATAAAGGCAAATTAGCGGTTTTTCACAACTCGTTATCCGGCAGTTTGCTGGCTTGTGATCATTGACAGAAAGCACTTTATGTTTAGGTAGGGGGTAAGGGTCCCCTTATAGGCCTAGGGTAAATTGACCGTCCTTTATAGATGTATATTGTTATCTTCATTGCAAATACATACACACATGTACAAAATGAATGAAATTAAATGAGTGAAATTAGCCCTATAATAAGTGAACACCTTTTCCCTGTCTAATTTGGGTACTATACATGTATTTGTGTGGTCAGTCTGTATCAGTGAGGTGAACAGGAAGGAAATCGGAAACGCCATGCGAGCGAGCCTGCCTTTCATAGAGGCATTGTGCCGATGGTTTAGTCGATCCCTTTATACATGTGTGTTTACTTCCGATTGTACGCTTAACACGTTTATGCATATTATACAATCATGTATTTTAAAAAGCATTAGACAAATCGCATAGATTCTGATCAAAGAACTCCTGTTTAAATCTAATCAGGACCGGTGCTGTTGTACATATCTACATGTAATATGTTGTCATGGAGGAATTCCCCTCACTGCGAGAAAAGGACTTGCTGGAATGAATCTTTGGATGAGTAAACTTGTGAATCTAGTAGGCATAATTCTGTTAACCGACACACTCTCTTAACCGCCATACTTATGTAGAACCATGGGGTGCCAGATAACGGAGGTTTTACTGTACATTCCATAAGCAAACAGAGCAGACCAATCAGGCACCTCCTACAGGAGAAATTTGATTTGTGTCTTCTCTGTTTGTAAAGGCATGAAAAGATGTTTATATATATAATTATCTTTTGGATTTATAGTAAATGCTTTAAGTTGTTAACCTGTTACCTCATAGGCTATATTAAGACCCAACCGATTTGAACAGATCTACCTAAAGGTATCATTTACTACAGAAAAGGGACATTTTAAAAAACAAGAGCACCGCAAGCTGGTGCGAACGCTCTTCTGTTATCAATTTGGTATGTGTGGATAGGATGAACATGCAAGATGAACATGCATACCAAAAATGAAGGTCGTAAATGAAAAATTGAAGAAGTTATGATCAATGTTAAGATTTCGGACGACGACGACAATGCGGACACAGGAGTTATGACAATAGCTCATGATTTCTTCGAAACAGACGAGCTAACAATGGCTTTTACAAAGGCGTCAAAAGGCGTCAATATGAGGGAATGGGTTAAATTGGTCAAAGTTATTCCACTGTTTGTAAAGTTTTAAAGGGAACAAAATGGAAATAAGCAAATTTCGAATCTTAAATGCAGATTTGTTTTGTGGCTTATTGCCACTTTTGTTAAAATGAAGAAGTTGAACTGCATGATTTTATATTTGCATAAATTTGATGTCTTAGTTAACCCTTTACTCCTTTAACATTTATGTAAGAAATAATTACCTTATCATTATGAATTAGATTTTTTTTTCATTTTTTTATAATGGCATTTGAATGCATGAATGTTTGGCCATGGCATAAACTGTAAAATTAAATGTTGGTGTCTTGTTCTGGATGATCCATATCGTTGAATTTTCATTACTCAAATGGTCACGACATTTGCTGACCATTTCTTACAACAGCTGTTTAACAAGTGAAACAATATTATGTGTCCAACACACTATATACAAACGGTAGGTTTTACTTCAAATTTTCACTCATGAACAGCAGTCAACCCCGATGTGAAGATTTTCTTAAACAAGAGGGGCCAGAATGGCCCTGAAGCGCTCACCAGACAATCAGAGGAGAAGATTTTCAAAGTTTTCACTATATGTTTCTATAGAAAACTAGCCGGCCATGGGACAGGCCAATTTTGACCCCAGGGGCATAATTTATATAACTTTTGTAGAGGACTTGAACATGATGCTATGAGCCAAATATGAAAGCTGAGAACCTTTCAGTTTCAGAGGAGAAGATTTTCAAACTTTTCTCTGTATGTTTCTACCGAAAACTACCTACCCCTGGGGCGGGCCAATTTTGACCCCAGGGGCATAATTCATATAACTTTTGTAGAGGACCTATACATGATGCTATGCACCAAATATGAAAGCTGAGAACTTTCCAGATCAGAGAAGAAGATTTTCAAAGTTTTCACTATTTGTTTCCATTGAAAACTGCCCATCCCTGGGACGGGGACAATTTTGACCCCAGGGCAATAATTAATACAAATTTTGTAGAGGACCTGAACATGATGCTCTGTGCCAAATATGAAAGCTGAGCGCCTTCCAGTTTCAGAGGAGAAGATTTTCAAAGATTTCACTATTTGTTTCTATTGAAAACTGCCCACCCCTGGGGCGGGCCAATTTTAACCCTAGGGTCATAATTCATATAACTTTTGTAGAGGACCTAAACATGATGCTATGTGCCAAATATGAAAGCTGAGAACCTTCCAGTTTCAGAGAAGAAGATTTTCAAAGTTTTCACTATATGTTTCTATTGAAAACTGCCCATCCCTGGGCCGGGGCCAATTTTGACCCTAGGGGTATAATTTATATAACATTTGTAGAGGACCTGAACATAATGCTCTGTGCCAAATATGAAAGCTGAGAGCCTTCCAGCTTCTGAGGAGATTTTCAAAGATTTCACTATTTGTTTCTATTGAAAACTGTCCACCCCTGGTGCGGGGCCAATTTTGACCCCAGGGCCATAATTTATATAACTTTTGTAGAGGACCTGAACATGATGCTATGTGCCAAATATAAAAGCTGAGAACCGTCTAGTTTCAGAGGAGAAGATTTTCAAAGTTTTCACTATATATTTCTATTGAAAACTGTCCACCCCTGGGGCGGGGCCAATTTTGACCCCAGGGCCATAATTTATATAACGTTTGCAGAGGACCTGAACATGATGCTCTGTGCCAAATATGAAATATGAGAGCCTTTCAGTTTCAGAGGAGAAGATTTTCAAAGATTTCACTATTTGTTTCTAATGAAAACTGCCTATCCCTTGGGCGGGGCTAATTTTGACCCCAGGGGCATAATTTATATAACTTTTGTAGAGGACCTATAGGTAATGCTATGTACCAAATATGAAAGCTGAGAACCCTGTAGATTCAGAGGAGAAGATTTTTAAAGGTTCAAATTGTTGACGCGGGACGACGGACGATGGACGACGGACATCAGGCTATCACAAAAGCTCACCCTGAGCACTTTGTGCTCTGGTGAGCTAAAAAGGGAATTGTTGCTCTGACCATTGTTACCAGAGTTATGGGACTCTGAAATGTTCTTCACTATATAACACATAGTCAAAAGTGTTTGATATAGGAGACAATATTGTTAGGGGGAGGGGGTGCATCCGTGTCTTGGAAACAATTTTCTAGTTAATTTTGTTTTCTAACTCTTGTATCCTGCCATGCTAAGTTGAAATATATTTGTAACTTTATAATTTGTCATATTGTTAATGTCACCCCACAGTATATAATAATGTGTAGGGTAATTAGAATCACAAGGAATATGTCTAAACTGGTGGATTTGTATATATGGATAAGTGAATGGTGCATGCTAATTACTTTTATGATCCACCAGATAGTAGCAGAAGTATGGCCCTTTGTTACTTTCAAATAATGTAGTGATGGCTCTTTACTTCATTAAAATATCAATTTTAGCTCCATTGGCACAAAGTGGCAAGTTGAGCTATTGGAATCGCCCTGTGTGTGACATGTCATAAAACATTTCTTCAAATGGCATCTAAACTACTGACATGATTTTCAGAAAAATTCACAGCAAACAATTAATAACATATATATTTTGTCTGAAACCTTCAGTACTGTCAGTACTTTGATTTCTTATAAGATGAGCTTATTTATAAAGTGATCACTTTTGAGGGGTTCAACTGTACAGTAAAATCTCTTTAACCCTTTCCCTCATATAAACGTGTTTTTACACATTTGCAAACAGAGTAGACACAGATCAGACGTTTCCTGTTGGAGCCTTCTGATCAAGGTCTGCTGTTTGCTTATGGAATTATAATAGGCCAAACTCTAAAGTTTCTACCAATACTAAAATAATCCTGTCTACAAATGCCATTATAACAAGATGTGTTTGTGAAACACTGTTCCCCCGATATGACCTTTGACTCTGATGTATGACCTTGACCTTAATTAGTCACCCCCAAAACTGTTTGCCTCCATAAGTTGCACATGCATGCCAAGTTTGAAGGATGTATGTTGAATGACGACAAATTTATTGCCAATCTAAATTTGACCCGTAATTTGACCTTGATGTATGACCTTGACCTTAATAAGTCACCCATAAAAATGTTTGCTCTATAAATTACACCTGCATGCCAAGTTTGAAGTATGTATGTTGAATGACGACAAAATTATCACCAATCCAAATTTGACCCGTAATTTGACCTTTGACCTTGATGTATGACATTGACCTTAATAAGTCACCCCTAAAAATGGTCGCCTCTATAAGTTGCACATGTATGCAAAGTTTGAAGTATGTATGTGCAATGACTACAAAAATTATTGCCAATGTTAAAGTAGGACACAAACCAACAGACAGGACCAGGTAAGATGGCTCTAACTGAAGCCATCTGGTCAGGGTCTGCTTTGTTTGTAAGTCATGTTATACCAGCAAAATCAAGCTTCATGGACACTGCCATTGTCACGAGGCTGGATTGCACTAAATTCTATCAACAAAATATGCCACATATACTTTGGAGGTCAATATAAAATTTCATATTTAGTCAGTGTACATAAAAAGCATTCTTTACTTGCTGAATATTCATGTAAGAATTAATAAATATAAATCCTAATTACCTGTAACAGATTTATTATAGTGTCATATGAACACAGGATATTTGGTTGAAATGATTGGTTTTAAAACTATACAATTGCAAAACAATTAAATAACGGTAAATAACTTTTTGGTAGATTTATTCAAAGAGCTTGGGTCTAAAAATAGCCTATGATGATTAAGTTCCGATGAAATGCAAAGACACAGTACTCATTATCTAAATCAAAAGAATTCCTTAAGGTAATCCTGAGAGTGAACACAAAAATCGACTACTTTTTCGATGTATGCATACATGCTCATACATGTTTTTCAAAATAAGAAACAAACCTTCACATCTTGGCATTGAGTCTGGAATCCATTTGCCATCCAATCCACAAACCAACTCTGATCGACCAATTAGAGTAAAACCTGGGCTGCAGCTAAAACGGGCCACAGATCGTATGTTTGCTGGCTCCTTTAATTCTATAGACCCATTCATTATCTGTACAGGTCTTGGGCATGTCACCACTGAAACAAAATCAACTAGAACTGTAAGTCAAAGGCTAACGAATACCCCCCACCTGTCTGCTTGTCAGAACACCTATCATCAACCTGAACATATGTACATAGAGAAACATAGGCTGGGTCCTAGTAGTGGTTACCGTAGCATCCCCCCCTAGACTTTTTTTCATGGGTACCAAATTGTTCGTTGGGGTCCTTAGAACACATTTTGAGCATGCCCCCAAAAATAAGTTTGTCCCAGCTATGTTTTATTTAACGGTTTCCATGGTAACCCGAGGTAATTTTCGAAACTACCTTGGTTCAGAAAATGCGCCATAACTTTGTTTTTAGAAGCAATAGAAGGACAAAACAAGTACCAAAGTAAAGCAGAGACTTATAGCTTGAATATGATATATGATTTTATTAATATTCATAAATGCATTCTTATGAATATTAATGAGGAAGTAAAAAATGTGATTTTTTTAGAAAAAAGGAGTTTGTTGTTTAGTCTGAGAGGCTTATTAATGCACAGAAATTATTGAATTTAGGTTTAAGTTGTTCGTTGGAGTCCTCAGAACACATTTTGAGTATTTCCCCAAATAATTTTGTCCCATCTATGTTTTATTAAACGGTTTCCATGGTAACCCGACATAAATTCCGAAACATCCTTGGTTCAGAAAATGCGTAATAACTTTGCTTTTAGAGGTAATAGAAGAACAAAACAAGTACCAAAGTAAAGCAGAGACATATAGCTTGAATATGGTATATGATTTAATTAATATTCATAAATGCATTCTTATGAATATTCATGAGAATGTAAAAAATGCGTTTTTTAGAAAAAGGAGCTTGTTGTTTAGTCTGATAGGCTTATTAATGCACACAAATTATTGAATTCAGGTTTAAATTGTTTGTTTGGTTCATCAGAACACATTTTGAGCATTCCCCCAAAGTAATTTTGTCTCATCTATGTTTTATTGAACGGTTTCCATGGTAACGCGAGGAGGTAAATTTCGAAACATCATTGGTTCAGAAAATGCATAATAACTTTGCTTTTAAAGGCAATAGAAGGACAAAACAAAAACCAAAGTAAAGCAGAGACATATATCTTGATTTTGATATATAATTTTAATAATATTCATATATGATTGCTTATGAATATTAATGAGGAATTATAAAAATCCGCTTTTTTAGAAAAATGAGTTTTTTGTTTAGTCTTAGAGGCCTATTAATGCACAAACATTATTGAGTTCAGGTTTAAATTGTTCGTTGGGGTCCGTAGAACACCACTTGAGCATTCCCCAAAATAATTGTGTCCAAGCTATGTTTTTAACGGTTTCCATGGTAACCCGAGGTAAATTTCGAAACATCCATGGTTAAACAAATGCGTCATAACTTTGCTTTTAGAGGCGAAAGAAGGACAAAACAAGAACCTGAATAAAGCAAAGACATATAACTTGAATATGATATGCAATTTAACTAATTTTCATAAATGTGTTCTTTTGAATATTAATGAGGAAGTAAAACAATCCGATTTTTGTTTAGAAAAAAGGAGTTTATTGTTTAGTCTGAGATGCCTATTAATAAACAAGAGTTATTGAATTCATGTGTGAATGTTTTCATGTTAAGGAAAATGAACCATCTTTGTTTCAGGTAATATTTCTATAAAGAATGCGTATTTCAGCTTATTTGCATATAATGTACGTATATGAATAAGCAATTTTCTATGAGCATTGTATTTAGTATTATTTTGAGTATACGGTAAAATCTCGATTATTCGAATTTTCTTTATAGAAGCATTAAGACCCTTTTAGGCAGGTGACTTCTTAATGCATGGTGAAAGTCATGCAGAAAGCTGCACTAGGAGCTTTCTGCATGACTTTCACCATGCATTAAGCTGTCACCTGTCTTAAATATCGATAATAATACGTACATCAATGATAATATGTCAATGTTTGAAGCGAATCCCATCTGTTGGATGCAACTGCCGGTGCTAAAGAAGTGAATGAGAGAGAGAGAGAGAGAGAGAGAGAGAGAGAGAGAGAGAGAGAGAGAGAGTCGGAATCAAGTGAGGGGATCTGATAAAACATCCCAGGTTGATTTTCATTTGAAACCGGAGGCCTAAGAGATACCCAGGGAACCCTTGTCCGTAAGAGTTTAGCGGACATGATCCACCCAGTTGCCGGGTCAGGCAAACAGGAAAGAAGTCCCGTGGAAGGAGAAAGAGACTCCCTAGACTTAATTCGGTTAGGGAGGTCCACTTTTTCGACTGACACTAGCACGGAAGAGGATAGAGGACCCCTGTGAATAGGATTCGGGGGTCTAGGGCAGACAGAGGGTGGGATGATTCTAAAACAATCTTCACACGCATTCTCAATAGAAAAATATTGATGTTCAGAATCATCTAAAGAAAAAGAGGACTAAGTCCCGTCTAAATCTGAGTGAGAGGCTTCCACAAAGTCTGATTCCCTTAAAAAATAGGACCATCCCTAGGAACCATAATGGACAAAGTGTCTTCCTGCTCTCCTTCAGAATCCGCCCTTGTGAACACCATGGATAGCAGCATCCGGGAAGAGTGGGACCCGCCACAGACATAGAAGTGTGGACTGTGGGTTCACGTGAGAGCTATTCTCCCTCTAGGTGAAGCTTACTGGTTCCCAGAATGTGTGTCGGCTATCGAGAGCGACCAGCCGGCGAATCTGACGAGGCAGAGCGATGTCTTCGCATAGAAGAGTAATGGTAAGACCTCGATCTGCGATGAGAGCGGCGCGAGTGCCGGTTCCCATTAGAAGAATAAGAAGGTTTTTACGCCTCCTACGGGGTGGGTGGGATGGGGGCTGGGGAGTCCGAGGTGTACTCAGAAGATGAAGAGTAATTGCAGGGTCTAGACGACCAAGAATGTCTAGACTTAGCCAGAGCAGCTTCCTGTTGACTTTCACCACTGTAATGCGGTGTAGAGACAGAATGCCCTGTAGAAAAGATTGGACTGGTAGATTTACCATCCACTTCGGTATCCTGGTCCAAAGGACCAGACCGGACCACCGGAGGACCGTTGGAGAGCAAACTTAGGACACCGGGCCAAAGAATAAACAGTGACATCTTTGGGCGGGGGCTCGGTAGACCGGTCTGCTGGTGATGTCATGAAACGGAAGCACTAACGCCAGGACACCGGGGACCGGTGACGGATAACTGGGCCTAGATTCAGTGGGACCAGGCAAAACTCTTCACACAACAAGCGGACCGGGAGACCTGGCAACAATAGTACCTGGGACCAGAACAAAGGGTACCATTCAAGTGGTAAACGGGGAACCCGCGCCCGGGCCAGAAGTTGGGTGCCGATCTGCAACTAACAACTGGGGAATCGACTGCACCACAGGGGCTGTTGACGAAAGTGATTTTAAAGAAGAAGCAGGCTTCCTCTGAGCTTTAGAGGACAGTGATTTGTCTGTTGCGAGGGAGTCGCTGACCAAAGAGAAGAATACTTCTTCCGTCGGGCAGCAAGCTCCCACGTCTCCCCTGTCCAGAGGGATGAAACTGGACAGGGAGCTGACGCGGAGCATCCGCAGCAGGCCAGACACACTTAATGAGTTGTCCAGCCTGTCGCCAAATGCTCGCAAGAAGCCTTGCGTTGCTCTGGCATGCTGTGGTAAATAATCAAGCAAATGCATAAGACATCGCGAGTAAGTTAGAAGTCACGCTAGGCTAATATGGGTAAACATAAGCTGATGATTACAGTCGAGATGCTACATATTTTCTATTGCATTGCAAAACACCCATAACAGTAATATTCTTCATAAAACATGCATGAGGCTCAATTCCTCTGCTGTAATTTCTTACAAGAAATGTGTTGTTCACATACATGTATATTGCAATATAATAGAAAAACTTACTTTCCTACAACAGTTTACGTTCTCATTAATATTCATGATTTTGAAATAATATTCATTATCTACATATTTATATACATGAACATCAATATCGCTGTTTCAGTCAGTATCAAGCTCTATAATACTGGTTAACTAAAATAATCTCAGATAAAAAGAACAGCTCATTCAAGTGTGTTTATTTTACATCTCATTAATATTCATAAATATGCATTAATATTCAAGAACCCAAAGTAATGACCCTTTGCTCTTGTCAATGTTTGTTGTTCTGGTATTTTACGTAAAATATATGATAGAAAAGATAGTACACTCGAAACAATGCTAAATATAGGGCTTATGTTAAATTGCTTATTCATTTACGCACGTTATATGCAAATTAGCTTAAATTTACATGTTTTAGAAATATTACATGAACCAAAGATGTTTTCCTTTATTTGTATGTTGATATTAAAACATTTAAATCTGAATTCAATAACTATGTGTAAATCATTAGGCCTCTCAGACTAAAAACAAACTCGTCAAACTAAAAACGCATTTTTTACTTCCCCATTAATATTCATAAGAATGCATTATAAGAATGCATTATATGTATTAATAGAATTACATATCGTATTCAAGCTATATGTCTCTACTTTACGTTGGTTCTTGTTTTGTCCTTCTATTGTTTCTAAAAGCAAAGTTATGAAGCATTTTCTTAATCAAGATAGTTTCGAAATTTACCTCGGGTTACCACGGAAACCGTTTACTAAAACATTGCTGGGGCACAATTATTTTGGGAGAATGCTCAAAAAGTGTTCTGATGACCCCAATGAACAATTTAAACCTGAATTCAATAATTTTTGTGCATTAATATGCCTCTAAGACTAAACAAAAAACTCATTTTTCTAAAAAAGCGGATTTTTATACTTCCTCATTAATAATCATAAGCAATCATATATGAATATTATTAAAATTATATATCATAATCAAGATATATGTCTCTGCTTTACTTTGGTTTTTGTTTTGTCCTTCTATTGCCTTTAAAAGCAAAGTTATTATGCATTTTCTGAACCAATGATGTTTCGAAATTTACCTCCTCGCGTTACCATGGAAACCGTTCAATAAAACATAGATGGGACAAAATTACTTTGGGGGAATGCTCAAAATGAGTTCTGATGAACCAAACAAACAATTTAAACCTGAATTCAATAATGTGTGTGCATTAATAAGCCTATCAGACTAAACAACAAGCCCCTTTTTCTAAAAAACGCATTTTTTACATTCTCATGAATATTCATAAGAATGCATTTATGAATATTAATTAAATCATATACCATATTCAAGCTATATGTTTTATTTTGGTACTTGTTTTGTCCTTCTATTACCTCTAAAAGCAAAGTTATTATGCATTTTCTGAACCAAGGATGTTTCGGAATTTACCTCGGTTACCATGGAAACCGTTTAATAAAACATAGATGGGACAAAATTATTTGGGGAAATACTCATAATGTGTTCTGTGGACTCCAACGAACAACTTAAAAATCTAAATTCAATAATTTCTGTGCATTATTAAGCCTCTCAGACTAAACAACAAACTCCTTTTTTCTAAAAAAATCACATTTTTTACTTCCTCATTAATATTCATAAGAATGCATTTATGAATATTAATAAAATCATATATCATATTCAAGCTATATGTCTCTGCTTTACTTTGGTACATGTTTTGTCCTTCTATTGCTTCTAAAAACAAAGTTATGGCGCATTTTCTGAACCAAGGTAGTTTCGAAAATTACCTCGGGTTACCATGGAAACCGTTAAATAAAACATAGCTGGGACAAATTTATTTTTGGGGGCATGCTCAAAATGTGTTCTGAGGACCCCAACGAACAATTTGGTACCCATGAAAAAAAGTCTAGGGGGGGATGCTACGGTAACCACTACTAGGACCCAGCCTAACATGAAGAGATTTAAAAACAATACATGACCCAACCTAATTTACGTAATAAAAATGAAGAATAATTCAGAGAAACAAGACGTTTTCATGAGGTTTTTGTCAAATCCAAAGTTCTAAAGCTAGGTACCTTTTCAGAAAAACATTAAGTTCAAGGACAATAACTCTGACAAAAATTATTCAACCAGACCGATATTTGAACTTAAGCTGTACCTCATCTAGATTTAGCTCTATGTCAAATATGAAGTTAATATCTCCAACCACTTCCAAAGAAAGGCCAGAAAATTGAAAATTTGACAAAAAATTAAAGTTCAAGGGCCATAACTCTGGCAAAAATTATTCAACCAGACTGAGATTGGAAATTAAGCTGTAATTCATCTAGAGTTAGCTTTATGCCAAATATAAAGTTAATATCTGTAAACCACTTCCAAAAAAAGTCTGGAAAATCCCAAATTTGAAGAAAAAAATTAAAGTTCAAGGGCAATAACTCTGGAAATAATTTTTCAACCGGGCTGAGATTGTAACATAAGCTGCAACTTATCTAGATTTAGCTTTGTACTAAATATAGAGTTGATATCTCGAGTCACTTCCATAAAAAGTCCAGAAAACCGGAAAACATTGGTAGGGGACTAAAAAGGGGAGATAACTCCTGAAGTAGTGGTCCGATCATAATGGAAATATGCGGTGCACAGGTTTATATGGTCATATGGCTATACATGAACTTTCAACAAAATTGAAGCAAAACTGTAGAAGAAGACAAAATTGTGTCCACGGACGGACAGACGGACAACCTGATTCCAGTATACCCCCCCCCCCCCCCCCAAACTTCGTTGTGGAGGGTATAATAAACTGTAAACTGTTTTATTTGATTAAACGCCTATTTCTATGATAGATACATATTCAATGGCGTTGTATATATAATATATAACATATAAACACAAATTGAAATATTTATGATAACTAAAATGTCCTAAATGCCCCAGATTTCTGTTAAATATGTATATGGTACACCTCATAATACACAAACAGAAACTTAAATACCTACATAATTTCTAAGATTACATGCAATATTTTGAAATATACATCGATCATTTAAGATATATATTATACAACTTAAATATTAAAACCTGACCTAACATGTAAAAAGCAATAAAAATTATGTATAGTACCACACTAAATTAAAACAGTGTGTAAAACTCTCTAAAATAGTGGGTTTTCAGTTGTTTTTCAAACAAGTCCAAGGAAGCCGATTGTCTGATGGTCAGCGGAAGCTTATTCCATAGATTTGATCCTACGGTACTGAAACTTCTGTCACAAAATGTTTTCCGTTTGTTAAATGGAACGACAAATAACAATTCTGCAGTGTCTGAGGAGCGCAAACCCGCTCTCTTTGGAGTTTGTTTATTTAAAAGTTCTCTAAGATATTGGGGCATTACCTACAGAGCAATTATACATAAAACACAGAATCTTAAAGTTTATGCGGGCTTTGATTGGAAACCAGTGAAGATCAAAGAGAGCCTCCTTGGAACTATCATACTTTCCACGTAGTAAGACAAGTTTGGCACACATGTTCTGAATACGTTGCATTTTGTTTAAGTCAGCATCTGCGGTTCCGAACAATATGGCATTGCAATAATCGAGATGAGACATAACTAAAGAAAGAACCAGGATCTTAGTAGCGTCTTCAGTAAGGTATTTACGGACATTTTTTATTCTAAGATAGTTCAAAATAGCAGTTCTACACTTTGTTTTGATATGTTCTTTTAATTTCAGTGATTCATCCAGGTACGCACCTAAGTATCTAATAGTACCAACAGATTTAATTTTTATCACCTGCAATGTCAATTTCTTTTGTACAGCATTTATTCAATTGTGATTTACTGCCAAACAGTATGAACTCCCGTTTTATCTGTATTCATTTTGAGCTTATTCGCATTCATCCAATTATTAATAATAACTGCACACTGTTCAAGATCTGTAATAGCATAATAAGTTGAAAGTTTGTACTGCCTTGTTTTCCCTTACTTAGCACTTTCAGAATTGTCTCCTTATTCATTTTTTGTGGACATTTAATCAATAAATATGCCTTTCTATGCCTTTTGTAAACACAGTAGACCCCGATCAGATAACTCTTACAGAGGCCATCTGATCAGGGTCTGTCCTGTTGGCTTATGAAATTATAGAACTTTAGTGAGCATGCTCACATACCCCATGCCACCACATTATAAGAGGAAACTAGAACTATCACTAAAGGTGATCAATACACCCACTAGCACATTTGACACAGAGATGGGGTTATAGAAATAAAACTCCCTACCACTAAATTTTCATTGTTAAATTTCGAAAAGGGAGATCATTCATTCATGCATGAAGCGACAAATCAAAAACTTTATCGCGGGTGCAGAACTTCAGATGGTGTTCAGCAATTCTGCAAAATTTGAAAAAGTTTTGTTGAGGTATGACAAAGTAAAGCTTCAACAAAAAAATCATTTATTAAAAATAAGCCAGATTTTGACAAAAATAACAACGGGCAATAACTCAAAAACACTGAAGATAGAGTTATGGACCTTGTGCACTTTATTTGTGGTCAATGTGGTCTATCTGTATGTGAAGTTTGAAATCAATAGCTTTTATATGTTGAAAGTTACGATCTGGACAAGCCAGAGTTTGAGAAAAATAACAACGGGCAATAACTCCAAAAATACTGAAGACAGATTTACACACCTTATGCACTGCACTTGTGGTCAATGTGATCTATCTGGATATGAAGTTTGAAGTCAATAGCTTTTATACTTTTGAAATTGTGATCTGGACAAACCAGATTTTGACAAAAATAACAAAAGGGCAATAACTCCAACAAGAGGGCCATGAGGCCCTGAAGCGCTCACCTGAGATAACCCCGACATGGGGCCATTTTTCACCCAAAAGTTGTCATTTGTACAACCTTCGTAGAGAACCATGAGGCAAAGCTGCATGCCATTAATTAAAGGTCTAAGCCTTATGGTATCAAAGAAAAATAATATTTTACAATTATTTTCCCCATGAAAAACTGATAAGTCCTAGGGCAGGGCTAAGTTTCGCCAAGAGGTCAGGGTCGGAAGTTGAACATTCTTGGCAGAGGACCACAAGACAAAGCTACATACGGTACCAAATATGGTTTCAGGGACTAAGACTTTTTAAGGTTTTTCTTAAAGATGTACTATGCCCATTTTTTGTATTAATCAACACCAGAAGCTGTACAGGTATACATACAATGAAAATAATGCTTACAACCCATCTTCTGACAGGATATATTTGTTCAGCTAAATATTATAGCTATCAGAATACTGCTAAATTCTTAACAAGAGGGCCATGAGGCCCTGAAGCGTTCACCTGAGATAACCCAGGGGCGGGGCCATTTTTAACAAGAAGTCATCATTTGTACAACCTTGGTAGAGAACCAAAAGGCAAAGCAGTATGCCATTAATTAAAGGTCTAAGCCTTATGGTTTCAGAGAAAATTAATATTTTATATTTTCCCATAAAAATCTGATAAGCCCCAAGGCAGGGCCAAGTTTCGCCCAGAGGTCAAGGTCGAAATTTGAACATTCTTGGCAGAGGACCACAAGCCAAAGCTACATATTTGTAGAGGATCATGTTACATACCAAACATCAAAGGTCTAGGCCTTACAGTTTCAGAAGATTTTTAAAGATTATCCTATGAAAAACTGGGGTTAATGCTACAGATAATATCACATACACGAAAACCTTGACCTCTTCCAGACTTACATTTGCATCTACATGTATTTGCAAAATGAAAATACACTGTCAGAAGGAATTACTGCTTTACTCCATGAATTTTCCATTAACACTTTACTCCATAAATACATGTATTCATGAGGAAAATAATACATCATGAATACTAATTGGCTTAATTTGTATATAATGACACACAAATACAGGAATTGTTAACCAATGCAGAAACCGTATAATAATATTATATCTATATTACATCATAAGCAAACAGAACAGATCCTGATCAGATGGATCTTGTAGGAGATGTCTGATCTAGGTCTTCTCTGTAAGTGAAGCTGTAGAAAGGCTTATTTATGGAGTAAATGGTTAAAAGGACCTGTGTAGACACCAGAAAAAGGTGTGGTAATTTGAGGCAGGATTCGACTATAGCTCAATTACCTTCACAATAGGGAGGGTTGTCTGACCATTGACCATCATCAGAGCATCTCAACCTGTCACTCCCAATCAATCTATACTCTTTGTTACAAAGTACCTTCACATATTCACCAAAATTGTATTCCTCTTTCACTTCTTCTTCGGCGATTATACCATTGTCGATTTTTGGTTTATGGCACTTTACAGCTCGCCTAGGAAACAAGAGCAGAATATAGGAAAATTTATTAGAAATATTAAGCCCATTACCTGTCATCATGTCATTATTTTTGACATGAATATTCATGGAGTAAAGAGTTATAATGTAAATCTGTGCACTTGTTATGGCTGTCTAGACACAAAGCTGGCTCAACTCATAGTCCATAATAACAGATTGAAACAGAAGTTAACATAATCAAATACATACTTTAACCCTTTCCCTTATATAAACGCTTTTTCATGCATCCTGTAGGAGCGAAATTTAACATATCTATCCACTGGCAATTTTTTGCCAGTGGGAACATTTTCTACTGGCAAAATGAAAAACTTACTGGCAATAATGCAATTTATACTTTTATTGTTATAACAATAATAGAATTAACACTGGAGTCTACAGTCAAGCATTTTAAGAACAGCACTTTAACATTTTACATGATTGTGTAGATATTACATGTTAAGAGCCAGATCAATTCCCAAGCTATCTCAAAAAGCCAGTTTTTCTCCCCTGTGAATATGTTTATATTTTTCAAAGAGTCAGTTTCTCTCCCCTGTAAAATGATATTATCTTTTAAAGGTGAGGTGGAGAAGAAATAGCTTAGGTTTTTTTTCTCCGCTGTGAATTGATTTTATCTTTTCAGAGAGGGGGAAAGAAATGGCCTAGGTCTTTTTTTCTCCCCTTTGAAATGATTTTATCTTTTCGGATAGGGGAGAAGAAATAGCCTAAGCCAGTTTTTCTCCCCTGTAAAATGATATTATCTTTTAAAGGTGAGGTGGGGAAATTATGGCGTAGGCCTTTTTTTCTCCCCTGTGAAATGATTATATCATTTTGGGGAAGGGAGGGGAAGAAATAGCTTAGGGTTTTTTTTTTCTCCCATGCGAAATTATTTTATCTCTTCAGATAGGGGGAAGAAATGGCATAGGCCTTTTCTTTTCTCCCCCGTGAATTGATTTTTATCTTTTCGGATAGGGGAGAAGAAATAGCCTAAGCCAGTTTTTCTCCATGTGAATATGTTTATATTGTTCAAAGAGTGTGGTGGAAGAAACGGAGTAGGCCTTTTTATCTCCCCTGTGATTTGATTTTATCTTTTCAGAGAGGGGGGAAGAAATGGCCAAGGCCTGTTTTTCTCCCCTGTGAATTGATTGCATCTTTTCAGATAGGGGGAAAGAAATGGCCTAGGTCTTTTTTCTCCCCTTTGAAATGATTTTATCTTTTTGGATAGGGGAAAGAAATAGTCTAAGCCAGTTTTTCTCCCCTGTAAAATATTATTATCTTTTAAAGGTGAGGTGGGGAAGAAATAGCTTAGGCCTTTTATTCTCTCTAGCGAAATGATTTGATCTTTTCAGATAGGAGGGAAGAAATGGCCTTGGCGACACCAACGCCGATGAGAGGGTCATGACAATAGCACCACTTTTTCAAAAAGTGGAGCTAATAAAAAAGGCCTAGGCCATTTCGTCCACCGCACTCTTTGAACAATATAAACATATTCACAGGGGAGAAAAACTGGCTTAGGCTATTTCTTTTCCCCTATCCAAAAAGATACAATCAATTCACAAGGGAGAAAAAAAGGCCTAGGCCATTTCTTCCCCCTATCTAAAAAGATAAAATCAATTCACAGGGGAGAAAAAATGGCCTAGGCCATTTCTTTCCCCCCTATCTGAAAAGATAAAATCAATTCACAGGGGAGAAAAAAGGCCCAGTCCATTTCGTCCATTTCTTCCTGCACACTCTTTGAACAATATAAACATATTCACAGGTTAGAAAAACTGGCTTAGGCTATTTCTTCTCCCCTATCCCAAAAGATAAAATCATATCAAAGGGGAGAAAAAAAGGCCAATGCCATTTCTTCCCCATACCCTATCCGAAAAGATACAATCAATTCACAGGGGAGAAAAACAGGCCTAGGCCATTTCTTCCCTCATCTGAAAAGATAAAATCAATTCACAGGGAAGAAAAATGGCCTAGGCCATTTCTTCCCTCCTCTCTGAAAAGATAGAATCAATTCACAGGGGAGAAAAAAAGGCCTAGGCAATTTCTTCCACCACATTCTTTGAACAATATAAACATATTCACAGGCTATTTCTTCTCCCCTACCTGAAAAGATAAAATCATTTCAAAGGGAAAAAATAAAGGCCTAGGCCATTTCTTCCCCACCCCCTATCCGAAAAGATACAATCAATTCACAAAGGAGAAAAAAGGCCTAGGCCTTTTCTCCCCCCCCCCCCTATCTAAAAAGATAAAATCAATTCACAGGGAAGAAAAAAAGGCCAAGGCCATTTCTTCCACCGCACTCTTTGAACAATATAAACATATTCACATGGAGAACAAGAGTGCCAGTGGACACAATATACGCCCGTCGAGGTTTTGTTCAACATAAACTGGGGTTAACGTATTTGCGACCAAGTTTCAAGGTTGTAAATAGGCATACTTTAACAAAAAACCATAACCGAAAATTCTAAATTAACAAGATGTGTTTGTGAAACACTATGCCCCCTCGATATGATATTTGACCCTTAAGGATGACCTTGATCTTGACATGTCACCCCTCAAACTGTGCAGCTTCATGGGGTGCACATGCATACCACATATCAAGTCTGTATCTCTACTGGTTCAAAAGTAATGGCCAATGTTAAAGTTTGTGACCTTTGACCATGAAGGATGACCTTGACCTTGACATGTTACCCCTCAAACTGTGCAGCAAAATGAGAAACACACGTATACCAACTATCAAGTCTGTATCTCTACTGGTTCAAAAGTTATGGCCAATGTTAAAGTCGGTGACCTTTGACCCTGAAAGATGACATTGACCTTGAAATGTCACCCCCTAAAATGTGCAGCTTCATGAGATACACATGCATACCAAATATTAAGACTTTATCTCTATTGGTTCAAAAGTTATGGCCAATTTGAAGTTGGTGACCTTTGACCCTGAAGAGTGACCTTGACATTTCACCCCTCACACTGTGCAGCTTCATGAGATACACAAGCATGCCAAATATCAAGTCTCTATCTGTACTGGTTCAAAAGTTATGACCAATGTTAAAGTCAGTGATTTGACCCATGTGTTTGACCTCTGACCTTTAAAGATGACCTTGACCTGTCACCCCTCAAAATGTGCGGCTTTATGAGATACATATGCATGCCAAATATCAAGTCACTAGCTGTACTGGCTCAAAAGTTATGACCAATGTTAAAGTTACAGACAAAGAAACAGACAATTTGACCTTTGACCCTGAAGTATGACCTTGACCTTGACATTTCACCCCTCAAAATGTGCAGCTTCATGAGATACACACGCATGCCAAATATCAAGTCTCTATCTCTACTGGTCAAAAAGTTATGGCCAATGTTAAAGTCGGTGATTTGACCCATATATTTGACCTCTGACCTTGAAGGATGACCTTGACCTTGACATGTCACCCCTCAAAATGTGCGGCTTCATGAGATACATATGCATTCCAAATATCAAGTCTCTATCTGTACTGACTCAAAAGTTATGACCAATGTTAAAGTTGCGTTAAAGTTACAGACAAAAAACAGACAATTTGACCTTTGACCCTGAAGATGACCTTGACCTTGACATGTCACCCCTCAAAATGTGCAGCTTCATGAGATACACAAGCATGCCAAATATCAAGTCTCTATCTCTACTGGTCAAAAAGTTATGGCCAATGTTAAAGTCGGTGATTTGACCCATATATTTGACCTCTGACCTTGAAGGATGACCTTGACCTTGACATGTCACCCCTCAAAATGTGCGGCTTCATGAGATACATATGCATACCAAATATCAAGTCTCTATCTGTACTGACTCAAAAGTTATGACCAATGTTAAAGTTGCTGACAAACAAACAGACAAACAGACAAACAGACAAACAGACAGACAGACAGACAGACAGACAGGGCAAAAACAATATGCCCCCCAGATCTTATCTGGGGGGCATAAAAAGTGCCATAATTGTGTCTAAATGCTTGAGATGAAGATGAAGCTTGTGATGGTGAACAAATGTTTCAAGTTTAAAAGCTTTATCTGAAAGGATTATGTAAATAAGTGGACTTTAACCAAAAATTCCAAGCTAAAATGCGTCATAATTATGTCAAAATGTTAGACAGCGTTATGTACTCTTGCCTACAGGTAAAGCGTATGATGGTGAGCAAGTGTTCCAAGTTTAAAAGCTTAATCTAAAAGGGTTATGTAAATAAGTGGATTTAACCAAAACTTTAACCAAAATTTTTAAGTTAAAAGGGGGCATAATTCTGTCAAAATGCTTGAAAGAGTTATGTACTCTTGTCTACAGGTTAAGATTGTGATGGTGAACAAGTGTTCCAAGTTTAAAAGCTTTATCTCAAAGGGTTATGTAAGTAAATGGACTTTAACAAAGCCTTAACCAAAAATTCTAAGTTAAAAAGGGGCATAATTCGGTCAAAATGCTTGACAGAGTTATTTTCTCTTGCCTACAGGTGAAGGTTGTGACGGTGAACAAGTGTTCTAAGTTTAAAAGCTTTATCTCAAAGGGTTATGTAAATAAATGAAATTCTAAGTTAAAAAGGGGCATAATTCAGTCAAAATGCTTGACAGAGTTATTTACTCTTGCCTACAGGTGAAGGTTATGATGGTGAACAAGTGTTCCAAGTTTCAAAGCTTTATCACAAAGCGTTATGTAAATAAGTGGACTTGTTCCACATAAATTGAGGTTAACATTTTTGCTTAACGCAAATGCTAAACGCAAATTCTAAGTCCAATTAAGCGACCTTGACCTTGGATAAATGAGCCAGGACTTGGCAGGCTACTGTAGCATGTCTAGATAAACATTTTGGTTAAATTTGGGAAGGATCCACCAAGCGGAACTTGAGTTAGAGATGTTACAGACAGACAGACCGGTTAACATTTTTGCTAAACGCAAATTCTAAGTCCAATTGTGTGACCTTGACCTTGGATAAACAAACCAGGACTTGGTAGGCTACTGTAGCATGTCTAGATAAACATTGTGGCTAAATTTGAGAAGGATCCACCAAGCGGAACTTGAGTTAGAGATGTTACAGACGGACAGACGGACAGACAACCAGACGGACAGACAGCGCCATTCCATAATACGTCCCGTTTTTTCAAACGGGCGTATAAAAACTGGTGTGAGATATTTCTTCTCCCTTATCAAAAAATATAAAATCATATCAAATGGGAGAAAAAAAGGCCTAGGCCATTTCTTCCCCCTATCTAAAAAGATAAAATCCATTAATCAGGGGAGAAAAAAAAACCTAGGCCATTTCTTCCCCCCTATCTGAAAAGATACAATCAATTCACAGGGGAGAAAAAAGGCCTAGGCCATTTCTTCCACCACACTCATTGAACAATATAAACATATTCACAGGGGAGAAAAACTTGCTTAGGCTATTTCTTCTCCCCTATTCGAAAAGATAAAATGAATTTTCTCCCCCCCCCCCCCACTCTCTGAAAAGATAGAATCAATTCACAGGGGAGAAAAAAGGCCTAGGTCATTTCTTCCCCCCTATCTGAAAAGATAACATCAATTCACAGGGGAGAAAAAAGGCCTAGGCCATTTCTTCCACCGCATTCTTTGAACAATATAAACATATTCACAGGCTATTTCTTCTACCCTATCCGAAAAGATACAATCAATTCACTGGGGAGAAAAAAAGGCCTAGGCCATTTCTTCCCCCTATCTAAAAAGATAAAATCCATTAATCAGGGGAGAAAAAAAAGCCTAGGCCATTTCTTCCCCCCTATCTGAAAAGATAAAGTCAATTCACAGGGGAGAAAAAAGGTCTAGGCCATTTCTTCCACCGCACCCTTTGAACAATATAAACATATTCACAGGGGAGAAAAACTGGCTTAGGCTATTTCTTCTCCCCTATCCGAAAAGATAAAATGAATTTCTTCCCCCCTATCTGAAAAGATACAATCAATTCACAGGGGAGAAAAAAGGCCTAGGCCATTTCTTCCACCACACTCATTGAACAATATACCGGTAAACATATTCACAGGGGAGAAACACTTGCTTAGGCTATTTCTTCTCCCCTATTCGAAAAGATAAAATGAATTTTCTCCCCCCCCCCCCCTCTCTGAAAAGATAGAATCAATTCACAGGGGAGAAAAAAAGGCCTAGGTCATTTCTTCCCCCCTATCTGAAAAGATAACATCAATTCACAGGGGAGAAAAAAGGCCTAGGCCATTTCTTCCACCGCATTCTTTGAACAATATAAACATATTCACAGGCTATTTCTTCTACCCTATCCGAAAAGATAAAATCAATTCACAAGGGAGAAAAAAGGCCTAGGCCATTCCCCCCCCATCTAACTAGAACTGTAAGCCACAGGCTAACGAATACCCCCCACCTGGCTGCTTGTCAGAACACCTATCATCAATCGTTGAACATAATTATGTACATACAGAAACATGAAGAGATTTATAAAACCCAATTTATGTAATAAAAATGACAAGATGTTCATCAATAAAGAAAAATGTAATATTCAATCCAAGATCAATCACAAACATAAATAAAGCAACTTTTACCAAATATTGTCAAGTCCAAAAAGGGAGATAAGTCTGTTGTTAAAATTCTAAGAAGTGTTATGGCTGCTGCCAGACAATGTCATCCACTAAGTTCAAGCAGCTTTGTTTATTTTTGTGAAGTGTCAACTCCAAAGTTCTAAACAAATACATACCTTTTCAGAAAAACCTTAAGTTCAAGGACCATAACTCTGGGAAAAATTATTCAACCAGACTGATATTCAAACTTAAGGTGCAACTCATCTAGATTTAGATTTATGTCAAATATAAAGTTAATATCTCCAACCACTTCCAAAGAAACACCGGAAAATTGAAAATTTGATAAAAAAATTAAGTTCAAGGGCCATATCTCTGGCAAAAATTATTCAACCAGACTGAGATTGGGAATTAAGCTGTAAATCATCTATATTTAGCTTTATGCCAAAAATAAAGTTAAAATCTCCAACCACTTCCAAACAAGACTGGAAAATTCAAAATTTGAAGAAAAAAATTGAAGTTCAAGGGCAATAACTCTGGAAATAATTATTCAACCAGACTGAGATTGGAACATAAGCTGTAACTTATCTAGATTTAGCTTTGTACTAAATATGGAGTTGATATCTCCAGTGACTTCCATTAAAAATCCAGAAAACCGAAATACATTGGTAGGGGACTAAAAGGGGGAGATAACTCCTGAAGTAATGGTCCGATCATAATGAAAATATGCGGTGCACAGGTTTATATGGTCATATGGCTATACATGAAGTTTCAACAAAATTGAAGCAAAACTGTAGAAGAAGAAGGCCGGACAAAATTGTGTCCCCGGACGGACAGACGGACAGACGGACGGACAGACAGACAGACGGACAACCTGATTCCAGTATACCCCCCCCCAAACTTCGTTGTGGGGGGTATAAAAATATAAAATCAATTCACAGGGGAGAAAAAAAGGCCTAGACCATTTCTTCCACCGGGACTGGACAGGCTAATGTAGCATGTTCAGATAAATATTGTGCTTAAATTGAAAATGATCCATCCAGCCGAACTTGAGTTAGAGATGTTACAGATGGACAGACAGATAGACAGACAGTGCCATTCCATAATACATCCCGTTTTTTTCAAACTGGCATATAAAAAGGAGCTTTCTGCATGACTTTCACCCTGCATTAAGAAAACACCTGCCTAAAAGTATCTAAATTCTTCTCAACTAGAATTCCGGTTTAGAGAGGTTTACTGTATATGTTAGTTCACAGCATTCCTAATTCACCATTTGCTCATATTGACGCTTTTTGACACCTCTGTAAAGTCACTTTTACAAACCATTGTGATAATTAATTATCTCTAGCATTTGCTACATGGAAGCAATTGTTCTATTTATCACAATGGTTTAAAAACTACAAAATTCTAAAAAAATTCCTTTATTCTGGTGAAAACAAAAGTTTGGCCATGGCAGAAACTGTAGAATCAGATCTATATATTCAATACACAAACAGAGCTGATCCTGATAAGTTCCAGGTACCCAAATACCCTTACATACGGTACAGGTACCTATTTTCAGCAAAATTGAATAATATCTAAATTATGACCAATTAGAGGCCACCCCATTCCATCACAATGGTAACCCACTCTTTTAAAGCACCTATGATTGTGATTGGAGTACCCAAATACACCTATTATATATATTTCAATGACTTGTGTGATAACACTTTGTCAGTAGTTTCTCAAAAGCCTAACCCTTCGCTCTCGTCCTATGTAACTTATAATCTTCTCCACAACACTTATGTTGAGAAAGTTTTCTGATATACTTGTTTACTTTTTGTAGGGAAAGGTCCATGTAAGGCACTCCTATAATAAGTATACAGCAAACTCAAGTTGTTTGTGCTAGCTTAACCTTTCCTTCACTTAAGATATAATGACATCACGAATATTAATTTGATTATTTTTTATAATAGCACAATGTCATGAACACAGACACTTTTGGCAATGGTAGAAACTGTCAATTCATATCTATATTTTATCATAAGAAAACATAGTAGACCCCGATCGAACGGCTTCTAAAAACAGTCATCTGATCTGGGTCTACTCTATTTGCAAAGGCATAGAAAGGCATTTTTATGGAGTAAAGGCTTAACTCTTACAACGCTGAATTTTCAAATGGAATATTCCAAATTTCAAATAGGTCAAGCTTATGGAGAATATTTAGGGATGTTTTCTAAGGAAAAGTGTAACATGACAAACCTATGAGCACTCTCATCTGGGTCTACACTGTTTGTAAAGGACATTAGTGACTTGTGTCCCGCACTGTAAGGGTTAAGAGATGTCCATACTTATTTATTAGAGCGACAGACACACAGTTTGTGACCGATATTGATTTAAGGACAATGTATAAATACAGATCAGATTGAGGCAATAAAATATAAGAACCTGTTCAAAGTTTTCTGCCTTCCTGCTTAATTGAATTACTATAGGGCAAGTGACAAATTGTTTCTGAAGGCATCCAATGGTACATCAAAATTATCAGTTTAAATTTCATATCACATGTCTTTGCATACAAGCTTACATTTATTAATTTTTAATTTGTCATGTAGCTATATGTGAAATTTATAAATTAATTTTTGCATATCTTCAATTTCTCATGTGATGAAAAGCAATCTACATATAGTGCCTCTTTTGTTTTCTAAGGATACATAGTTTTAGTGACATTTTCAAAGCATAAGTTACACTGGTACATGTATATAGTCTATTATGTCTCATATATAGGCAAACCAAAAGATGATAATAAGTACCGATGTCCCACTTTAAGCCTTTCCCTCATATAAACGTGTTTTCACGCATTTGCAAACAGAGTAGACCCAGATGAGATGGCTCCTAGAGGAGCCGTCTGATCAGGGTCTACTCTGTTTGCTAATAGAATTTCAAAGATCTGTGTCTTTACTTTCTAAAATGGCTACAATATTCCACCTTCCATATTTCATTTTATCTATTTTGTCCATGAATAATCAGTAGGTATTGAAATTCGTAATAAACATAGAACAGGGAAAGGGTTAAAGAGCTGAATGCTATCATAAAATATGCACAACGAAAAGTTTATAGATCATTAATTATTATTTATTCTAAGGCACTGGAGGACCCCATCTTTAGTGTTTTAACCTATTAGCGCATATAGTATTACTCCATAAATAAGCTTTTCTATGCCTTTGCAAACAGAGGATGGTAGACCCAGATCAGATGGCTCCTATAGGAGCTGTTTGATCAGGGTCTGCTCTGTTTGCTTATGATATAGTACAGATATGATTCTACAGATTCTCCCATGGCAAAATATTTTCGTGTCCATATATATTTTTAACAATTAATCTAATTCATGGAAAAAAGGTTTAACTTCATCAAAGTGCCAAACTTCAGTTAATTAACCATTGAAGGTAAGTATAAAGTTTCATGTTGGAGGCAAACCAACAATAGCTGCAAAAGGTACAACTTTGTCTCTATAAGTCGGCATATATAGCATTTATTGGCATATTTGTTGCTTTAAACCCTTATTACTGAATAAATTGAATATTTATACACCCCTTTCCCAGTTCTATGTTAATTCCAAATTGCAATACCTACTGAATATTTGTGGACAAAATAGATCAATTCAAATATGGAAGGTGGAACATTGCAGCCATTTTAGAAAGTAAAGAATCATATCTATCAAATTTTTATAACCTCTAGGAGCCATCTGATCTGGGTCTGCTCTGTTTGCAAATGCCTGAAAACACATTTATATGAGAAAAAGGGTTAAACAGAGAACATATGTGGGTTAGTAAAAAAGTACAAGTTGGAAATATTCACCTCACAGCACCAGGTTCAACTGTCTCTCCGGTACTTGCGAAGACTAAATAAGTAACTAATGCAGCTACAGCAACAATAACACCTGAAAAAAAAGAAGAAAAGTAATACAGCCTCCTGACAATGATCCAGAAGAAGTCAGTGTTGAGCTTGATTTGTTTGTCGTTCTCTATTTAATCCCACCCCCTTTCCTCATAGAAAGGCCTTTTAATGCCTTGGCAAACAGAGTATACCAAGATCAAGCAGCTTCTGAAGGAGCCTTCTGATCAGGGTCTGCTCTGTTTGCTTCTGAGATTATAATAAATCTGACAATCTATTTATCACAATGCTTTCAACAAGAGGGCCAGAATGGCCCTGACATCGCTCACCAGGCAATCAGAGGAGGATTTTCAAAGTTTTCACTATATGTTTCTATAGAAAACTAGCCACTCCTGGGTGGGCCAATTTTGACCTACTAGGGGCATAATTTATACAACTTTTGTAGAGGACCTGAACATGATGCTATGTGCCAAATATGAAAGCTGAGAACCCTGTAGATTCAGAGGAGAAGATTTTCAAAGATGTCACTATATGTTTCTATTGAAAACTGGCTACCCCTGGAGCAGGGCCAATTTTGACCCCAGGGGCATAATTTATATAACTTTCGTAGAGGACCTGAACATGATGCTATGTGCCAAATATGAAAGCTGAGAACCTTTCAGTTTCAGAGAAGAAGATATTCAAAGTTTTACTATATATTTCAATAGAAAACAAGGCACCCCTGGGGCGGGGCCTATTTTGACCCCAGCAACATAATTTATATAAGGTTTGTAGAGGGCCTACTGATGATGGTATGTACCAAAGATGAAAGCTGAGAACCCTGTAGATTCAGAGGAGAAGATTTTTAAAGGTTCAAATTGTTGACGTCTGACGACGTCTGGGCGCCAACGGACGACGGACATCAGGCGATCACAAAAGCTTACCCTGAGCACAAAAGTGCTCTGGTGAGCTAAAAAATGATATTTACGAAGCGTCAAAAAGTGTCGATATGAGGGAATGGGTTAAACGAAAAGGATGATACAAGGACAGATAATAATAGACAAACAGAGATAAGATGCGTAGAATAAAGCATTTTTAAGAATTATTCCTTTATTTCTCCACCAAACCCTATGTTGTGACCACTCTTTAGAATCGTCTCAACATACTAAGGGTTTGGTGGAGAAAGAATTATTTTAGTATTTGAACACGCACCTTTATCTGTTGCTCCATACAAAGAAAAAGCATTGCACACCAATAAAGTGGAAGTGGATATTCAGTCTGCGTTGTTGTGTCCCAAACTCTAGACTAGTGCAATGTATTGCACAACGAAATTATCGTGTCTAATAATTTCACAATCTAAAACATGGTAGTTAAAGAAGTCAAATGTTACTTGTGGCAGGAAAGTGAAGGACGGTTGACAGCAAATTCTTTTGCATCATGTATCAGTGCTCCAGATAATTTTTGGCTACCATCAGAGGGGTTGGTTGTCACTTTGGTGACTCATTGTAAAAGCATGTTAATATTCTGAGAAACAAGAGGGCCATTGGCCCTATATCGCTCACCTGAGTTACAGTAATACATGTATATTGACATGTTAATTTTTGATTTTCAGTGGACAACATTTCTAGCAGATGAAATAAGCTTAGTGCACTGCTTTCACCCTTTCACTGCTGAATAAACTTGAACTGAATTCAGAATTAATACCAAGTGACTGGTTGACCAAGATCTAAACTGTTTACAACTTGTGCCATTTTTGCCTTAGCTCAAAATGCCTAAAACTGGTCTTTGAGAAATTCAAATGACTTCAATAAAGCTATGCAATTATACCTTGACCCAGGTATATAGGCAAATAAAGTGCTAGGCAGTACATAATGCCAGTTTTTGTGTGAAATGACCAATAAGAATATCTTTAAAAATCGTTTAACCCTTTCCCTCATATAAAGCTGTTTTTATGCATTAGCAAACAGAGTAAACTCAGATCAGACGACTCCTACGGAAGCTGTCTGATCTGGGTCTTCTCTGTTTCTTTTGACACAATATAGATCGGATTCTACAGTTTTTGTCAAAGCAAAAACTTCTCTTCAGAGAAATAATGTGTTTCACACATTAAAAATAAGAGTAGACTAGATCAGACGGCTGCTATAGAAGCTGTCTGATCAGGGTCTGCTCTGTTTACATTTGACAAGATATAGATTTGATTTTACAGTTTTTTTCAAAGTTTAAACTTCTATTTATGGCAATAACAATTTTTTTAAGCATTAGCAAACAAGAGTAGTCCCAGATCAATTTTTGTCAAAGCAAACAGGTTAAGGGTTAATAGGTGTTTAGAAATAATTCTAGCTCTAGGTGTGAATATCTGATGATAATTCAATTAAACAGGTCATTAGTATTTTTAACAATTGAAATTGAGAAGAGCTATGTCTACTGTTTTAATTAAGTTATATTTACTCAGTTATTTCATTAATATCATACAAGATTCAGACATTTTAGGACTTTTTAATGTGTTGTCATCAAATTTTATAAAAAAAAAGTTATATTTAAGATGCTTTTTGGGGCAGCAGACTTAATCCACAGTAGTAAGTTTAACACCTATCATTGTAGGGGGGGGAGGAGCATTCTATAATTAATGCTCCTTATCAGTAGATTTATTCAAAGAGGTAGGATCTGAAAAAAGCCTTTGTGATAAATAGAGCATTTGCTCCATAGGTGTAAATGCTCTATTTATCACCATGGTTTCAAATCTACACAATTCTGAAATTTTCCTTTTCTCTTATTAATGCTCCTTATCAGTAGATTTATTCAAAGAGGTAAAATAGTCACTTTATGAAACCATTGTGATAAATAGAGCATTTTCTCCATAGGAGTAAAATGCTCTATTTATCACAATGGTTTCAAATCTACACAATTCTGAAATTTTTCAAGAGGCAGATTCTGAAAATATCCTATGAGGGAATGGGTTAAAAAACAGTGTGAGCAAACAGAGACTAATTCTGAAGCAGACAACTTGATAGAGTTTTGACCAGGAACTTGACCTATTCAGTGATTATGCAACACAGATGGAGTGACCTCAATCCCTCTAGTTCAGAGGAACCTTTATAGTGTAAAATAATATTTTAAAGTATAACCAACTGGGCAGGGCCAATTTTAACCTCAGAACTATGATATTTACCAATGTCAATAAGGAATACTAAGTAAATCTATACACCAAATATCTAAGCTCTGTGACATGTAGTTTTTGACAAAAAGATTTTTGAAGTTTTCCCCATGCCTAACCTAAGTGAGGCCAGCATTCTGCTACTTGTACAGAAAACAACAGTCAGCTAGAAAAAACTGGCCACCCCTCGGGCCGTGGCGGGGCCAATTTTGACCCCAGGGGCATTATTTATATAACTTTTGTAGAGGACCTATAGGTGATGCTATGTGCCAAAGATGAAAGCTGAGAACACTGTAGATTCAGAGGAGAAGACTTTTAAAGTTCAAATTGTTGACGCCGGACGACGGACGACAGACATCAGGCGATCACAAAAGCTCACCCTGAGCACTTTGTGCTCTGGTGAGCTAAAAATAGATGACTGCTCATGATGAATTTTTTTTATAAATGAGACACAGTTTAAGGAAATCAGTGGTCAAATAAGCTTTCAAGAACGACTGCAGTGAATGAACCCATCAATTTTTTAGCACATTTCCGCCGGAGATGAATACCTTTTACTTATAATATAGAGCAGTGGTTGGGTCAGAAAACTATTTTTTGGTATGTTTTAGATACTTATGACATGTGATTAAAAAATTAATGTATTTGTGATGGAGTTGTTGTTGAGACATAGCATGCCAAGGGCACCTGTGCTTTGTACGAGCACAAGCTACATAACTTTTTATCAAAGTGCAAAATAAGAACATTTACAACAGTAACACTATTACATGATTGAGCAATGACATAATCTGTAGTATTGTGTTAATGTTTTGAGCTGTCACTGATCTGGATCCTGCTTTCTATTCCTTTTGAAGGAAGCTAGGCCTAGACCAGTGACATTAGGATTTATAAAGCAGTACAATACATGTGATGGTAAAAGTTCATGAGAGTGTTCAGAGGAACACATGTGTCACCTGCTTGCAACTGACACAAAATGTTTTAATATGCTTGAGTGCGAAACTCAGAACAAAGGGGAATAACTAAACAAGAGGGCCATGAGGCCCTGAAGCGCTCACCTGAGATAACACTCGCGCAGGGCCATTTTTGACCCAGAAGTCATCATTTCAACAACCTTGGTAGAGAACCACAAGGCAAAGCAGCAAGATCTTTAAAGGACTATGCAAAACTGATAAACCCCAGGGTGGGGCCATTTTGGTCTGGGGATCATAATTTGAAAAATCTTGGTACAGGACTATTAAATAATGATATATACCAAATATCAATGGCCTGGGCATTTTAGTTTAAGAGAAGATGTTTGAAGAGCCTGGGGCAGTGTTGCAGCCAGGATGCACGATCGCCCGATTCCCCCCTTTTTCTGAAAAAATCCCCCCTCTTTTTCACTGGAGGGGGCGCCTAGTTGCGCACTAAAGTTTCAATATTACTTTGCTAAAAATTTCCCTCCCTCAGGCTGTCGAAACAGTTTGTAGCGAGTTGTTGTTGTTGTACAGTATTTCCCTCCAATGTCTGGAGAACCGTGACGTGTTCCGTCCCGTAGATATTCAGAGTGTGGAATTAAAGATTTTAAGAATTTTAAGAAAAATGCACCCCACCACTTTCTAGCACTTGATCTCACTGGAGTATACGTGAAAGGATGAAAGGGTTACATCCCTGCCTACTTTGCTTACTTATACTTATAATGAAGATAATATGAGGATAAAATAAGTACAGCATAAAATATACAATTACTACTGGCATTACAAGGGTCAAATTAGTGCACAGTTAACAGACCCCAACGACACTGGATGAGGTGTCCATTCTTCCCATCAGCACTTCAAGCGCATGGAAAGCAATCATTATATAGTGTTACTAGAACAGCTGTTACTATGTACATAGAGATGAGTTAAAGAGTACCATTTACTGACTTCGTAAATAGCAATGAGACTACATAGACATATCTATCTCTTCCTGTACCAGGAACTCAAGAAGTGGGATTCAAGCTTATATATACTAATTAAAAACACAAATGTCTTGAGGATTCATACCTTGATTAGTGTATGAGTGACTCACTGATCCTCATTACCTTGTATACATTGACATTTCTGGCCATGACCCATGGGGTATGCTTAAGCCATGCAAATGATGTACACCCTGACCAGAGGACTCGTCATTGAGTTCATCTAATATGGGTTCACCCTATTTGCCACTCATAGCAGACAGCAACACTTCAACCTGGCCACATTACAATAGATTGCACCATCGCATTCTGGCAAGTCCATATAGTACCAGCCAAGCTTGCTATGTTGAGTGGCCTTCATGGAAAGAGGTGTTTAGTGAGTCAAACCTGTTTAGCCCAATCAGCCCTTCGCCAATTTCGCACATTATCTGAGGGAGCTGCACATGAGACAAAAGGAAAATTTTAGCGGTCAGAGGCGAACAACGCAAGTCCTGAGTCTAGAGTTCATGAGGAACGCTCAGATCAGGTTATGCGTTGTCTGCCATATCGCATATAGCCCCTTCATATGGGAGTGTATTCGGACCACCTAAGAGTCCCAGAATGATTGTCTGAAGGCTGGGGTGAATAAGCAAACAGATTAATGTACGCCGTGTTGTGCTTAACTATTCAGCACTCTTTACAATCTGTACATTATGAGGTTTCTTAAATAGCTTTGCTACCTCTGGACTCAGCCAGTGACTGAAGTGCTTGTGTGCGCTTGATGTGCAGGGCATATGTCATTCCTCTGGACACAGATTCCAGCTTTGGAAGCAGGCCAGGTTGCAGCTTGGCTGGTATCCTTGTTGGGTGTGTACAGTCAAGTACCAATGCGGTCATGGCTTTAGGAGAAGATACCATTGCAAGGACCTCCGCGTCAGTACAGTTCTCCGATAGCAGTTTCATGAGGGAATCAGTGAAGGGCTTCCTGGTTTCCTTTAGGAAAACGCAATTACATAAGAAGTGCTGTAGATCTTCTGGGCCCCCCTTACAAAGAATACAGGTTGGGTCCACTGCAAACTGATTAAATTTTGATCTGTCTGCTTGGAGAGTATTCTTGCCTTTATTCCAGCCTTTTGTACAGACACTGGGTCATGCCTAGCATTCTCCCATATCGGGTGGATCTTGCCTTGCGAAAAGTGGTCGCCACTTATGAATTTCGTTGTGGATCTCTCATTAGCCATATCCATGACATATGATCTCCAGTATGGCTCAACATGGGTTTTCACAAGCATCTTCCAGTCATCCTTGCTGTATGATTGATTGTCATTGAGAAGACTGTAGCAGTCTGGTAGGTCATACTTCACTAGCAGTTTCTTTAAATATATGAACCAGCTTTTCGATGAATCGTCTTTGACCAGAAATTGGCGCTCAGCAACCTGTCTCTCCACCGAATCATTCCTTAGAATGTTCCCGAGGAGAGACAGAGTTCGCTTGTGGATCTCAGCCTCTATTGGCAGTTGCCCGGATAGCAGGTATATAGCTGCATCGGCCGCTCTGTCCGGAAGGCTCTTCAGCTTTTTGAGACACCTCTTATGGAATTGGTTCAACCTTTTGACGTCACCTACAGTCAAGGTGACTGCATCCAGGCCATATAATAAGCGTGGCACAACATAAGTTTTGAAGATTGAAATTGACACCTGGGGGTTCAGTCCATTCACTCCATGAAGTCCAGCTCCCATCAGAGAATACATGCATTTCCTTGCCGAATCGATTCTGCAGTCAATGGCTCCAGCATGATTTGAAGTAGAGTGAGAGTCTCTTTGTATACCTAGATGAATACAGTCCTGCACAACCTCTATTGCCTTGTTATTTAGCCTAAATATATCTAGTCCATTCCAGTGACAGGGGTGAATTGAAGATCATTACTTTGGTTTTGCTTTCACTGATGGAGTATCTTTCTGCATTAGCATACATTTCCTGAATTTCAAGCATGGCTTGCAAGTCATCTGCAGTGGTTGCCAATAGTAGAATGTCATCAGCGCATGTTGGGGTGCCACAGTAATGGGGTCCAATCTTCAGTCCAATTTGACTCTTCTGATACAGATCTAGAAGGGGATTGATGAACATCTTGTATGCCACTGGGGAAATGATGCCCCCTTGACGTACACCCTGGCCTTCAATCAATTGTCTTGACACAGCCCCATCCCATTTGACGACCGATGACATGTCTGTATAACCGTCCTGCAAGGTTAGCCACTGGTTTCCCTCAAGTCCCGCACAGTGCAGTTTTCCATTCGAGCACTGGTAAAGCTTTCAATTCATATCGAATCTGAACCGGATGTTTGTCAACTGTCATGTATAGGTAAGGCTAAAACGCGGTTCGGTACAGTAACTTGGCTATCATATTCTATGGGACCTCGGCAATTCCAGATACGTGAACAGTTGTCTGTCCAAGATCTACAGTTTTTTGTGACTACTTTGTTAATTAATTGTGCTTATGATAAAACAATAAAACATCACTCACAACTGATAATTTATAACTCGCTGAGTGAAGTAATTTTTGCCTGTCTCGGTCCGACTTTTAGTCTATGCCCGTAACCTATATAATCAAATGAAAACAGTAAAAATGTGTTTGCTGTAAAAATCGTCAAAAACATTATCTTAAAGAAAAATCAGCGACTACTTTGGAGTAGATACCCTTCCTATAACCAAATTCAGCCCAAATTCAAGTGTCAAAGATACATAACCGAGGTATTCCTCTTCTACGAGTCACAGACAGATTAGTCCTGTAAAAAGCGACGAAATCGCCAGTGTCGAACCCATTGCGCTAGATTTGCATTGATATTGTTGTGAAATAAAAATCCATCCCCTATTTTGAACAAATCGCCCCTAATTTTCAAAGGGAGGGGGGAAAATCGCCCCTCTTTTTTAAATCCTGGCTGCAACACTGCTGGGGGCAGGGCCATTTTCGACCCAGGGATCATGATTTGAACCATCTTTTGTAGAGGACCATTAGATCATAGTACATACAAAATATCAAAGCTCTAGGCTTTACATTTTCAGAGAAGAAGATTTTCCTATGCAAAACTGATAAGCCCTGGGGCAGGGCCATTTTCAACCCAGGGGTTATGATTTTAACAATCTTTGTAGAGGACCATTAGATGATGCTAGATGCCAAATATTAAAGGTCTAGGCCTTACAGTTTCAGAGAAGAAGATTTCTAAACATTTTCCTATGAAAAACTGATAAGCCCTTGCCCCTTGGGCGGGGCCATTTTTGGTCCTGGGGTCATAATTTGAACAATATTTGTAGAGGACCATTAGATCATGCTACATACCAAATATCAAAGATCTAGGCCTTACAGTTTCAGAGAAGAATTCTAAACATTTTCCTATGAAAAACTGATAAGCCCTTGAGCAGGGCCATTTTTGTATTCTTTGCGAAGCAATAGAATACAAAGGTGGCGTTCCACAGCCTAATCCATGGTACCCTCACCAACCTGACAAAATAGTGCAATTTACTGACCTGCATTCAATGGATACAAAGGGTGTTTAACCCTTTCCCTGTTCTGTATTTAGGCCAAATTTCAATACCTACTGAATATTCATTAACAAAAGTTATAAAGAAATATGGTAGGTGGAACATTGTAGACATTTAAGAAAGTAAAGAAACAGATCTATCCGATTCTTTTAGCAAACAGAGCAGACCCTGATCAGACGGCTCCTATGCGTGAAAACACGTTTATATGAGGGAAAGGGTTAATAAAGTGACATCCGGAACCAATCGTGGTATACTATATCTGACATGAAAATGCCTCGTAACACAAGCTTCCGCTTAGTATGTGCAAATATCAACAAAACAGACAAAATATAGCAATGTGTAAGAAGGGCGCACGGATGTACAAATATCAGTCACATGAAGAAATCACGTGATCATAACATGAGTGAAAATACTCAATGAATAAAGAAGCCTTATGCAAGCGATTAGGTAATCACGCCCATAACTGCGAGTGGTCAGTGTGATAATAAGCATAGTGGGAAACGGCTAAAGTGTCAGCTGCAACTGTATCATCAACTGGATAGAGTGTTAATGCCTTCCCTTATAGATACGCAATTCCATGCCGAAGCGAACTTATTCGATATCAGATTGATACCATGCAAAGAATACTGCAGCGTCTACAACGCTTTGATTGGTCCTGGGGTCAAAATTTGAACAATATTTGTAGAGGACCATTAGATCATGCTACATATGAAATATCAAAGGTCTAGGCCTTACAGTTTCAGAAGATTTTTAAAGATTTTCATATGAAAAACTGATAAGCCCTTGGGCAGGGCCGTTTTTGGTCCTGGGGTCATAATTTGAACAATATTTGTAGAGGACCATTAGATCATGCTACATACCAAATATCAAAGGTCTAGGCCTTAGTTTCAGAAGAAGATTTTTAAAGATTTTCCTATGAAAAACTGATAAGCCCTTGGGCGGGGCCATTTTTGGTCTGGGGTCATAATTTGAACAATATTTGTAGAGGACCGTTATATCATTCTACATATAAAATATCAAACGCCTAGGCCTTACAGTTTCAGAGATGAAGATATTCAAAGATTTTCCTATGAAAAACTGATAAGCCCCGGGACAGGGCCATTTTTGGCCCGGGGGTCATAATTTGAACAATCTTTGTAGAGGACCATTAAATGATGCTACATACCAAATATCAAAGGTCTAGGCCTTACAGTTTCAGAGAAGAAGATTTTTTAAGGATTTTTCTATGAAAAACTGATAAGTCCCGGCCGGGGCGAGGCCATTTTTGGTCCGGGGGTCATAATTTGAACAATATTTCGTTCTCCCTAACCACTGATGCTTCTGACAAAGTTCCATTAAAATCCGATCAGGGATTTCAGAGGAGATGTTTTTTGAAAATGTGGCCGGACGACGGACACATCGCGATCACAATAGCTCATCCGGAGCCTTTGGCTCAGGTGAGCTAAAAAGTATCACATGCATATTGATGGACCTTAGTTACATCAATACATCAGTGGTCCTTAATGAGAGGAAGATACATGTGAAATTTGAAAGCTCTATAATGATTAATTTAGAAATTACAGCCAAAAAAGTAAGTGTGAAGAATATCAGAACAAAAGGAAATAACTACAAGAGTACCGCATACGGTACATAATACGCCCACTTGCAAACTTTCTCTGATTCAACATGCCTTATAAGTGTTGACATTTTCTAATCTGTGCTTCAGATCTTGATTTCCATATTAAGGTGATACTATTTTTAAAAAAATTGAAGTGAATAACTTATTAAATAAAAAAGTTACAGCTAATCCTCATATTTGCAGATTTTTGAAAAGTGCAACAGCCATTATAAACTCTGTAAAAACAAACTGAATGAACCTCAAAATAAACTCAGCTTCAGATTTTATTGCTTAAAACATTTCTGTTAAGTTTCATTTATATCATTTTAATAGTTTTCCCAGAAAACAAGAGACGAACTAAAAGCTGACCGACAAACAAAGCAACAAACACACAAAGTTCAAGGACCATAACTTTAGAATAAAATGACTTACCAAACACCCGGCAATATATGTGAAAATTCATATTAAGGTTTAACCATATAAAACAAGAAATATCTTTTAAAAAGATATTCAGCGGCATTCAAATATTGACATAATGTACAAAACAATAATGATATTAAATCTCTGCCAACTTAATTTCAATGTTTCGAGATTCTGTTAGTACAGGGAACTAGATCTATGAAGGGTTGCTTGTAATTATACTAGCAGAGAAGCATGCAATGGAAATGACTTGGAGTATAATAAGCAATTATGGAAAAAATCAAGTTACTTTTATAGGAATACACTATTAAAATGTACAATGTCAAAGTATTTTTTTTAAAACTATCTGAAGTTAGTTCTTCATTTACCTATTATAAAAAATTACTTGAAAGCATGTATATTTATATTGATATGAAGATAACTAATTGAATACACTTTAAATACAGCATACAGAATTTAGTTTTTGTTTGTGCAGAGGCTGTAATTACTTAAAGAAAGGTATTTATCTATAGCCTGGATCAATGCATGAATTGACGTGTGTGCATCATCATTAGTGACACCATTAACTGAATATACAGTCAAACCTGTCTTAGCGACACATTGTTTTTAGCGACATCCTGTCAGATGCGACAGTATTTCCTTCCTCCCGATGTATTTTCCTCTATATTTCAACTGTATATAGCGACACACTGGCAGATGCGACATACAACACTAAATTTGTACTCCCAACTCGGCAAACGACATTGTTTTTAGCGACAATGAGCTTTCACTGTATCATTGTGTTTGTACTTAATTGCCCTCATTAACGTGTCAAAGGATTAATGCCCAATGTGATAAGGGATTATCTGGTCCAGTTGGTCTGTTAGTCTCAATACTGTTAGAGTTTTTATAGCTAGCTATACCCAACCATAAAATTTTGATAATGAACTGCGCTTTAATCATCCATTTATTTATACCGGAAATCGGTCATAATGTCGTAATTGGCTATTCTAGTGATTTAATTGCCAAATTGGTTTCATAACTTGACAAGAAGTTAACCAAACCACTTTAAAAGGTTTATTTCATTATAACATATATTGTATTCTCATAATTAAGATACAGACATATAGAAATGTGCCTCTGCTTCCCTGTCAAAGACAGGTGTGTTTGGCCTCGTTGTGGCAATGGGCCGAAACGCTTCGAAAAACTATGAGGCTTCTGATTTTCATGAATTTGTTTTGTGCACAAACTTACTTTTTATTAATAGAATTATTGATAAGGACACTAAAGTAGTAACATCATAAAATAGTTTATTCCATTCCAAACCCTAAAAAAGTAATACCTAGATATAAATTTGAAATGTCATCAGTTTTCGCGAAGAATGTCGATCAATACAACATGGACCCTGGGCCCATGAAATTTTCAACCTGAATTCAAAGACACCCTGTGAGATACGACACTTTTGGCTTTCTCCCAAACTATGTCTCTAAAAACAGGTTTGACTGTACATGTATTTTTAAAACAATATAAAGTTAGCTATCTCAACCTACTACTCGATCCAAAGCGCCAGGTGATAGAGCCGTAACAATAGCCTTCAGTAAGTAGCTTTATATCACAGAGAGCGAATAACCAGAGCCTTAATTGGTGCTGTGGTCGGGGATAGTAATTAATACTATTAATGCCACTACTCTAATATACTAAACAACATTTCTTCTGTATTTCCTATAGCATTGCCTGTGAATTATGGTGGTTTCAGCAAACTACCTGTTCGTCAAAGTGGATGTGATCAAATGTGGTATTAAATTGATAGCAAAATGATAATAAATGTTTAAAAGTTTAATAGTGGTTTTGGCAAACTGGCAATAATGCTCAGCAATCATTACCATGAGGTGATAAGTACGATAATGGGTTAGGAACTGATACAAAGTATGACACACCAAAATTGAATAGTCAAAATTGATCCACATCTTTTGAGGATAATAGATCTATACAGTTTTATTCAGTAATATTGTTTATGTATTATATACTCTAGTTTTGATAATGACCAAAGTATGAATAATTCATATTGTTTTTCCGGTCATGGTAATAAACAACTATGTGACTACAGTATTGTACATGTATTTGAATCCACCAAAAGTTGAACTAAACAACATCTTGACTGAAAACAAAAAGCATAAAGTGAGTGGCAAACAGTTTGGACCAAACCAAGACTAAAATTAAAACTGAATGGGATAGTAAATCATTAGTAATGTGTTATGTGGTCTGGGGCTGTTTTAATGACTAAACAATGTGACTATAGTATTTGAAAGCACCTCTTTATCACTCATTGTACCTAAGGTTGAGTAAGTGTGAATATGTCACCTGCTTAGCTAATATCCTGATCTGCATAAACCAAAACAAATGGACCACATATCAATATTTAACATATAGATAGTTATTTAATGATTTTGATTATTCAATTTTTGCTTTTTAATACAAATTTTCAATTTTTATCGAAACGTCCTTGGCCGAATAAATAGATGGCCAAAACGTCCTGGGTCGAAACATCCGGGGCGAAACTTCCTATGCCGAAACGTCCTACATTCAGTTTGGCCATGTGTAGAGGCATTATAAAAAGGCTGTATGCCAGTCAAGGGATTAACTAATGAAAATACGGTTTACTAGAAAATACTATGAGGTCATATGCAAATTACAATGTAACATAGTTTCTGATTGGTGGAAAACTAGAACAAACGTGAAAATAGACAGCTAACCGCTGAAAAAATGAAGTAAATATCATTTCAAATGAAAAAGTTATGGCCAACCCCATATATATTTGCATAGATTTGCATTATATCTTTTAAATGCAAGGGCCTTAACTCCGAAACGACATATCAAATGAACCTCAGAATCGACTTAGCTTCAGGTCTTGATGCATTAAACATGTGTGTGAAGTTTCATTAATATCTGTCTAACAGTTTTCCCAGGAAACAGCGGACAAACTATATGCATATATTTGCATTATTTTTAAGTAAAAGGGTCATAACTCTGAAACGAAAAATCAAATGAACCTCAGAATCGACTCAGCTTCAGATCTTGATGCATTAAATATTTGTGTGAAGTTTCATTAATATCTCTCAAATAGTTTCCCAGAAAACAGCGGACAAACTATTCATATGTATTTACATTATTTTTTAAGTAAAATGGCCATAACTCCGAAACGAAAAATCAAATGAACCTCAGAATCGACTCAGCTTCAGATCTTATTGCATTAAACATTTGTGTGAAGTTTCATTAATATCTCTCATATAGTTTTCCCAGAAAACAGCGGACAAACTATATGCATATATTTGCATTATTTTTTAAGTAAAAGGGTCATAACTCTGAAACGAAAAATCAAATGATCCTCAGAATCAAGTCAGCTTCAGATCTTGATGCATTAAACATTTGTGTGAAGTTTCATTAATATCTCTCAAATAGTTTTCCCAGAAAACAGCGGACAAACTATTCACATGTATTTACATTATGTTTTAAGTAAAAGGGCCATAACTCCGAAACGACAAATCAAATGAACCTCAGAACTGACTCAGCTTCAGATCTTGATGCATTAAACATTTGTGTGAAGTTTCATTAATATCTCTCATATAGTTTTCCCAGAAAACAGCAGACAAACTATATGCATATATTTGCATTATTTTTTAAGTAAAAGGGCCATAACTCTGAAACGAAAATTCAAATGAATCTCAGAATCGACTTAGCTTCAAATCTCGATGCATTAAACATTTGTGTGAAGTTTCATTAATATCTCTCAAATAGTTTTCCCAGAAAACAGCGGACAAATTATTTGCATTGCATTTACATTATGTTTTAAGTAAAAGGGCCATAACTCCGAAACGACAAATCAAATGAACCTCAGAATTGACTCAGCTTCAGATCTTGATGCATTAGCTTCAGGTCATAACTCATATAGTTTTCCCAGAAAACAGCCGACAAACTATTTGCATTTTTTAAGGACAAGGGCCATAACTCTGAAATGAAAAATCAAATGAACCTCAGAATCAACTCAGCTTCAGATCTTGATACATTAAACATTTGTGAGAAGTTTCATTAATATCTGTCAAACAGTTTTCCGAGAAAACTGCGGACAAACAAAATGTTGACGGACGAACGAACGAACGGACAGGGCCACGCCAATATACGACCACCTTTATTAGGTGGGCGTACAAAAAAAGTATTGTATCCAGAGTAATGGACCTTAGTTACATCAATGGTCCTCAATAAGAAGATGACACATGTGAAATTTGAAAGCTCTATAATAATTAGTTTAGAAATGACAGGCAAAAAAAAGTGTGATGAAAATCAGAACAAAAGGGAATAACTCAAAAAGTAGTGTATGCAGAGTGATGGACCTTAGTTACATCAATGGTCCTCAATGAAAGGAAGACACATGTGAAATTTGAAAGCTCTATAATGATTAGTTTAGAAATGACAGCCAAAAAAAGAAAGTGTGACAGACAGACGGACAGACAGACGGATGGACAGATGACGGAAAAGTGATCCTTAAGAGACACACTGCCTCTCGGCAGGTGACACAAAAATGTTCTCTAAGTGACATCACAGAACACCTAAGAAGTAACTGGTTAATCATTTTTGACTTATGTCAAAGGTGACCAACATCACATTGGATACAGACCAGTGTCTTTCAGTGCGTGGCATGGTACCATTGTTTACTTTTGCCATTTACTAGCAAGATTTAACCCTTTCCCTGTTGAATATTCTAGTAAGAAATTATAACATCATGAATATATAATTATTAGCTGATATTTATAATGGTGCAATTTTTTATGCACACAATAAATTTGTTTTTTGTATTGACAGCTATTATAATTTAACAAGATGAGAACAAACCTAGAGTTAGAAACCCTTGAGCATGTGTCTAATCGTAATGTATAAAGTGGTTGAAGGGTTGGTTTCAACAACAGCAAAAGCCTCATCATACCCTCTGGAAAAACTAAACAATACACCAACTCCTTCTTTGTGGATACCACAATACATTGGAACCACCTACCCGACCAGGTCGTAAGCGCAAACTCACTGGAGGCCTTCATAACCGGTGTCATGATTCACCAAATCGGATCATATTGGACCAGATCTGACCTGATATTTACCAAATCGGACCTGATATATTTCAGAATTTGTCAGGAATAAAAAACAGAATGAAGGATGATAAAGTTGATAAATACCGATTCATAAACATACATGTACATAATAAGGGCGGCTGTGTGTTTTGTATGTGGTGTTTCCCCTGTTTGTTTCTGAGTTTGTAAATTATACTTGACATTTTCTGCAATGACCAACACTAGTCTTTACGTGATGAATGAAAGATGAATCTAATTAATGGTGACATTAATTGTTATTTCTTAGGATTAACATATTGGATCCAGATCATACGGTTCCTGTGGGAGCCAACTGATCAGGGTCTGCTCTGTTTGCTTCTGAGTTTGACATTTACTGCAATGACCAACACTTTACGTGACGAATGAAAAATGAATCTAGTTTAAATGGTGACGTCGCCATTTATTGCTCTAACATAGTAGGCACATATCAGGCGGCTCATGTAGGTGCAGACAGGTCAGAGTCTGCTCTGTTTGCTTCTAAGTTTGCAAAAAAGACTTGAAATTTTCTGCAATGACTCTTATTAATATAACGGTGATGTTGTTATTTATTACACTAATATAGTAGACCTTAGATGAGACGGCTCATGTAGGAATTAACCGACTGATCAGGGTCTGCCCCGTTTGCTTTGGAGTTTTTACACTAACATAGTAGACCCTGATGAGACGGCTCATGTAGGAACCAACTTATCAGGGTCTGCCCTGTTTGCTTCCGAGTTCTTACAGTGTCTACACTGTCTGTCAGAAAGGCAAACAGAGTTGAACTAGAGGTTTTTGTCAAAAAAACGGATGTCTCCCCTCTAATAAAAACAATATGTAAAGGGAAATCACTAAAAATGTTATGGTCTTGATGAATGATACTTCCCCTCATTATGCGTTTTCCACACTACATTTTTCAAGAAGAAAATGATAACAGCTAATAACTCCAAAAATACTGATACCAGATTTATGGCCCTTGTGCATGACACTTACTTTCATCATGCTCTTTCCAAAAATAAAATGTCGTTCCAATAGCATCAGTCGAACAGGAGTTATTGATCGGCCAAAAAATGTAACAAAGAGCAATAACTCCAAAAGTATTGAAGCCAGAATTATGGCCCTTGTTCATGACACTTTCTCTCATCATGCTCTTTCCATGTATGAAGTTTCAATACGATGGCAAGAGCCATGTAGGAGTTATCGTCCGGACAAGAAAGAATTAAACAAATGTACAAGAGGCAATAACTCTAAATTTATTGAAGCTCGAGTTAAGGATCTTATGCATGACACTTTCTCTTATTATGATCGTTCCATGTATGAAGTTTCACTCCAATGGCATGTGTCACATAGGAGTAATCATCTGGACAAAAAATTGTGATTGTTTTTACAAAGGGCAATAACTCCAATATTAGTGAAGCCAGAGTTATGGACCTTGTGCATGACACTTCCTTACGTTATGATCTTTCCATATATGAAGTTTCAATCCAATAGCATGAGCCATATAGAAGTTATCGTCCGGACAAAAAAGTGTGATTTTTTTACAAAGGGCAATAACTCCTATATTAGTGAAGCCAGAGTTATGTACCTTCTGCATGACACTTCCTCTCGTTATGATCTTTCCATATATGAAGTTTCAATCCAATGGCATCAGGCATATTGAAGTTATTGTCCGGACAAAAAATTATGATATTTTTTACAAAGGGCAATAACTCCAATATTAGTGAAGTCAGAGTTATGGACCTTGTGCATGACACTTCCTCTCATTATGCTCTTTCCATATATGAAGTTTCAATCAACTGGCATCAGGCATATTGAAGTTATCGTCCGGACAAAAAATTATGATATTTTTTACAAAGGGCAATAACTCCAATATTAGTGAAGCCAGAGTTATGGACCTTGTGCATGACACTTCCTCTCGTCATGATCTTTCCATATATGAAGTTTCAATCCAATGGCATGAGCCATACAGGAGTTATCGTCCGGACAAAAAAAGTGTGATTTTTTTTTACAAAGGGCAATAACTCCAATATTAGTGAAGCCAGAGTTATGGACCTTGTGCATGACACTTCCTCTCATTATGCTCTTTCCATATATGAAGTTTCAATCAACTGGCATCAGGCATATTGAAGTTACCGTCCGGACAAAAAGTGTGACAGACAGATGGACAGACGGACAGACGGACGGACGGACGGACAGACAGACGGACAACTCTCACGAAAACAATATGTCTCCCCCATATAAATATGGGGGGAGACATAATTAACAGTGTTCCATTGTCCATTATAAAAATGAGATTGAAACACTTAGGTTGATGCAGCGGTGTTTGTTAATTTATTATTAAATAAGGAATATTAACTGTGCCAATAGCTTCTATTTAAAAAGAGGTTATTGCTGGTCCCCACTACCAGGCCGGTAAAGCAGGAGGGGTGTTTCCAATTTTAACTATATACCAATTTAAATATATTTCTATTGTGTTTTCATTCAATTCCTTTCCATTTTTCTAGTGGCAAAAAGGAAGGTACATACAAGATTGTGCATTTATTACTGGACATATCGTGTTACTGTTGGTGTAATTCAAAGGAGTTTATCCTACTATAACCATAATACCCACAACAAGAGGGCCATATGATAGCCCTGATATCAGACAATCAGACAAGTTTTTCAAAGTTTTCACTATATCCACCCTTGGGACAGAGCCAATTTTGACCTGGTCATCCCAAAGGAGTTTATCATACTATAACCATAATACCTACAAGAAACAACAAAATCGACAAATAAATGACTTTAAAACTTGCATTGCGTGTTTTCTTTCCATTTCTCCGGTGGCGAAATGGACTACACTTTTAGTAATTACACGATTGCAGAGTTTATATATGAGGGAAAGGGTTGAAGAGGTTCATTAATGATCAATTGGACCAATCGTATCATAGCTCATATTGTTCTTTTTCTTTATTATTTTACAATAATTGCAAGCAATCACATTGATTATGTTGTCCTGAGTTAGACTTAAAACAACCAAAATATCATGAATCTGTACATGTGAATGGAGATGTAAAGAGTGTTAGTATAGTTAAAAGATAAAAGCAGATTGTTAAATTATTTGATAACCGATTTTTTAAGTATTGATAGGTTGTGACACATGGCAGGTGACAGTTAAAGTTTAACACTGCCTTTATAAAAGAGTACCTAATCAGCAGGTGCTAATCCGATTAATGTATCGCTGATAACCAGCGGCACATGTCAGAGATATGCTGTTTTTCTTAAAGGGTCTACTCAAGTTCTTCCATGAAATTTCAAGAAACATTGACGTCAGGAATATTAAATTAGAATATCACATGGACATCTAAATATGAGTCACATCTATATTATATCATAAGCAAACATAGCAGATCCTGATCAGAAGGCTCCTATGAGAGCTGTCTGATCTGGGTCTTCTCAGTTTTCAAAGGCATAGAAATGCATAGATATGGAGTAAATTGTTAAAAACAGTCTGCATATAAAAATATGATCTTATATACAGTTTGTACAATAAAACCTCTCAATTACGACTAGTATTAGCAGATTAAATGAAGGTTTGACCGGGCTATTGCTTTCTGGTCTCATGCAGTGGTCATAGCAGAGAGGTTTTACTTTACAGGTACACTGTACGAGGTATGTGATCAAAACACGAACATATGTACAAGACCCAAAATTGTTGAGTTTGGAAGTCTAGTCGCATGTGGAAAACATACATCTAGTGCCTTCACTTGAGCTTGCTCTTCGTCTGACTAGAACAACAAATTTGTTTGATCTGTGTCCATCAATTTTGATTGCAAGCGTGATGTAAGTTTATGGTAGGAATCAAAGTTCCCATCCCAGTGAAGCATCATAGGACAAATAAAAAATAAGGCATTTTGAAAAGAAAAACAAACATGAACATAAGGGCCATGATGGCCCTAAATCGCTCTCCTGGTTACTATAGATTTATGCATACACTGTATTTCTATGTAAAAATAAGTCAGCTTCAGATTGGGGCCAATATGAAAACAAAGGCCATAATTTTAATCTTAATAAAAGAACTTTAGATGATGCCAGGGGCGGGGCAATTTTGGTCCTGGGGTCATAATTTGAACAATCTTGGTAGAAAACCATTAGATGATACTACATACCATTTCAAAGGTCTAGGCCTTACAGTTTCCGAAAAGAAGATTTTTAAAGATTTACCTATAAAAAACTGATAAGCCATGGGGCGGGACCACTTTTGGCCCTGGGGGTAACAATTTTAACAATCTTTGTAGAAAATCATTAGATGATGCTACATACCAAATATCAAAGGTTTAGGCTTTACAGTTTTGGAAAAGAAGATTTTTAAAGATTTTCCTATGAAAAACTGATAAGCCCCATGGCGGGCCATTTTTGGTCCGGGGGTCATATTTTGACCAGTCGTTGTAGAGGACCATTAGAGGATGCTACATATTAAATATCAATGGTCTAGGACATAGGGTTTCAGAGAAGAAGAATTCTGAATATTTTCCTATGAAAAACTGATAAGCCCCGGGGCGGGCCATTTTTGGTCCGGGAGTCATGATTTGATCAATCTTTGTAGAGGGCCATTAGATGATGCTACATATCAAATATCAAAAGTCTAGGCCTTACGGTTTCAGAGAAGAAGATTTTTAAAGATTTTCCTTTGAAAAACTAATAAGCCCTGTGGCGAGGCCATTTTTGGTCCGGGGTCATAATTTGAACAACCTTTGTAGAGGACCATTAGATGATGCTACATACCAAACATCAAAGATCTAGGTCTTATGGTTTCAGAGAAGAAGATATTTAAAAAAAATCCTATGAAAAACTAATAAGCCCCAGGGCGGGGCCATTTTTGATTAGGGGGGTCATAATTTGAACAATCTTTGTAGAGGGCCATTAGATAATGCTACATACCTAATATCAAATATCTAGGCCTTACCGTTTCAGGGAAGAAGATTTTTAAAGATTTTCCTATGAAAAACTGATAAGCCCTGGGGCGGGGCCATTTTTGGTCCGGGGGTCATAATTTGAACAATCTTTGTAGAGGACCATTAGATAATGCTACATACCTAATATCAAATATCTAGGCCTTACCGTTTCAGGGAAGAAGATTTTTAAGTAAATTGTGGACGACGCACATACACACGACGACGGACGCTGGAATCTGCCCCCCTCACAATACCTCACCTGGCACTTTGTGCCAGTTGAGCTAAAAAGGATCGATACGAGCAGTGAAAGGGCCAAAAGACTCAGACAGCAAAAATTGCTGACGACGTTTTCGATGGACGGACGTACCTGTATTTGATAAGATTTTTTGTGGTATATAATAAAATCCAAAGTACCGAGAATTGGGTACATGTATTTAAAAAATATACATGTATTTCAATGCTGACAGATCTATAGCGGGTTTAGGGGCAGCAACTTTGCGAGTGCTACAAGACCCAAACATTTAATAACACAATTTAACTTTCTTATTCGGCAAACGTAAAATAAACTTTCTTATTCGGCAAACGTAGAATAAAATCCAAAGTACCGAGAGTTCGGTATTTAAAAAATATATTTCAATGCTGACAGGTCTATAGTGGATTATGGGGCAGCAACTTTGCGAGTGCTACAAGACCCAAACATTTAAACACACAATTTAACTTTCTTGTTCGGCAAACGTAGAATAAAATCCAAAGTACCGAGAGGACAGTATTTAACAAGATGTGTTTGTGAAACACTATGCCCCCTCGATATGATATTTGACCCTAAAGGATGACCTTGATCTTGACATGTTACCACTCAAACTGTGCAGCTTCATGGGGCGCACATGCATACCACATCTGTATCTCTTCTGGTTCAAAAGTTATGGCCAATGTCAAAGTTTGTGACCTTTGACCATGAAGGATGACCTTGACATGTTACCTCTCAAACTGTGCAGCAAAATGAGAAACACGTATACCAACTATCAAGTCTGTATCTCTACTGGTTCAAAAGTTATGGCCAATGTTAAAGTCGGTGACCTTTGACCCTGAAAGATGACCTTGACCTTGAAATGTCACCCCCTAAAATGTGCAGCTTCATGAGATACACATGCATACCAAATATTAAGACTTTATCTCAATTGGTTCAAAAGTTAGGGCCAATTTGAAGTTGGTGACCTTTGACCCTGAATAATGACCTTGACATTTCACCCCTCACACTGTGCAGCTTCATGAGATACACAATCATGCCACATATCAAGTCTCTATCTGTACTGGTTCAAAAGTTATGACCAATGTTAAAGTCGGTGATTTGACCCATGTGTTTGACCTCTGACCTTTAAAGATGACCTTGACCGTGACATGTCACCCCTCAAAATTTGCGGCTTAATGAGATACATATGCGTGCCAAATATCAAGTCACTAGCTGTACTGGCTCAAAAGTTATGACCAATGTTAAAGTTACAGACAAAGAAACAGACAATTTGACCTTTGACCCTGACGTATGACCTTGACCTTGACATTTCACCCCTCAAAATGTGCAGGTTCATGAGATACACACGCATGCCAAATATCAAGTCTCTATCTCTACTGGTCAAAAAGTTATGGCCAATGTTAAAGTCGGTGATTTGACCCATATATTTGACCTCTGACCTTGAAGGATGACCTTGACCTTGACATGACACCCCTCAAAATGTGCGGCTTCATGAGATACATATGCATGACAAATATCTAGTCTCTATCTGTACTGACTCAAAAGTTATGACCAATGTTATAGTTGCGTTAAAGTTACAGACAAAAAACAGACAATTTGACCTTTGACCCTAAAGATGACCTTGACCTTGACATGTCACCCCTCAAAATGTGCAGCTTCATGAGATACACAAGCATGCCAAATATCAAGTCTCTACCTCTACTGGTCCAAAAGTTATGGCCAATGTTAAAGTCGGTGATTTGACCCATATATTTGACCTCTGACCTTGAAGGATGACCTTGACCTTGACATGTCACCCCTCAAAATGTGCGGCTTCATGGGATACATATGCATACCAAATATCAAGTCTCTATCTGTACTGGCTTAAAATTTATGACCAATGTTAAAGTTGCTGACAAACAAACAGACAAACAGACAAACAGACAAACAGACAGACAGACAGACAGGGCAAAAACAATATGCCCCCCAGATCTTATCTGGGGGGCATAAAAATATATTTCATTGCGTTACACATACGTGTATGCTTATAGCAAATTACAAATACATATGAGCATGACATGGATTTACAGACGAGCACAAATTTTACAGTGAATGTATATAACAACAAAAAATATAATGGTTTTTAGAGTCTCTGTAAGTTTGCATAGTATATGTACTTCGATATTGTATTGTAAATGTCCAGCAGTCGAAGTCGCACAGGCAGTTGGTTTCGTTTTGAAACACAATGTTCAGCTTCTGCACTCTTTTCAACCGCTGAGGGGGGTTCAACTGGATCCATGTCTGATTTGATACCCATAGTCTGTTTGCCTGTTCTGAAAGCCTGTACCATGGACAGCACACCTATTCTCTCGCATCTGATCCTGTTCCAAATCATACAGCTGTTCTACAAGATCAGGTGTTTCTGTTGGGATGTGTTAATATGTCAACAACTTTAATTGTTTGCACTCGTTCTTATAAAATTAATGTTTTATTCGGGTACAACATGACATAATAGTAAAAGCTTAAACACATCATAGTGGATCCAGCTCAAATAAGAATAAAATAATAGAGGTTAACACAATGTCCAATCTAGATCCACGCTATATAAATGCGGTTATAAATTAGGCAATTTGTTTTTACTAAGAGGCAAATCATTTTCTTTCTTTCAGAAATTATCAACACTGTTTGTATCCAGGTTAGACGCCGTGTCAAACAGTTACGCGTATACATCTATTAATGAGTAGCCCGTGTGTAGTCTCATTAATGACCCGTAAGACAGCATACTAATTTTGTGACAGGTGCCATCTTACAGTCTCTCCGGGATAGCATTAAAACCGAAAGTAGCTCGATATCACCATTTAGAGTACACAGATGTGAACTAGTCCGTGTGCACCCAAACCCGACCTATATTATTGGACCATTCGATCTGGGTCTACACCGTTTACGATACCCGATATCATCGTAATAACAGCTATCAGTACTAGGTACCGAATCGTCTACTGTAGGTGCCGAATTGTCTAGGTACCGAATTGGTTTGGTACCGAGTCGTCTCGAAATCATTCTTTTGTCCTGTAGTCGTTCATGATAAAACGTGAACGAATTCTATGAATTTTCTCGAGTTTATCAATGTCTTTTTTGAGAAGAGGGTCCCATGTTTTCCGGCATTCTGTTGCATTGTCAGCATGCCCATTCACGTACCACAGTATGTAAAACACGTATAAAAAATGCAATTCACGCATAAAATGAAAATGCCATACGTGAATTCACGTACGTGAATCATTGCTTCTCTTGTACAGAATGTTGGAATTAGTTTTTGCAAATAGAGCTATGCTTCGCAGCTGTCCGAAATCATCATGTATGACGTGTATAATTTCCGTGGTGGTTATAATTATCGTGTGTGATTTCCAAGGATTTCATTGGTTGCCGAAAATCTCCGGAGAGCATCGATCATTATTTATTAAAATTAGGCAGTGTCACACTGTTTTACGGTCGCTGATTGGCTAAAACTAAAAATAGATGTGTTGATTTCTGTTGACAAGTCGCGCGAGATTTTCAACATCATGGCTTCCCAAGCAAGCATAACACGTTTCTTCGGGAATAAACCGACCGCTGAAACCTCGTCGGGCGCAAATGTCGAAAAAACTTAGAGAAAAGCCGACGAAAATACAGGTAATTCGCCGTCTAAGAAAGTTAAACGTTAAAAAAACTTCCAGCAGAAATGAATCCAAGAGTTTGACTGGCTACGTCGCGATTCCGACGGAAATATGTCATGCTCAACGTGTGAATCTGCCAGCTCAAGTCGCAAATCTTTGAAATGTAATGACTTTGTGAAGGGAACTCAAAAGTTATATTGTGAATTCTAGTGTACCCCCATATTTTCCTTGTACCCCCAAATCTTATGGTCAAGGGGTACATGTACCCCCAAAATAAAAACATAGTGGGCATGCTGATTGTTGGGCAGTGCTTCAAGTTCCGTCTTAGAAAACCAAGTGTTGTATATGATGAAATGGCATTTTTATTCTATCTATCTATCTATCTCTGTATACTGGCAACCCCTCTCACGAGTGTTACAGCCAGGAAAATGTGCATGCCAGAACTGTTAGTGAAGTGAAAGATAAAAAGAAACCCACAATAAATATTTTAGGGTATAGTGAGACTTAAAGGAAGAAATCAGTTGGTTAAAATTTGGGTGAGGTGAGATAAAAGAAAAGAATAAAAACACTGAACAGGGACTAATACTGCAACTTGACCACTGCCCTCTTAAACTGGCCTAGATCAGGCAGGGTAGCGGTATCCATAGGGAGTCGGTTCCAGAGAGTGATACTGTGGGGAAAGAAAAGAAAACTTCTGGTAATCAGTGTGAACTTGAATCTGTCTGAGGGAGAGGGGGTGCATGTGTCTAGTGAATCTGCTGTGTGTTTGTATGTATGATGGAAGTGGTATTGCGACTAGGTTATGGTAGATCTTGTAAAGCATAATTAACCTGGAGTCATATCTGCGATGTTCCAGAGACCTCCACCCAAAACTATTTTGCATGGCTGTAACACTCGCAAGAGGGGAGTAGTTGTGTGTGACATAGGTGTTTGTCGTGTGCTACCGCACTACCCCCCCCCCCCCCCCCCCCCTTTCCCATCTGCAACTACACAGAAACATATTGAATATTGGCCAAAACAATCTCAAAAATGTCAAAACATTGTCAAAATACCATAAATTAACATTTAAAAGTGAACTAAAAAAAATGTTTTTTTTTTGTTCACATCAATGTAATAGATAGTAACAAGGTAGGTATCTCTGACCACAGAAAATAGGCATGCAGTCACTACAGGTGCCGTAACTTTGTCAAATGCCCATGTATTTTCAAAAACTATGCCTTATATATCGTGGAAAGGATGCCTCGAGACATGGTATTAACGAAACCTCGACTGTACGACAAATTCATTTGAAGACGGGCCTTTAATTCTCAAAATAAGTTGGTCGGCTCCGATCTGATAGACCCGAAAGAACATGGAGGTGTGTCTCATGCGGATAACCTCTAATATTACCGTTAATGTCATTCGCCTTTGCTAGCGTCTCGATGATCGTGACAATTTTATTGTGGCGTGAATTTCAAGTGACAAAAAGGATTATTCTTACGATAATCAAGTAAATCTACACCATTTCGTTAAGGAAATGTATTTAAAACAATGTATATCACTGATATATTACTGCATTTGTATGGTAACGGGCAAATATATTTAGTTTCACTCTTGTCAAATGTGACTTTCGGGTCTATCAGATCGGAGCCGACCAACTTATTTTGAGAATTAAAGGCTTGTTTTCAAATGAATTTGTCGTACAATGGTGGTTTCGTTTGATTACATATTTCGAGGCATCCCTCCCACAAAATATAAGCCATAGTTTTGGAGAATACATGGGAAATTGACAAAGTTATGGCACTTTTAGTGGCCGCATGTCAATTTTCAGTGCTCAGAGATACCTACCTTGTTATTAGGCCTAAAAAAAAAATAGGGTTGTTTCTGGTTACATGCCCCCAAAAAAGTTGGGTCGGTAGGTCGGGAACTTTTTTTTTTTTGTTTATTTTTTTTTTTGTTGGTAAGCAGTATGCTAAAAATCGAGGGCCTTTGATGTTCCTTCTTTATGTTAACGACATCGCAAACAATGTTTCTCCTTTGACCAGAATAAAGCTGTTTGCCGATGACTGCCTGCTGTATCGCACCATCAATAATGCAACTGATCAGACACAACTGCAACACGATCTTGACTCTCTTGTTAATTGGTCACATACTTGGCTCATGAAATTCAATTCCTCCAAGTGTCATCTTCTCAAGATTACAAGGAAAAAGAATTATCTTGACACTCATTATACAATTGGAAGCAACACCCTCCTGAGAGTTGATCATCATCCATATCTAGGAGTGGAATTCACATCTGATCTCACTTGGAAACATCATATAAACAACATCACTGGTAAAGCAAACAAGATACTCAATCTCCTTAGACGTCACCTATACAATTGTAACCAAGAAGTAAAGAAGAAAGCATTCATAACTTTTGTCAGGCCACACCTCGAATACTCTTCATCAGTTTGGGACCCGTACTACAAACAAGACATCTTTGCCTTAGAGAAGGTTCAACGTCGTGGTGCCCGTTTTGTCACTGGAATGTACTCCTATAAACACAGCGTCACATCTATGCTACAACACCTGGAATGGCCTCTACTTGAACATCGCAGAGAAATCAAAAGATTAACATCCTTCTATAAAGCAGTAAACAAAACCATTCCTGTCAACATTCCAGATTACATCATCCCATCAATACGTCAAGACACCAGGACACACAGCAGAGCATTCATAGAGGTACGAGCCAACTATGAGAATTACAAAAACAGCTTTCTGCCAAGAACCATCAGAGGCTGGAATGCCCTTCCTCCTGATCTGGTGTTGATCCCTTCTGTAGACGAGTTTACAACACGTCTACAGAAATGCATACCCTAGACACACACTGTCTTTTATCAATTTTAAATGTACATACAACACATTATGTGTTTTTAGCCATTTTGATGGTGTCACTTGCCCGTGATGCGTCAGCCCTGGGCAGTATTACCATATCTAAGTAGAAGTAGAAGTGGTGTGACCCATCTAATGGCACGACGTTGGAGACATTCTCAATCTTCTGATACCAAATTCATGAGCAATAATTCATTTTTACATAAAAAGCTAAATGGCATGCACAAACACACTTATCACAGGCAAAACATACTTACTTTTGATCCACATATCTATACGTCGTAGAATCCTAATAGGCTTTTACACGACGGGGCGATTTACGGCCTGATCGTTCTAATTATATACTTTTGGGATTCCCATTTCCTATCGGATGACCTCGGACGTTCTGGGCGGGAAGGTCTAAAATGCTGACGCGCTTAAAATACGGACGATATAGATAATTATATTGGAAAATGCGGACGATATAGAATAAAGAAGGATATCGGAAAATGCGGACGACATAGAATAAAGAATTGAAACGGTTTCGCTTGTATGACTGCTATCCAGGCACCTTTTTAGGATAAGAATTGAAGAAATAGTTTTTTTTTACTATAGTATTGTTATAGAAATATGCAGAAATGTATTTATAATTTTTGTTAAAAATCTAAGTGTTAGCATGATGATAATGATTTCAAGAGAGATGTTAATGCTGAATATACATGATTTATTAGTATACTAATTTATTATTGTCTTTATTACCTTCAAAGTGATTTTGATTTTTTAATATTGCTTTGATTCTGAATAGTGTACACTGTTGATATAGATAGTCATTTGTAATTGATATTATTTTCCCCATGTTTTTCAGTTCCCATCTTCAGGAAGTCTAATTAATAATACAGTCCCCACCATTCCTATGAAATCCTGATTTTCTGCAGAGATCCTATGTTGTCCGTAGTGTCCCTTTATAGTTCAATATATCCGCTGTATGCTATATAGTTTGCACAGCTACTGTAGATGCATTGTGAAATATATATTGTCCGCAGTGTCCTATTAATTTCTATATCGTCCGTGGACTCGATGAACGGACGATATAGAAGACGTTTGCGTGAAAAAGCGGACTCATTTATTTTTTTGTTCCTTATTCGTGTAATATTGTTATGAGGTAAACTTTTTGGAATTGTTCAAAGTGAAACACGATATTGTTATGTCCGCGTGGTAGTAGGGCTTACAGACGGAAGAACGGTTGAACAGTTAAGCACTTTAATTATGGTCTAGCTACATGGTTAATACACAGTATATGAATGCTACAAGTAAACTGTCCCCAGCCTAAAACGCTATCAGAGAGGGCCAGTGGGTAATTAACATAAAGAGGCGGAGCTATGCTGTGAGTGGCAATAGAGCTCTACACTACATCTCCCCTTAACTTAGATTAATTGTAAGGTGGTGAAATATCAAAAAAAGCCATCTCTGATTTCGCTTCACAACTAATTATCACCGTTAGATTACAATAGTTCCAGATGTAAACATTGTTCGGAGTATCAAACATTCCAGTGAATTTATTACTTCTGCTTGACCTTAGCACAGTTCATATCAGGTCATTGCTGGCTGGCTCGGCTTAGTTAATGAGTTCTTGATAGTCTTAATTGCACATTTCACAGAGCATTAATGAATTTGAGTCTGATACCTGGTATCTGTGAATTTCAGTGTCTTAGAATTAATGTTTCTGTCTCTAGCCGGATTCTGTCTTTAGCAAGTGTTCTGTTTCATATTTAATTGCAACACCTTTAAAATGTCAATACATTGTAAAAGTAAATGACTAATATTTACTAATGAAGGTATCTAAATGCATATAGGTTACACAATATACAAGTGTAAGTCTGTACATTGTATACATATATACGTTACAGCAATGTAGTACATAATAATGAATTTCTAAATAATAATAATCCATTTCTGAATGCACTTAATAATTCCATATAGAAAATAGTAATCCAGTGGAATATTAGAACTGCACTTGCTTGATACAATGGTTTATTATGCCTTTGAATTATGCACTATTTTAACACAATTAACTACACACATAATCCTTGAGATAATCAGGTGGTTTAAGAGTCCTGGTGGATCTACGTGGCAGGTTGCTGGCATTCTCGGGACCATGAGAATCGGGAACATGAGACTCGAGACCGTTCGGGCGTCCGTTCGTCTGCTGTTTTCCATTTGAAACGAAAGTGTCCTCTGATTCGTCATTACCAGGCAGATCGGGTGGATTTAATACAGTCTTAAATTTCGACGAATTTCGTGTGATCTGTCTGTCTTCCCGTTTGGCTGTAATCATTGTTCCTTTCTTTTGAACAATTTCATAAGGTCTAGGATCAAATGGCGGTGTGAGTTTGTTTTGTTTCTCTTGTTTAACGAGAACTCTGTCACCAATTTGAAAATTTGACGGCTTGGCATTTCTCCTTTTGTCTGTGTACTGTTTCATTTTCCCTTTCATTTGCTTGTCATTTGATCTAGCTCTTGTATGTTTGCCAGTCGATTTTTGTTTCTGTGGTGCATTTGGTAGTTTGATGTTGATTTGTCTGCCATAAAATAATTCTGCTGGCGAAATCTTTGTCGTCGCGTGTGGCGTAGCACGATAGTTACGTAAGTAAGCATACATCTCTTGTTTCCAAGATGCATTTTGAGTATGTGCTGCTCTGATTGCTTTGCCTATTGAACGCATAAATCTTTCACATTCTCCATTTGCTTGTGGCCACTGAGGTGTGATCTTGCGGTGTGCAAATCCAAGATATTCAGCGAATTGTGCAAATTTGTGAGAGTTCATGGGAGGACCATTGTCACTTTTCACAGTTTTCGGAATTCCGAATTCCGAGAAGATTTTGTCTAACACGGGCATCACTGTGTTTGCGTTGATTGAGCTTACAATTTCGACGATTGGAAATCTTGAGTAGTCGTCAATCAGAACTAACAGATATTTTCCATCAGGAAAAGGTCCGCAAAAGTCCAAACTAACTTCATCAAACACGTTTTCTGGCATTGCACTCATCCTGAGCGGCTCTGGTACATCTTTGTTGACTGAAGCTAAGCAGGGTATGCAACTTTTGCATGTGTCTTCTACTAGTTTGTCGATTCCTGGGAAATATACTTTTTCTCGAAGCAGTTGTTTGGTTCGAACTATTCCCTGATGACCTTCGTGTGCGATCGAAATAACTTTCTTCTGCAGCGATTTGGGTATAACCAGTTTTGATTCATGAAGTAACACTTCACCTTGATCTACAGTAGCAACTGTTAAGTCATTTCTGCAACGCGTGAATGTATCAAGTGTGCTGTTTGATTTGTATGACTTATTCCATGTGTCGTTTTTTACATTCAAGATTGCTGTTTGTAGGTCAGTGTCCTTGGACGTTTCACGAGCGATTTCGTCCAGAGTCATTGCTTTGGGAACGTTGTGGCGTACAATAAATGACAGGTATTCCTCTGCAATTTTCGATGAATGACATGTATGTGTTTTGGTAAGATGTGGATGTCTACTTAGGTAATCCGACATGTTTGTCTCTCCTGGCTTGTATATGACCTTGAAGTCATATGCTTGAAGTCTCATTCTCCAACGTTCTAGTCGTGCAGGGGGTTTTGATTTCGGATTGCTGTAGATGCTTTCCAATGCTTTCGCATCTGTGATTAACACGAATTTATGTCCAAACAAATATATGTGCCAGTGTTCAATTGCCCATATAAGTGCAAGGCTTTCCCTTTCTGTCTGCGAGTAGCGCTTCTCTACGTCGGTCAACGATTTGCTTGCGAAGCAGACGACTTTTCCTTCCTGTAGCATAATTGCTGCAATTCCCACAGGGCTTGCGTCTACTATTATCTGTGTCTCTTTCTTGGGGTCAAAGTAGGTCATAACTGTTTCACTACTAAGCCTTGATTTCAACAATTCAAATGCGTTTTGCTCTTCAGCATTCCATTTCCATTTGGTGTTTTTGCGTGTCAGATTGCGCAACGGTTCTGTAATTGTTGAGTAATTGGGTATCAACCTTGAAACATAGTTTGTCATCGCCAGGAAGCTTCTAACTTCCGATACGTTTGTTGGCGGTGGAGTAGATTTGATTGTTTCACATTTCTTCGGACCGTAGAATTCCAACTTTCGTTTGTTGAATTCACACTTTGTTCTGTTTAGTGTCAAATGTTTGTCTTGGAGCCTTTGTAGAGTTGCCTCAAGTCTCTCGTCGTGCTCCTTCTGTGTACGTGCGAACACTATTATGTCATCACTAATGTTTCGAACTCCATCAAGTCCTTCTAAAGCTGTACGCAATGCATTTTGGAACAGTTCGCTTGCACAGGTAATACCGAAGTTGAGACGTTTGTAGCGTCGTAAACCTAGGTGTGTTGTAAACGTTGTCACATTTCGAGACGATTCTGATAATTCCAGCTGATGATATCCTTGATTAAGATCTAACTTGCTAAACACTTTGGCACCGTTCAGATCCAAGATCATATCATCTATTGTGGGTATTATGTGACGCGTGCGTTTGATTGTCTGATTTGGAAGTCGCATATCTACGCATATACGTACTGATATTTTCAGTTGTTTCTTGCTGTGCCTGACGGAACTTGTAGACCTCGAATTCCGTACATTTCTTCGGTGCAAAGTATTCTGTTAGCTTTGTCTTAGCTGTGTCGAAATTGTCACCTGTATCAGGAAGTGTGTCAAAAATATCGTTCACTTCCTCACCTGCATAGTGAAGAAGAAGTGCTCTCTGTCGTTTCACGTCTTTTATGTCCATGCCTACAAGTAGGTTTTCTAACCGTTTACACCATTTCTTCCAACGGGTGTCTACAGCTGGTTCATTTACACTAAAACTGGGAAAAACTGGTAATCCTTGTGCCATTGTCATTAATGAAGAATCAATTCTATTAATAATTCACTACAATGTATCCAGCAAAGTTATTCACTTTTTAAATCCACAAAATAGAAAATGAACAGTTTGTTTCTGCATCAATTAAGAAACATTTAACATCCTCGTCGCCATTGTTATGTCCGCGTGGTAGTAGGGCTTACAGACGGAAGAACGGTTGAACAGTTAAGCACTTTAATTATGGTCTAGCTACATGGTTAATACACAGTATATGAATGCTACAAGTAAACTGTCCTCAGCCTAAAACGCTATCAGAGAGGGCCAGTGGGTAATTAACATAAAGAGGCGGAGCTATGCTGTGAGTGGCAATAGAGCTCTACACTACAGATATGTCCAGTAATAAATGTGCCAATTTGTATTTATGTCTATATGGAAATAAAGAAAGATCCATTTTTGAAGTTCCTTTGTACATAATGAAAAAATTGAAGATGGAATTATACAACGTCTATGTATTAGCGTGAATTTACTGTCCTTGTTTAAAATATGTTGGTATCTATATTGCAATTATATAATAGTTTTGTACAATTGTGAGTTCAATCAAAGGACGCAATTGTTAGTTAATTCTCACACCCTAGGAAATATATATCATAGAGAACAGTGTATAGGATTAAAGACATTGTTGTTGACATTTCAGTGCATTGTTGTGCACTGAAATAGCTTAATGAAATGCAAGTGTGAAAGCAGTCGGCCTTTTTAACAGTAGACATTAATTGGGTATTGAGAAATGGGGAAGATTGTCAAGGTCAATTGCTTGTTAGTGACACATAGACTTTCAATATGCCATGCCATACTTGTTCCATATAAGTAAATTTTAATTGGCTTGTCCACGCGTGCTATCAGCAGGGTTCCCGTTCACAACATCGTAGCACGTGTATTAAGGTCAATATGTCCCAGCATGGGGTTGATGTTACAGACAGACAGACAGACAGACAGACAGACAGGTTAACATTTTTGCTAAACGCAAATTATAAGTCGAATTGTGTGACATTGACCTTGGATATACGTATCGGAACTGGGCATGTGATTGAAGAATGTCCAGATAAACATTGTGGTTAAATTTGGGAAGGATCCACCAAGTGGAGCTTGCTTTAAATCTTATAGCAATTCATCTAAGGCCAATCATTGTTTGAAATAAGTGTCAAGTAAGTATGAAAGGGCGCATTTTGCAATCAGACTTTGAAAGACAAAAAAGGCAGGCTCTGATCAGAGTGCACCACTAGGGGCCACAGAGCTACAGATAAAGGTGCGTACTAAAGTCGTCATTTCTCCACAAAACTCTACCACTCTTTAGATTCGTCTTTGTTATACCTTCTGATCCTTCGAGATCATGAATTTCAGTACTTCTTGTTCTGAAAATTGAATACCGCTTAAGCCGGTGCTAGGGGGCGTGAGCAGTGTTGCACTTTCAGTTACTGCTCATGAACAGACTCAATAAAACCGAGTCTGCAATTTTCTCTTTTTGTGTTGCAATTTTTGCTTTCGGGGGATCACAACCCTTCAGAATTTTTAAGAGACAATATTCTAAAAAATAGTCACGGTACTTGGTTTGGTGGAGAAATAAAGGAGCTATTCTCGAAAATGTTTAAATTTACGCATATTATATGGAGCTCTGGGACCCTCTGATTTGGATCTATATTATTTGCAAAGACCAGTTCAATCATTTCCTGCGGTCAAAGGTTAAGGTTAAGTGTTCGAGTCATCACATTAGCTGATATATGAAAAGTATATGCAACACTGGATTGAAAGTCTACTACTGAAATATCAGAATAGTGATTTTAAAAGTTAAACCCTTTCCCTCTTCTATGTTTATTCCAGTTTTATTACAATACCTACTGAATATTCATGTATAAAATAGTTATATTGAAATATGGAAAGTGGAACATTGTAGCCATTTGAGAAAGTAGAGAAACTGATCTATCAAATTGCATTATCAAACAGAGCATACCCGGATCAGACGGCTCCTATAGGAGCTGTCTGATCTTGACCTACTCTGTTTCCAAATGCGTGAAAATGTGTTATATGACGGAAATGGTTAATGCTACAGACAGTGAGTGTCACATACATAGAAAACGATACCGCTTCCTAACATTTGCGTTTGTTTGCAAAATGAAAATATTTTAATCTGAAGGAATTATCTATTTACCCCATGAACATTCCATTAACCCTCCTTTACTTCATGAATATTCATGGAGGAGATAATAACATCATGAATACTAATCGGATTAATTTGTATAATGACACGGGAATCGTTGACCAATGCAGAAATTGTACATCTATTTACATCAAACCAATAGAGCAGACCTTGATCAGACGTTTCCTGTAGGAGCGGTCCGATATGGGTATTCTCTGTTTGTAAAGGCATAGAAAGGCGTATTTATTGAGTAAATGGTTAAAAGGACCCCTGTAGACACCAGAAAAAGGCATGCTAATTCTCCTCTCACAGTGTTGAGGCAGGAGTTGACTATAGTTTACCTTCACAATATGGAGGGTTTTCATCCCATACAACAGTAACAGAGCATTTCAATCAGTCACTCCCAATCATTCTTTTTCCTTTGTTACAACTTATCTTCACTTTATCACCAGATCTGTATTCATTTATCATGTCTTTGTCTGCGACTATACCATTGGCGACGACTGGTTTGTGGCACGACACAGCTCGCCTAGGAAACAAGAGCACAATACAAGCAACCTAGCCCATTACCTTTCATGTCATTATGTCTGACCTGAATAGTCTTTGAGTAAAGGCTTATAATATAAATCTGTGCACTTGTTATGACTGCCTAGACTTAAAACTGTCTCAACTCATAGTCCATGATATCAGAATGTACATGTACTTTACTGAGAGGACACCCATCACAGCTAGTACAATATGTATAGGGCTATATACGGAGATACCTAGAGGACAACCATCACATGTAATACAATATGTACTGGGCTTTATAAGTTTAAACACAGAGGACAGTCATCACAGGTAGTACCATGCGTACAGGGCTATAGAGAGTTGTATCCAGAAGACAACTATCCCAGGTAGTACCATGTGTACGTGGTTATATAGGGTAACACACAGAGGACAACCATCACAGGTGGTACCATATGTACACGGATTTATAGGCTTATATTGAGGACAACCATCATAGGTAGTACCATAATTTTGCGCAATGCTATATAGGGTAATGCAGGGAGGACAACCGTCAGAGGTAGTAACATATGAACCGGGATATATAAGGTTATACATAGAGGACAACCATCACAGGTAGTTCTATTTACACTATTTACACACGTTTGTATAGGCCTATATTCAGAGGACAATTAGCACTTGTACACGACTGTATATGTCTATACTGAGAGAACAACTATCCCAAGTAGTATGATGTGCACTGGGATTTATACGGTTATTCCAAGAGGGCAACTGTAGCCAGTAGTACAATGTGTACATGGCTTTATAAGGTTAGATATAGAGGACACTTGTCACAGTTATTTCCATTTGTACACGTTTGTATAGGACTACATTGTATATAGAGAGGACAACCATAGGTAGAAACATTTGTACACGACTGTATATGCATATAATGAGAGGACATCCATCACAGGTAGTGAAATATATACAGGGCTATATAGGTTTATACACACATCATATTAACAAATCTGCATAGTGTTATACCCAGAAGACAACCATCACCGGTAGTATCATATTTACAGGGCTGTATAGGGTTATATAAAGACGACCACCGTCACAGGTACTACCATGTGTACAGTTTGATATAGGGTTATACCCAGATGAAAACAACCACAGGTAGTACCATTTGTACACGAATGCATAGGCTTATACAGTGGGGACAACCATCACCGTTAGTATACTGTTATACGCGAATGTCGTGGTATCACGAATCTCGTGGTATTCGCATTACGTCACACTGCTTCCGTAAAAATACGAACCTGTTTGACCTACTTTCGTATCTAATTGAAAAACATTTCCTGAAGCTAAAATGGATCGATTTCTGTAAGTTAAAACACAAAATCCAAGAAAATCCACTTTAAATCAAACAAAACCCCGAAATCCCGCAATATTTTGTCAATTTTCATTCAACTCTAGATCTATCACCAAAGTGACCCTCTATCATTTCTCTCAGTTCGTCTGCAACAATACTGCCATTATAAGGTCAGGCACGACCATTTGTTTTTGTTTTTCTTAACAGTAAAACCCCAAACAATATATTTATTGATAGTGCTAATCAAATTATTAGCCTCCGATCTTAATACCACGAACTTCGAGTATGACGTCATAAATGCAAATGGCTGCCAGTGACATAGTTTATCTACATGCTGCAGAGCATTACTGTGATATGTTTTAAAAGTAATAACAAGCATATTGAAGATAACGAATGGGTGTCATCAGAAATGCTAGTTTTTCACAAGTAAATTCTCCCTTCGATCTCTATTACTTATAAAATCATTAAGTACCACGGACTTTGGGAACATCAATCTACCATGTGTACAGGGTTTAATCATAGGGGCCCGAAGTTTGACCCCCGACACTCTAACACTAATAATATATACAAGGGATTTTACTTCTATATAGCCCGTCATTCACCCCTCTTACAGAAAACTCTCTAACTTTTCTAAATATATTGTTATTCCACTGATTATTTCTGCAACAGAGGGCTAAAACATTTATTCACTAGGTAAACACAACTTTTGTTCAATAACGAAAGCTATCTAGATGCCAGAGAGTCGTTAACTTCAAAATTCGCAGAAATTCTGCGCCATTGACAAGGGTTTGCACACCCCGCTCTCAAGACTAAACTGGCCTTTTCAGCCGAAGAAACACGGCTGTATAGGCATATACTGAGAGAACAACAGTCACAGGTAGTACAATAAGTACAGGGCTATATAGCGATATACACAGAGGACAACACTGGCAGGTAGTACCATATGAACACGGATGTGCCAATATTGAGGGTACAACCATTGCAGATAGTATCGTGTGTACACGGCTCTATGGGCCTTTACTGAGATGACAATCATCACAAGTATTACGATATGTATAGGGCTATATATAGATTTTACCAAGAGGACAACCATCACAGGTTGTACCATGTGTACATGACTTTGTAAGGTTATACCCAGAGGACAACAATTTCAGGTAGTACCATATGTACTGGGATTTATATGGTTATACCAAGAGGACAAATATCACCGGTAGTGCCATGCATACAGGGCTTTTTTCAGCGGTTAGCTGTCTATTTTCACTTTTGTTCTAGTTTTCCACCAATCAGAATCTATGTTACATTGTAATTTGTATATGACCTACTAGTATTTTCTAGTAAACCGTATTTTCATTAGTTAATCCCTTGACTGGCATACAGCCTTTTTATAATGCCTCTACACATGGCCAAACTAAATGTAGGACGTTTCGGCATAGGAAGTTTCGCCCCGGATGTTTCGACCCAGGACGTTTTGGCCATCTATTTATTCGGCCTAGGACGTTTCGGCAAAAATTGAAAATTTGTATTAAAAAGCAAAAATTGAATAATCAAAATCATTAAATAACTATCTATATGTTAAATATTGATATGTGGTCCATTATTTTTGGTTTATACAGATCAGGATATTAGCTTAGCAGGTGACATATTCACACTTACTCAACCTTGGGTACAATGAGTGATAAAGAGGTGCTTTCAAATACTATAGTCACATTGTTTAGTCATTGAAACAGCCCCAGACCACATAACACATTACTAATGATTTACAATCCCATTCAGTTTTGATTTTAGTCTTGGTCCAAACTGTTTGCCACTCACTTTATGCATTTTGTTTTCAGTCAAAATGTTGTTTAGTTCAACTTTTGGTGGATTCAAATACATGTACAATACTGTAGTCACATAGTTGTTTATTACCATGACCGGTAAAACAATATGAATTATGTATTACTTTGGTCATTATCAAAACTAGAGTATATAATACATAAACAATATTACTGAATAAAACTATATAGATCTATTAACCTCAAAAGGTGTGGAACAATTTTGACTATTCAATTTTTGGTGTGTCATACTTTATATCAGTTCCTAACCCATTATCGTACTTATCACCTCATGGTAATGATTGCTGAGCATTATTGCCAGTTTGCCAAAACCACTATTAAACTTTTAAACATTTATTATCATTTTGCTATCACTTTAATACCACATTTGATCACATCCACTTTGACGAACAGGTAGTTTGCCGAAACCACCATAATTCACAGGCAATGCTATAGGAAATAAAGAAGAAATGTTGTTTAGTATATTAGAGTAGTGGCGTTAATAGTGATGCGGGGACGCCACAGCCACATGGGCCAAATGGACAGGGGCCGAAAGGGCAAAATTGGAACGTCCGCCAGGCGGCGGCGTAGCTCCTCCTCTTCTAGCTGAACGCCCAAACCTACAAGCCACGCTTATCCATCCAGGTAAGTTTATACTTGTATTTCTTGTATTTTATGCCTACCTTGGCATTCATTCAATATATTCATACATTTATCCTCTCAGCTTCACAGCAAGTGGCGCTGCGAGCAAAAAGGAAGGGCATTTAATTGTTATTTTAGGCATTTTTTTCGTGAAAGTTTTCTTTGCAAATTTTCACAGGCTACCACGCCGTTTTCAATTTTTTCTATCCGTTGTAATTAGTCACCATCCGATATCATCGGGTGTTGATACTTCATAGTTGTCAATATATATTCATTGTTTTTCCATTTATATCGATATTTTTGCATTTTGTGGAAGTTTTCTTTGAAAATTTCCACGAGGTGACTCCATTCTTTTTTGTACCTTTGTCCGTACTCTTTAGTCACCATCCGATATCGTCGGGTGTTGAGAATTGATAATTGTCAACATATATTAATTGTTTTTCCATTTATATTGATATTTTTTGCATTTTGTGAAGAAATTTCTTTGAAAATTTCCGCGAGGTGACTGCATCTTTTTGTGTTACCTTACCGGTACTCTTTCGTCACCATCCGATATCATCGGGTGTTGATAATATTCACCATTAATTAAATATTAATTACTTTAATATTTTCTTTCATTCTTTTGACATTTTTTGACATTTTCTTTTGATAAATAACTTTGTAACAATGTCTGACAGAGCCATGAACTTTTTCACCTGCTCATTGGCGGATATGAAAACTCTCCAAAATGTCGGGGAAAAGACTGCTGCTGCTGTAATGCAGAGCAGAAGACTCGCCGTTGATGAGGAGAGGGATTTGACCGTCGATGAGTTGGTAGAAATTAGCAAAGCAGTTAGTTGGCAGGCTTTGTTAGATCAAGGGAAAATTTCCCTTACCAGACCAAGAGGCGATGAGAGGCTGGAACAAATTCTCCAGCGAATTAGTAATTCGGACGAATTGTCCATTAGAAATTCTCAGGTTGCTGAAAAGGAACGAGTAGCTCTTCGGGGACAACTTGAAAGTCAAGAGGCGTCCTTGAAGAGTTTCTGTGATCAGCAAACCAAAATTTTGACTGAGTTTTTAAACAAACAGGAAGTCAGGCAAAATGCAATAGAGCAAAAACTTTGTTATCAACTGGAAGAGCGGCATGAAAGAAGTGACCGCGCTCTGGCGAGCAACTTTAAGCAACTGGAAGCTAGCTTAGAAGCTAGAATCCAGCCGCTTATTGAGCGCCAGAGTTACTTTGAATCTCAGCTCCAGGAGGACTTCAGGAAATTAGAATCTAGGCTAGATACTAGATTCAAGCCCCCTGTGAGTGCTCCTGGATTGGCTCCATACTTGCCTCCTCCAATATTTTTACCGCCCCCATCGCAGCCTCTGTCGCCACCTGGTCAACCTTCTGATGTAGAAGCCCCACCACCTCAGGTAGTTAAAGAGGAAACTGGCCAGGCCACTAATGTATTGCGGACAATAAGCCGCACAATTGCAGGCAGTACCAGAGGTGGTGTTTATGTTGGCGCAGGTGCAGGTAATGGTTTTCCACCACCCCCACCCCCTCCACCTACCGATAGGACACCCACTAACGACTTCCTCCATACACGTCCTCGTAGTCCGAGTCCGGAAAGACCAAGGACCCATAGAAATCGGTCCACTTCACCACAAGTGCCAAGGATGCAAACTTTCTCCGGCAAGCCTGTCGGGGTTAAGTTTGATGTCTTTTTGGCAAAGTTCAATCGTGTGGCCAATAGGAGACAGTGGAATGAGGCGAAGAAATTAGATCGCTTCTTCGACTGTCTCTCTGACCAAGCGTTAGAATATGCAAACAGGTCTACGGTTGCTGACAATTTCGGCCTGTTAGTTCAGGACATGGCTGTCCGGTTTGATTACCGAGATGAGCCAATGGCTGCCAGGCAGAAATTGTCAGCCATCAAACAGGATGTGGAGACGGAGGAGGAATTCCTTCAAAAAATCCAAGCTCTGGCCAATGATGGTTACAGGGGTGAGAGGGACAATGAACTCCTCAATCGCCTGACTACAGAGGCCTTTCTCCGAGGGCTCAAAAACAAGGAGGCAGCATTGGATGCTCTTGGACGGAAGCCTAAGAGCATGCAAGAAGCTTTAAGGTTTGTGAAAGCTTTTTGTGCAAACTCTAAAGTTCTGGGGGTCACAAAACAGGTGACCTTTGAACAAAAGGCTCTCTCTGTGACCCCAGAAGCTTCTTTCAAGGAACTCGGTGACTCCTTATTACGGGGTATGGAGTCCCTTTTAAAGTCCCATTTAAACCCGAGGTCAAGGTCACCGTCCCCTTATTATGAAGCGCCAGGAGAGCGCTACCCAAGCCCCCATGACAGGTACAGGGACCGAGGTTCCAGTCCTAGTCGCACTCACAGAGAGTACGATAGGGGGCGTCCCAACTTTAGGTATGAACGGTCAGATAGGGATTCCTATCGTAGGTCACCAGACCGTTCAGACCGTTATTCTAGTCGGCCGTATTCAAGTAGGCCATACTCCCCAAGACCCTATTCGCGTTCACCAAGTCCGAATAGGAGTGGTTTTGACCCTAGGAGAAATAGGGACTGGGATCGGCGCGAGGATCGGTATAGATCCCCTCCAAGGGATCGTTACCGTAGTCCAGATAGGGGATACAGAGAATCCCCACGCCGATTTCCAGATCGTGCCATTGGTCAACCCCGGCACGATTACCATGCAAGATCTGCTAGCCCCTTGCCTAATGAGGAGAAATCCAAGTGTTTAAACTTGGAAGGGCTGGTTGGGAAAGCGACCCACAACTAGCCCCACCCAATAAGAAGGGTCGTGACATGGAATCATTTTCTGTCAAGCTCACTGAAGGGCACGCGGTTTTTCGTGAAATTTTGATAGACTCCACGCCAGTCGTGGCATTGATAGACAGTGGAGCCATGATTACAATTTTACAAGAGGAAAAGTTCAAAGGTATGCTCGAAAATCACGAAATTATTGCACCTTGCATACTACAGGGCATTGGTCCTGATCCAGTTAAAGGTTCAATAATAGATAATGTACCATTGACAATCTGTAATCGCACGGTTTTACACACAGTGTGCATAGCCCCAATTAATACTCCGTGCATTTTAGGTTTAGATATTCTCAAACCCTTGGGAGCTATTATTGATTTTGGCAATAGCACAATGTCCATTGACAATGAAAAATTCCCTTTGAAAATTTACCCAAATGATCATGGCTGCAGAGTCTACAATGTAAGAAGGGTAGTTATCCCGCCAAATTCAATTGGTTTTTTAGAAGCAAAAACTGAGAAACTTTTGCCATCTAGTTTTGTAGTTGAACCTTCAAACTTCAAAAGTTGTCTGGTTGCGTCAGTGTATGGTGAGAACACACAAAATGTTAAACTGAAGGTCATCAATGATTCGAACTCATATAGACTTTTCAAACGTGACATTTTCTTAGGGCAGGCTGAACCAGTGACTCTCATTGAGTCTGACAGTACATGTGACAAGTCTGTTAAAAGCTCTACACCCAATACTGGTTCTTTGCCTGAACATTTGGCTAGCATGTTTGAAAAATCAAGTTCGGACCTGAACCAAGTTCAAAAAACAAAGTTCAGAAATCTTTTGATTGAATTCCAATCAGTGTTTTCGAAAGACGATTTTGACCTTGGCTGTCTCAAAGATGTAGAGCACAAAATTGTAACGACTGACGAAATCCCTGTTAAGGAAAAATTTAGGCGCACTCCATTGAAATTCCAACAACAAGAAAAAGAATACATTGACAAACTCTTACAACAAGGTGTCATTGAACCTTCTTCTTCTGACTGGTCTTCGGCTCCAGTTCTTGTCCGCAAAAAGTCAGGGGATTTACGTTATTGTCTAGACTATAGGGCCCTCAACAATAAAACTGTCAAAGATAATTACAATCTCCCTATAATTGAAGACTGTCTAGACTCATTACAAGGGAAGAAACTTTTCTGTGTCCTCGACCTTTGTAGTGGTTATTATCAAATACCTTTAGCAGAAAATTATAAAAGTAAAACCAGTTTTACTAGCCGGTTTGGCACATTTCAATGGGCGTGTCCCCATGGGGCTCTGTAACAGCCCCGCGACTTTCCAAAGGGCCATGCAGTTAGTTCTCAGAGGTTTAACATGGGAAGAGCTTGTCGTGTATCTTGATGATCTAATCATTCTTGGTACAGATTTTGACAATACTCTTTCTATCCTTCGCAAGGTTTTCACCAGATTCAAGGAAAATAACTTGAAGCTTAAGCCCAAGAAGTGCATTTTCTTTAAAAAGGAAGTGGAGTTCTTGGGAAAGCTTGTAAGTGAACATGGTGTTTCAATTTCTCCAGGAAAAATGGAAATTTTAAAGAACTGGCCTAGACCTACAAATGCGAAAGGCTTGCAGTCCTTCTTGGGTTTTATGAATTACCATAGAAGTCATATTGAGGGATTTGCAAGGGTCGCTGAGAGCTTATATGCATTGTCTAATGCCAGACAGTTTATGTGGTCTCAAGAACATGAGCATGCTTTCACTCAATTGAAAGAGTTAGCGGTTAAGTCCCCATTACTTTACCACCCTTCACCTAAAGGCACATTCATTCTGGACGTTGACGCCAGTAATAGACAGATTGGTGGGGCATTGTCCCAGATTCAGGACGGAGTGGTTAAACCTATTAGTTTTGGTAGCTACACTCTACTGCCCGCTCAACGTAAGTACTGCACGACACGTAAAGAACTTTTAAGTTTGGTTAGATTCTGCAGGACTTACAGACATTACCTACTGGGACATCCATTTCTGGTTCGTACTGACCATAATAGTTTAGTTTGGCTCACCAGATTTAAGCATATAGAAGGGCAATTAGCGCGATGGCTTGAAGAGCTATCACAATATAACATGACTATTGTCCATAGAAAAGGCTGTGAGCACGTAAATGCAGATTCTTTGAGCCGCATTGGGGATACCCTCCGATCATGTGATTGCTATTATGCAGGAGCGGATCTGAGGGATCTCCCATGCGGCGGATGTTCATATTGTACTCGTGCTCAAAACCAGTGGTCTCGCTTCGCCGAGGATGTCGACGATGTGGTACCACTGGCAGTCATGAATATTGTAGAGGTGAGCGATTCACAAGAAGCTGGATCATCCAATTGGGTTGAAGGACTGACTTCTAGACAATTACGGGATTCTCAATGGCAAGATCCCAACATAGGTCTGGTCATGCACTGGCTCGAACACAGTTATGAGCCATCCAGACGGGAACTGATGTTGACAAGTCCCGAAACTAGGTCTCTGTGGTCATGCCGTGAACGTATTTCAATTTCCAATGGCATCCTATTTTATGAATGGTCTGAACACCCTGAATTAGGCACAAGGTCATGCATTGTAATCCCGCAGACCTTGAGACAGCAAGTGTTGCAAGGATGTCATGACTGTAGGTCATCAGGTCATCTTGGCATTGCCAAAACAACAAATAGACTTAAAGATAAGTATTTTTGGTACGGCATGACCCGGGATACGGAATTGTATGTTTCTGGGTGCAGAATATGCAATAGGAACAAGAAGGGCAATAGAACCCCTAGGGCAGGTCAACGTTTATACCACTCAGGTTATCCTATGGAAAGGGTTCACATTGATATATTGGGCCCATTTCATAAAAGTAGCAAAGGAAATAGGTACATTTTGGTCATGGTAGACCAGTTCACAAAGTGGGTGGAACTGGCTGCTATCCCCGAGCAGAATGCTCAAGTCACTGTCAAAGCATTCCTTGACCGTTTCATTAGCACTTTTGGTTGCCCGCTCGAAATTCATTCAGATCAGGGACGAAATTTTGAAAGTAATTTGTTTCAGGCACTTTGTAAACTTCTGGAAATTTCAAAAACTAGGACAACCCCATATAGGCCTTGTTCAAACGGACAGTGTGAGGTTTTTAACAGGGTTATTCTTCAAATGATTCGAAGTTTCATCTCTAAAGGTCTGAAGGATTGGGATGGTTTTCTCCCCTTGATCGCCATGGCTTTGCATTCAATGAAAAACCATACCACTGGTTTTTCGGCAAACATGATGATGCTGGGGAGGGAAACAATCCAGCCGTTGGATCTTTTGTTGGGTCAAATTGACTTTTCTCCGGTTGAAGCAGATGACTGGGTGAAAAGTCTCATCTCCAGGATGTCTGAAATCCATGTCTTAGCTCGAGACAAAATTGGTCAAACTCAGCTGAGACAAAAACGTGACTATGACCTGAGACTGAAAGAGCGGTCATTTAGCCCAGGTGATCCAGTGTATCTAAGAGATACCTCAACAAAGGTGGGCGTTAGCTCAAAGCTAAGACCACCTTGGACAGGACCGTTCATTGTCTGTTCCCAAAACCACCCCTTGTATAGGTTAGAGTCCAACAAGAAGTCTTTTGTTGTGCATCATGATCGGCTCAAACTCTGCCGAGATTCTGATCTGCCTCTATGGCTCAAAAAGAGAAGGCATGTGATTTTGGATTTAGATCCGGAATCACATGACTTCTCAGACATGAATCAGACCTTGGACGAACAGCAAACAGACGAACAGGAACCAGATATGGACATAGACCTAGATCAGACATTGCCATACATGCTTCCGGATGACTCGGATAGCCAATCGCAGCCCGAGCTGATCGAGGATTCTCTGTCCGACCCTGATTTGGAGGTGGAAACGGCTCCTTCTTCTCCAACTCCTGAGCCTCCAACTCCAACTTCTAGGGGTGGTCGGAAAATTAGATTGCCTGCCCGCTTGCGCGACTGAAAGACAGGTTTATAGGTTAATTTTTCTACATTTATCCATCAATTATCCAGCCGGTCGGTTTATTATGATTGATGGGTAAAGTGTGTCTTGTGCTGTATGTCTTACCCTCAGTCATCCAGCCGGTCGGTTTATTATGACTGATGGGTAAACTCTTGGTCCTATGTTTTCTCGATCTTTTATTTGTACCTATCTATTGGTTATCCAGCCGGTCGGTTTATATAGCTGATAGATAGGCATTATATACCTGATATGTTTTATATCTTATTCTTGTCAGTTATCCAGCCGGTCGGTTTATATAGCTGATAAGAAATGTCCATATGTTCTATGTTTAATGTTCTTTCGTTATCATCTATCCAGCCGGTCGGTTCAAGTAGTTGATGGAAAGATGTAATGTCTTCTGTTCCATGTTTCTTTCTTATCATCCATCCAGCCGGTCGGTTTATGTGGCTGATAGGAAGGCATAATGTTCCTAACATATTGTTTCATGTTTCATTTTTGTCGGTTAACCAGCCGGTCGGTTTATTTTAGCCGATAGATATGGATTGTAATAATCACTGTTTTAATGTTCATTCCTATTGATCGGCAATCCAGCCGGTCGGTTCATTATTATCGATTAATGGGAATTTTGTTACATGTTTGAAGTCTGTCTGTTTGGAGACTGTCTATCTGTTAACCAGCCGGTCGGTTTATTTAATTGATAGATAGTATCCGTTTATGTACGGTTATGAAGATCGGTCATAATATTGATTTATAAGTCAATATATTGACTGCACGGCATAACTTTATTAACTTCTTTATACTCTCCGTCTGGTTACCAGAAAACTTAAGTCAGATAATTTTTTAAATAAGAGAATTATACTCAAATGATTTAACACATGGGATTTCATTCAATTCAATTCTATAATCCCATTTCTATATATATTTATCTATATATTAGTTACTTTATGTATATATTATATTTCTTAATTTTCTACCTTCTCTAACCAACTACTATATTTAACACACAACGTATCTATAAAGTTAGGTCATAATATTTTCAAATATTGGGAAAAATAGCTTTCAATAAATTAGCAAAAGATACCATGGATATATAATTTATAACTAATAAATTGTTACTTGTTTATTTAGAAAATTCCAGAATCAAGACAACTGCCAAAATGCCCCCCAAGAAAGCTCGCTTTCAAACACTCTGTGGCATCTGCAATGCAGATGTAAATCATCTTAAAAGGCACATAAATAGGACACATATACCTTGGTATATGTGTCCAGCAGTTGCTTGTGCCAGCTGCCAGTCCTCTAGTGACGTGTCTGAATTGCGTCGTTTCCACGCAAGTCACAGCAAGATAGAGGGAGAATCCCAGCTAAATGCTTGGTATTTGCTGGTGAACGGATTTCTTCTGTTCATCAGTAATTGCCTTGGACTGGGGACTCTTGAGGCTCTTCTGGGACTTGTCGTGGAAAAGCAGCTTACTTCCTCTAAGGCCCATTTCCTTGATGAGGAGATACTCTTTCTCAGGGAGTATGACCGATTAGCTGGGTTAGAGCCAAATCCATCTTATGATCCTTGCCAACCTTCTCGCACTTCTGAACTGTTGAACTATTTGACCTTGACACAAATTCTCCTAAAACTTAACCCTGAACAAAGAACACTGTCTCTCTCTATTGTTAACTATGTAAACCCTAATGGCTCTAGTCCGTCCGTTGGACATCCTGTGTTCAGGTACCACGTTATTGATGGTCACTTTCACATGGATCAGCTAGTTGGTACTTCTACAAAAACTCTTAGGGAATTGGAAGCACAGTCTAAATCTGAGGTCAATCTAGTCCATGCTGTAACAAATTTTGTCTTTCCAAACAAATGGGGTACTATTCCTAAATTGATTGCTTCAGACAATAGGATCAGCTTCACCTTAGGAATACACCCACATCTCCTTTACAGAAATAATGCAGATCACATGTTTGCCAAGCTGGAGCGCCAGTTTCAGCAATATCCAGAGGCAGTTGCTGTTGGGGAAGTTGGGCTTGACTTTACCACTACATGTCGCTGCTCAAGTGCCCATAACAGGCAAGAGTGCGTCAAGGGTAAGGTTGAGGCCCAGCACCAATTTCTCAAAAAAGCACTTAAACTGGCGGACCGGCTTGACAAGCCTGTGGTTATTCATTGTAGGGACAAGAATGATGGTTCTGCAGCTAAAGGAGTTCTCCAAATGTTAGTTTCTTTAAATCTAACTCATTTAAAAATCCAAAGGCATTGTTTTGTTGGAGACTCTAAAGAATTTGATGATTGGAGCAGTACCCTTCCTAATTGTTTTTTCAGTCTCTCTCGACAATCCACAGTGGATTCTAGCACTAAGGAAACTTTAATGCTAGCAAGTCATCGTAAACTGCTCTTTGAGACCGATTCACCTTACCTGCCCTTCCCTGGTGACAGAGGTCATGGTCCTTGGAGGGTAGGTCTAGTGATACAGGCTGTTTCTTCCATAGTAGGAGTGCCTGTCCCCGAGCTGATTCGTAGCAGCAACTCAAATTTGGCTAAATTGTTTAACTTGAATTGGTAGTCTTTGTTAAAACCCGACTACAGCTCATTACTGTCATTCTTGAAATTCAAATTTGGGGTTTTCATTATGGTACTGATGATTTCATCTAGCCGGTCGGTTTATGATAAGTCAGTATTGTTCTTCTCAATCAATTTTTCTTTTTTGGCTGGGGGGAAGCATCGGCTAGAATGGTTTGAATTGTGAAGGAGGAATGAACAAGAGGGAGACAAACCTCTGTTTTGCCCTCTCATCAGTTAAATTGAGACAGCATATTTAATGGCAGTCATTTCACATGTTTCCAGCTGCCTAGAGTATTAGTATGTTTCTTTTTGGTCTATATTTGGCAGCTGGCATAGGTTTTCGCTATAATTACATTTATTATGATTTTGTACTCCATTATGCTATCTTTTCTCTCTTCCTTATTATGAATATCATATTTATTATGTTTTCAGGTCCAGACCTTCAGGTAGAAGGAACCCACGGGTTTGAAGATAATACCCGTTTAATAGAAACGAAAACTTAATATTCTTTATACTTTCTCTATCTGTAGAGCCTCAGGAAGAGGACAAACAATAATAATATTACTAACTGCTAAAAAACAAAGTGGGGGAGGAGTGATGCGGGGACGCCACAGCCACATGGGCCAAATGGACAGGGGCCGAAAGGGCAAAATTGGAACGTCCGCCAGGCGGCGGCGTAGCTCCTCCTCTTCTAGCTGAACGCCCAAACCTACAAGCCACGCTTATCCATCCAGGTAAGTTTATACTTGTATTTCTTGTATTTTATGCCTACCTTGGCATTCATTCAATATATTCATACATTTATCCTCTCAGCTTCACAGCAAGTGGCGCTGCGAGCAAAAAGGAAGGGCATTTAATTGTTATTTTAGGCATTTTTTTCGTGAAAGTTTTCTTTGCAAATTTTCACAGGCTACCACGCCGTTTTCAATTTTTTCTATCCGTTGTAATTAGTCACCATCCGATATCATCGGGTGTTGATACTTCATAGTTGTCAATATATATTCATTGTTTTTCCATTTATATCGATATTTTTGCATTTTGTGGAAGTTTTCTTTGAAAATTTCCACGAGGTGACTCCATTCTTTTTTGTACCTTTGTCCGTACTCTTTAGTCACCATCCGATATCGTCGGGTGTTGAGAATTGATAATTGTCAACATATATTAATTGTTTTTCCATTTATATTGATATTTTTTGCATTTTGTGAAGAAATTTCTTTGAAAATTTCCGCGAGGTGACTGCATCTTTTTGTGTTACCTTACCGGTACTCTTTCGTCACCATCCGATATCATCGGGTGTTGATAATATTCACCATTAATTAAATATTAATTACTTTAATATTTTCTTTCATTCTTTTGACATTTTTTGACATTTTCTTTTGATAAATAACTTTGTAACAATGTCTGACAGAGCCATGAACTTTTTCACCTGCTCATTGGCGGATATGAAAACTCTCCAAAATGTCGGGGAAAAGACTGCTGCTGCTGTAATGCAGAGCAGAAGACTCGCCGTTGATGAGGAGAGGGATTTGACCGTCGATGAGTTGGTAGAAATTAGCAAAGCAGTTAGTTGGCAGGCTTTGTTAGATCAAGGGAAAATTTCCCTTACCAGACCAAGAGGCGATGAGAGGCTGGAACAAATTCTCCAGCGAATTAGTAATTCGGACGAATTGTCCATTAGAAATTCTCAGGTTGCTGAAAAGGAACGAGTAGCTCTTCGGGGACAACTTGAAAGTCAAGAGGCGTCCTTGAAGAGTTTCTGTGATCAGCAAACCAAAATTTTGACTGAGTTTTTAAACAAACAGGAAGTCAGGCAAAATGCAATAGAGCAAAAACTTTGTTATCAACTGGAAGAGCGGCATGAAAGAAGTGACCGCGCTCTGGCGAGCAACTTTAAGCAACTGGAAGCTAGCTTAGAAGCTAGAATCCAGCCGCTTATTGAGCGCCAGAGTTACTTTGAATCTCAGCTCCAGGAGGACTTCAGGAAATTAGAATCTAGGCTAGATACTAGATTCAAGCCCCCTGTGAGTGCTCCTGGATTGGCTCCATACTTGCCTCCTCCAATATTTTTACCGCCCCCATCGCAGCCTCTGTCGCCACCTGGTCAACCTTCTGATGTAGAAGCCCCACCACCTCAGGTAGTTAAAGAGGAAACTGGCCAGGCCACTAATGTATTGCGGACAATAAGCCGCACAATTGCAGGCAGTACCAGAGGTGGTGTTTATGTTGGCGCAGGTGCAGGTAATGGTTTTCCACCACCCCCACCCCCTCCACCTACCGATAGGACACCCACTAACGACTTCCTCCATACACGTCCTCGTAGTCCGAGTCCGGAAAGACCAAGGACCCATAGAAATCGGTCCACTTCACCACAAGTGCCAAGGATGCAAACTTTCTCCGGCAAGCCTGTCGGGGTTAAGTTTGATGTCTTTTTGGCAAAGTTCAATCGTGTGGCCAATAGGAGACAGTGGAATGAGGCGAAGAAATTAGATCGCTTCTTCGACTGTCTCTCTGACCAAGCGTTAGAATATGCAAACAGGTCTACGGTTGCTGACAATTTCGGCCTGTTAGTTCAGGACATGGCTGTCCGGTTTGATTACCGAGATGAGCCAATGGCTGCCAGGCAGAAATTGTCAGCCATCAAACAGGATGTGGAGACGGAGGAGGAATTCCTTCAAAAAATCCAAGCTCTGGCCAATGATGGTTACAGGGGTGAGAGGGACAATGAACTCCTCAATCGCCTGACTACAGAGGCCTTTCTCCGAGGGCTCAAAAACAAGGAGGCAGCATTGGATGCTCTTGGACGGAAGCCTAAGAGCATGCAAGAAGCTTTAAGGTTTGTGAAAGCTTTTTGTGCAAACTCTAAAGTTCTGGGGGTCACAAAACAGGTGACCTTTGAACAAAAGGCTCTCTCTGTGACCCCAGAAGCTTCTTTCAAGGAACTCGGTGACTCCTTATTACGGGGTATGGAGTCCCTTTTAAAGTCCCATTTAAACCCGAGGTCAAGGTCACCGTCCCCTTATTATGAAGCGCCAGGAGAGCGCTACCCAAGCCCCCATGACAGGTACAGGGACCGAGGTTCCAGTCCTAGTCGCACTCACAGAGAGTACGATAGGGGGCGTCCCAACTTTAGGTATGAACGGTCAGATAGGGATTCCTATCGTAGGTCACCAGACCGTTCAGACCGTTATTCTAGTCGGCCGTATTCAAGTAGGCCATACTCCCCAAGACCCTATTCGCGTTCACCAAGTCCGAATAGGAGTGGTTTTGACCCTAGGAGAAATAGGGACTGGGATCGGCGCGAGGATCGGTATAGATCCCCTCCAAGGGATCGTTACCGTAGTCCAGATAGGGGATACAGAGAATCCCCACGCCGATTTCCAGATCGTGCCATTGGTCAACCCCGGCACGATTACCATGCAAGATCTGCTAGCCCCTTGCCTAATGAGGAGAAATCCAAGTGTTTAAACTTGGAAGGGCTGGTTGGGAAAGCGACCCACAACTAGCCCCACCCAATAAGAAGGGTCGTGACATGGAATCATTTTCTGTCAAGCTCACTGAAGGGCACGCGGTTTTTCGTGAAATTTTGATAGACTCCACGCCAGTCGTGGCATTGATAGACAGTGGAGCCATGATTACAATTTTACAAGAGGAAAAGTTCAAAGGTATGCTCGAAAATCACGAAATTATTGCACCTTGCATACTACAGGGCATTGGTCCTGATCCAGTTAAAGGTTCAATAATAGATAATGTACCATTGACAATCTGTAATCGCACGGTTTTACACACAGTGTGCATAGCCCCAATTAATACTCCGTGCATTTTAGGTTTAGATATTCTCAAACCCTTGGGAGCTATTATTGATTTTGGCAATAGCACAATGTCCATTGACAATGAAAAATTCCCTTTGAAAATTTACCCAAATGATCATGGCTGCAGAGTCTACAATGTAAGAAGGGTAGTTATCCCGCCAAATTCAATTGGTTTTTTAGAAGCAAAAACTGAGAAACTTTTGCCATCTAGTTTTGTAGTTGAACCTTCAAACTTCAAAAGTTGTCTGGTTGCGTCAGTGTATGGTGAGAACACACAAAATGTTAAACTGAAGGTCATCAATGATTCGAACTCATATAGACTTTTCAAACGTGACATTTTCTTAGGGCAGGCTGAACCAGTGACTCTCATTGAGTCTGACAGTACATGTGACAAGTCTGTTAAAAGCTCTACACCCAATACTGGTTCTTTGCCTGAACATTTGGCTAGCATGTTTGAAAAATCAAGTTCGGACCTGAACCAAGTTCAAAAAACAAAGTTCAGAAATCTTTTGATTGAATTCCAATCAGTGTTTTCGAAAGACGATTTTGACCTTGGCTGTCTCAAAGATGTAGAGCACAAAATTGTAACGACTGACGAAATCCCTGTTAAGGAAAAATTTAGGCGCACTCCATTGAAATTCCAACAACAAGAAAAAGAATACATTGACAAACTCTTACAACAAGGTGTCATTGAACCTTCTTCTTCTGACTGGTCTTCGGCTCCAGTTCTTGTCCGCAAAAAGTCAGGGGATTTACGTTATTGTCTAGACTATAGGGCCCTCAACAATAAAACTGTCAAAGATAATTACAATCTCCCTATAATTGAAGACTGTCTAGACTCATTACAAGGGAAGAAACTTTTCTGTGTCCTCGACCTTTGTAGTGGTTATTATCAAATACCTTTAGCAGAAAATTATAAAAGTAAAACCAGTTTTACTAGCCGGTTTGGCACATTTCAATGGGCGTGTCCCCATGGGGCTCTGTAACAGCCCCGCGACTTTCCAAAGGGCCATGCAGTTAGTTCTCAGAGGTTTAACATGGGAAGAGCTTGTCGTGTATCTTGATGATCTAATCATTCTTGGTACAGATTTTGACAATACTCTTTCTATCCTTCGCAAGGTTTTCACCAGATTCAAGGAAAATAACTTGAAGCTTAAGCCCAAGAAGTGCATTTTCTTTAAAAAGGAAGTGGAGTTCTTGGGAAAGCTTGTAAGTGAACATGGTGTTTCAATTTCTCCAGGAAAAATGGAAATTTTAAAGAACTGGCCTAGACCTACAAATGCGAAAGGCTTGCAGTCCTTCTTGGGTTTTATGAATTACCATAGAAGTCATATTGAGGGATTTGCAAGGGTCGCTGAGAGCTTATATGCATTGTCTAATGCCAGACAGTTTATGTGGTCTCAAGAACATGAGCATGCTTTCACTCAATTGAAAGAGTTAGCGGTTAAGTCCCCATTACTTTACCACCCTTCACCTAAAGGCACATTCATTCTGGACGTTGACGCCAGTAATAGACAGATTGGTGGGGCATTGTCCCAGATTCAGGACGGAGTGGTTAAACCTATTAGTTTTGGTAGCTACACTCTACTGCCCGCTCAACGTAAGTACTGCACGACACGTAAAGAACTTTTAAGTTTGGTTAGATTCTGCAGGACTTACAGACATTACCTACTGGGACATCCATTTCTGGTTCGTACTGACCATAATAGTTTAGTTTGGCTCACCAGATTTAAGCATATAGAAGGGCAATTAGCGCGATGGCTTGAAGAGCTATCACAATATAACATGACTATTGTCCATAGAAAAGGCTGTGAGCACGTAAATGCAGATTCTTTGAGCCGCATTGGGGATACCCTCCGATCATGTGATTGCTATTATGCAGGAGCGGATCTGAGGGATCTCCCATGCGGCGGATGTTCATATTGTACTCGTGCTCAAAACCAGTGGTCTCGCTTCGCCGAGGATGTCGACGATGTGGTACCACTGGCAGTCATGAATATTGTAGAGGTGAGCGATTCACAAGAAGCTGGATCATCCAATTGGGTTGAAGGACTGACTTCTAGACAATTACGGGATTCTCAATGGCAAGATCCCAACATAGGTCTGGTCATGCACTGGCTCGAACACAGTTATGAGCCATCCAGACGGGAACTGATGTTGACAAGTCCCGAAACTAGGTCTCTGTGGTCATGCCGTGAACGTATTTCAATTTCCAATGGCATCCTATTTTATGAATGGTCTGAACACCCTGAATTAGGCACAAGGTCATGCATTGTAATCCCGCAGACCTTGAGACAGCAAGTGTTGCAAGGATGTCATGACTGTAGGTCATCAGGTCATCTTGGCATTGCCAAAACAACAAATAGACTTAAAGATAAGTATTTTTGGTACGGCATGACCCGGGATACGGAATTGTATGTTTCTGGGTGCAGAATATGCAATAGGAACAAGAAGGGCAATAGAACCCCTAGGGCAGGTCAACGTTTATACCACTCAGGTTATCCTATGGAAAGGGTTCACATTGATATATTGGGCCCATTTCATAAAAGTAGCAAAGGAAATAGGTACATTTTGGTCATGGTAGACCAGTTCACAAAGTGGGTGGAACTGGCTGCTATCCCCGAGCAGAATGCTCAAGTCACTGTCAAAGCATTCCTTGACCGTTTCATTAGCACTTTTGGTTGCCCGCTCGAAATTCATTCAGATCAGGGACGAAATTTTGAAAGTAATTTGTTTCAGGCACTTTGTAAACTTCTGGAAATTTCAAAAACTAGGACAACCCCATATAGGCCTTGTTCAAACGGACAGTGTGAGGTTTTTAACAGGGTTATTCTTCAAATGATTCGAAGTTTCATCTCTAAAGGTCTGAAGGATTGGGATGGTTTTCTCCCCTTGATCGCCATGGCTTTGCATTCAATGAAAAACCATACCACTGGTTTTTCGGCAAACATGATGATGCTGGGGAGGGAAACAATCCAGCCGTTGGATCTTTTGTTGGGTCAAATTGACTTTTCTCCGGTTGAAGCAGATGACTGGGTGAAAAGTCTCATCTCCAGGATGTCTGAAATCCATGTCTTAGCTCGAGACAAAATTGGTCAAACTCAGCTGAGACAAAAACGTGACTATGACCTGAGACTGAAAGAGCGGTCATTTAGCCCAGGTGATCCAGTGTATCTAAGAGATACCTCAACAAAGGTGGGCGTTAGCTCAAAGCTAAGACCACCTTGGACAGGACCGTTCATTGTCTGTTCCCAAAACCACCCCTTGTATAGGTTAGAGTCCAACAAGAAGTCTTTTGTTGTGCATCATGATCGGCTCAAACTCTGCCGAGATTCTGATCTGCCTCTATGGCTCAAAAAGAGAAGGCATGTGATTTTGGATTTAGATCCGGAATCACATGACTTCTCAGACATGAATCAGACCTTGGACGAACAGCAAACAGACGAACAGGAACCAGATATGGACATAGACCTAGATCAGACATTGCCATACATGCTTCCGGATGACTCGGATAGCCAATCGCAGCCCGAGCTGATCGAGGATTCTCTGTCCGACCCTGATTTGGAGGTGGAAACGGCTCCTTCTTCTCCAACTCCTGAGCCTCCAACTCCAACTTCTAGGGGTGGTCGGAAAATTAGATTGCCTGCCCGCTTGCGCGACTGAAAGACAGGTTTATAGGTTAATTTTTCTACATTTATCCATCAATTATCCAGCCGGTCGGTTTATTATGATTGATGGGTAAAGTGTGTCTTGTGCTGTATGTCTTACCCTCAGTCATCCAGCCGGTCGGTTTATTATGACTGATGGGTAAACTCTTGGTCCTATGTTTTCTCGATCTTTTATTTGTACCTATCTATTGGTTATCCAGCGGTCGGTTTATATAGCTGATAGATAGGCATTATATACCTGATATGTTTTATATCTTATTCTTGTCAGTTATCCAGCCGGTCGGTTTATATAGCTGATAAGAAATGTCCATATGTTCTATGTTTAATGTTCTTTCGTTATCATCTATCCAGCCGGTCGGTTCAAGTAGTTGATGGAAAGATGTAATGTCTTCTGTTCCATGTTTCTTTCTTATCATCCATCCAGCCGGTCGGTTTATGTGGCTGATAGGAAGGCATAATGTTCCTAACATATTGTTTCATGTTTCATTTTTGTCGGTTAACCAGCCGGTCGGTTTATTTTAGCCGATAGATATGGATTGTAATAATCACTGTTTTAATGTTCATTCCTATTGATCGGCAATCCAGCCGGTCGGTTCATTATTATCGATTAATGGGAATTTTGTTACATGTTTGAAGTCTGTCTGTTTGGAGACTGTCTATCTGTTAACCAGCCGGTCGGTTTATTTAATTGATAGATAGTATCCGTTTATGTACGGTTATGAAGATCGGTCATAATATTGATTTATAAGTCAATATATTGACTGCACGGCATAACTTTATTAACTTCTTTATACTCTCCGTCTGGTTACCAGAAAACTTAAGTCAGATAATTTTTTAAATAAGAGAATTATACTCAAATGATTTAACACATGGGATTTCATTCAATTCAATTCTATAATCCCATTTCTATATATATTTATCTATATATTAGTTACTTTATGTATATATTATATTTCTTAATTTTCTACCTTCTCTAACCAACTACTATATTTAACACACAACGTATCTATAAAGTTAGGTCATAATATTTTCAAATATTGGGAAAAATAGCTTTCAATAAATTAGCAAAAGATACCATGGATATATAATTTATAACTAATAAATTGTTACTTGTTTATTTAGAAAATTCCAGAATCAAGACAACTGCCAAAATGCCCCCCAAGAAAGCTCGCTTTCAAACACTCTGTGGCATCTGCAATGCAGATGTAAATCATCTTAAAAGGCACATAAATAGGACACATATACCTTGGTATATGTGTCCAGCAGTTGCTTGTGCCAGCTGCCAGTCCTCTAGTGACGTGTCTGAATTGCGTCGTTTCCACGCAAGTCACAGCAAGATAGAGGGAGAATCCCAGCTAAATGCTTGGTATTTGCTGGTGAACGGATTTCTTCTGTTCATCAGTAATTGCCTTGGACTGGGGACTCTTGAGGCTCTTCTGGGACTTGTCGTGGAAAAGCAGCTTACTTCCTCTAAGGCCCATTTCCTTGATGAGGAGATACTCTTTCTCAGGGAGTATGACCGATTAGCTGGGTTAGAGCCAAATCCATCTTATGATCCTTGCCAACCTTCTCGCACTTCTGAACTGTTGAACTATTTGACCTTGACACAAATTCTCCTAAAACTTAACCCTGAACAAAGAACACTGTCTCTCTCTATTGTTAACTATGTAAACCCTAATGGCTCTAGTCCGTCCGTTGGACATCCTGTGTTCAGGTACCACGTTATTGATGGTCACTTTCACATGGATCAGCTAGTTGGTACTTCTACAAAAACTCTTAGGGAATTGGAAGCACAGTCTAAATCTGAGGTCAATCTAGTCCATGCTGTAACAAATTTTGTCTTTCCAAACAAATGGGGTACTATTCCTAAATTGATTGCTTCAGACAATAGGATCAGCTTCACCTTAGGAATACACCCACATCTCCTTTACAGAAATAATGCAGATCACATGTTTGCCAAGCTGGAGCGCCAGTTTCAGCAATATCCAGAGGCAGTTGCTGTTGGGGAAGTTGGGCTTGACTTTACCACTACATGTCGCTGCTCAAGTGCCCATAACAGGCAAGAGTGCGTCAAGGGTAAGGTTGAGGCCCAGCACCAATTTCTCAAAAAAGCACTTAAACTGGCGGACCGGCTTGACAAGCCTGTGGTTATTCATTGTAGGGACAAGAATGATGGTTCTGCAGCTAAAGGAGTTCTCCAAATGTTAGTTTCTTTAAATCTAACTCATTTAAAAATCCAAAGGCATTGTTTTGTTGGAGACTCTAAAGAATTTGATGATTGGAGCAGTACCCTTCCTAATTGTTTTTTCAGTCTCTCTCGACAATCCACAGTGGATTCTAGCACTAAGGAAACTTTAATGCTAGCAAGTCATCGTAAACTGCTCTTTGAGACCGATTCACCTTACCTGCCCTTCCCTGGTGACAGAGGTCATGGTCCTTGGAGGGTAGGTCTAGTGATACAGGCTGTTTCTTCCATAGTAGGAGTGCCTGTCCCCGAGCTGATTCGTAGCAGCAACTCAAATTTGGCTAAATTGTTTAACTTGAATTGGTAGTCTTTGTTAAAACCCGACTACAGCTCATTACTGTCATTCTTGAAATTCAAATTTGGGGTTTTCATTATGGTACTGATGATTTCATCTAGCCGGTCGGTTTATGATAAGTCAGTATTGTTCTTCTCAATCAATTTTTCTTTTTTGGCTGGGGGGAAGCATCGGCTAGAATGGTTTGAATTGTGAAGGAGGAATGAACAAGAGGGAGACAAACCTCTGTTTTGCCCTCTCATCAGTTAAATTGAGACAGCATATTTAATGGCAGTCATTTCACATGTTTCCAGCTGCCTAGAGTATTAGTATGTTTCTTTTTGGTCTATATTTGGCAGCTGGCATAGGTTTTCGCTATAATTACATTTATTATGATTTTGTACTCCATTATGCTATCTTTTCTCTCTTCCTTATTATGAATATCATATTTATTATGTTTTCAGGTCCAGACCTTCAGGTAGAAGGAACCCACGGGTTTGAAGATAATACCCGTTTAATAGAAACGAAAACTTAATATTCTTTATACTTTCTCTATCTGTAGAGCCTCAGGAAGAGGACAAACAATAATAATATTACTAACTGCTAAAAAACAAAGTGGGGGAGGAGTGATGCGGGGACGCCACAGCCACATGGGCCAAATGGACAGGGGCCGAAAGGGCAAAATTGGAACGTCCGCCAGGCGGCGGCGTAGCTCCTCCTCTTCTAGCTGAACGCCCAAACCTACAAGCCACGCTTATCCATCCAGGTAAGTTTATACTTGTATTTCTTGTATTTTATGCCTACCTTGGCATTCATTCAATATATTCATACATTTATCCTCTCAGCTTCACAGCAAGAGTATTAATTACTATCCCCGACCACAGCACCAATTAAGGCTCTGGTTTTTCGCTCTCTGTGATATAAAGCTACTTACTGAAGGCTATTGTTACGGCTCTATCACCTGGCGCTTTGGATCGAGTAGTAGGTTGAAATAGCTAACTTTATATTGTTTTAAAAATACATGTATATTCAGTTAATGGTGTCACTAATGATGATGCACACACGTTAATTAATGCGTTGATCCAGGCTATAGATAAATACCTTTCTTTAAGTAATTACAGCCTCTGCACAAACAAAAACTAAATTCTGTATGCTTTATTTAAAGTGTATTCAATTAGTTATCTTTATATCAATATAAATATGCATGCTTTCAAGTAAATTTTTATAATAGGTAAAAAAGTACTATTTTCAGATAGTTTTAAAAAATACTTTGACATTGAACATTTTAATATAGTGATTTCCTATAAAAGTAACTTGATTTTTTCCATAATTGCTTATTCTACTCCAAGTCATTTCCATTGCATGCTTCTCTGCTAGTATAATTACAAGCAACCCTTCATAGATCTAGTTCCCTGTACTAACAGAATCTCGAAACATTGAAATTAAGTTGGCAGAGATTTAATATCATTATTGTTTTGTACATTATGTCAATATTTGAATGCCACTGAATATCTTTTTTAAAATATATTTCTTGTTAAGGTTATACACAGAGGACAACCATCACAGGTAGTACCATTTGTACACGTTTGTATAAGCCTATATTGAGAGGACAACCGTCACAGGTAGAACGATGTGTACACGACTGTATAGGTCTATACTGCGAGAATAAACATCACAGGTAGTACCATGTGTACAGGGCTTTTAAAGGTTATACCCAGAGGATAACCATCACAGGTAGTACATTGCATACAGGTTTGTATAAGATTATACAAAGAGAGCAACCATCACAGGTAGTACTATTTGTCTTGTAAAAATGGTATTACTGGTGCTGGTTGTCCTCTGGACACAACCCTGTACATACCTGTACATATTGTAGTCCTTATAATGACTGGCCTCTGGGTAAAACCCTATACATACCTGTACATATGATACTACCTGTGATGGTTGTCCTCTAGCTAGGTATAAATGGAAAAGTAGTAAAGTCAACCAGGCAAAGCCACATGCAAGACGCAACCACCACCAAAACACCGATAGACAGCATGACACACACACACACACAACCACACACCCAAACGCACGCACATACACACACACACACACGAAATGAACACAGAAAACACCAAAAGAGACACAAGAACCAGGGACAAACGTTCCACAACATGAACAAACCACAAGCACAAAGACGCAAGGCAAACAAAAGGAAGGGTGACAAAGAGAGTACCGCCTTGGTACGGTCAGCAGCAAAAACACCACTGGGGGTTTAAACCGGTTTACGGACGTCCTAACCTCGCACTTCTCTCAAAGTCACCCTAGCTTTACAAATATTGTAAATAAAGGTATCCCCGCTGGACTTACCCACAACATAGACGACGGTGAACACAGGACAACATGTAAAACATAGCATAATAACTGTGACAATCCGTCAAATATGTACTCAATGACTTTGCTGAAGTCAGAGCATCTGCAGGTAAGCCGTTAAGGGCACGACAGGGAAAAAATAACACATGAGTCTGGTAAGCTCCTCCTGTATCCAAGTTTAAGAGTATACCATCATAGAGTACTACCCTCGGCCTGTCATCGCGCAAGCAAAGAGGGAAGCGTAGCTACCGACTGTAAAAGGGTCGATAACCAAACATGCAGTGTGTTGCAATATAATAGGATCATAACCTTTCTTTTTAAATGTTTTAATGCGTTTTATAAACAAATCAAGAAAATGGATATGACCCCGAATTTTCCTGAGTTTGTAGATAACATCCCCATAAAATTCTGGTTGAGAAATGCCTTGTCGCAGTAACGTCCGCAGATTGCAATTATATTTACTAATGAGAGGTAAATTTCGATAATAAAATTTAGAAAAGGTTTTCCGAAGTTTGTGATATCTGTAACCTTGCTTAAGAAGTTTATCAGTTATAACTAAATTACGTCTGTTAAAATCTTCAAGCAAAGAACAGGCTCGGGCAAACCTAATAAGTTGAGAAATATAAACACCATAAGATGTAGAACGTGGCACATCCCCATCTAGAAAAGGATAATTAACAATTTTAAAATTAAAATCTTCTCTTTTATCGTATACTTTGGACGAAACTTTATCATTTGTAATTGAAAGATTCAAATCTAAAAATGAAGCATTAATGTCAGATTGATTAGCTTTGTTTAAAGACAGTTCTTTTGGGTAGATTGAAGAAACCATAGTATCAAAATAAGGATTATCTAAATTCAAAATATCGTCTAAATACCTTGAAGTTTTATTAAAAGCATTAACAATATCGGTCTGTGTATCAGGTTTTAAGCTAAGCATAAAATCCCTCTCGTAGCAATACAAAAACAAATCTGCAACAAGAGGGGCACAATTTGTACCCATGGGTATACCAACAACTTGACGATATATGGTATCTCCATAACGCACAAATATATTATCTAAAAGAAAGGTAAGAGATCTACAAACATCAAGGCAAGTCCACATTGTGTAATGTTCAACTTCTGAATTCGAAAAGAATGAACGTTGAACATTACAAGCAATGAACATTTTGTTTTCTCTGGCAAAGTTTTTTTCTATTAATTTAATAAGTCTATCCTTTATAAGATGGTGAGGTAGAGTGGTATAGAGTGTAGAGAAATCATAAGAGCTCAGTAAAGAAATGTTATACTGTTCATTTTCAAGTTTTGTTAAAACATCATTTGAATTTTTTATGGACCAAAAAACATTAATACCAGAATTTTCATATATTTTATCACAGTAACGTTTAACATGTTCTTTGATCGTAGTAAGACAGGACGTCAAAAGTATAGATAATTTAGTAGTGGTACAACAGCTAGAGTTGGCAATAAAACGCGACTTATAAGGGTTTTTATGTAGTTTCGGAATCCAGTACAAAGTAGAAAGTTTATGTTGTTTTATGTTAGGACCAGACTTAAAATCATTGCAAATTTTTACATGTTCCGAGACTATATCTTTTTCAAGTGTTTGAACTGTTATATAAGTTTTTGAATCAATCAGTTAGCTCCTTCTTTAAAACATCAACATAATACAATCTTCAACTAATGATTACATTGTTTGATGCCTTGTCAGCAGGAACAAGAACATAATCTGAATGAAAATTAGAAATGTTTTTCTTCAAGTAGCGAAATGTAACTCTAGGTCGAGGTGGTAAAAGATGGTTATAACCCTATATAGACCTGTATATATGGTACTGTCTGTCATGGTTGTTCCCTGGGTATAACCTTATATAGACCTGTACATAACGCAATAACTGTGATTGTTGTCCTCTGGGTATAACCTTATATCGACCTGTACATATGGTACTACCTGTGATTGTTGTCTCTGGGTATAACCCTAAATAGCCCTGTGCACTCGATACTACATGTGATGGTTGTCCTCTGGGCATAAACAATATATATATAACCTTGTGCACATGGTACTACCTGTGATGGTTGTCCTCTCAGTATAGGCCTATACAGCCGTGTACAAATTGTACTACTTGTGACGTCTATTCTCTGTGTATAACCCTATATAGACCTATACAAATGTTACTACCTGAGATTGTCCTCTTGGTATAACCCTATATAGACTAGCTGTACATATGGTACTTACTGTGATGGTTGCCCTCTGGATATAACCCTATATAGACATGTACATATGGTACAACCGACCATGGTTGTCCTCTGTGAATAATTACCCCTTCATAGACCTATACATATGGTACTACCTGTGATGGTTGTCCTCTCAGTACAGGCCGAGAGTTTGGTGAAAGGAGACGTTTGGAATTTTCTGATATAGATCTACACTGTTTACAAGGCATAAATGAGCGTAAAGGTAAAGGATGAACCGTTTGACTGGGTCATGCTTTCAACTTGTCATTTGCAAATATATCAGAACAGGAGAATCGGTGGAACCGGTGGATGCTCCCTGACTGCAGATACTTTTTAAGTTTGAAAAATAACAAAGGACAATAACTCCTGAATTATGTAAAAGAGAGAAATGGTTCTTGTGCGCTGCACTTCTCATGATCGATACCAATCTACATATGAAGTTTCATGTTGATATCACAGGGGTCTGGACCGCATCATTTGGGTCTATATGTACTATATAATAACAAGGGTTCCAACTAGCAGAACGGACATCCGTGTACCACAAGTACACATATGAATGTAACTCTTGCAATTTCAATTGTAATTTTGTAATTCTTTCGGCTATTGGAAGCCAATATATTTTACTATCAAATAAATATAATATTCTCACGTTAACTTACGCTCAATTATCAATCCAACAACGATTTACCCAAATTTTCACGTGTTTTCAGGGTCATTGACAAACGTTCGTTCACCCCGGTTTCACTATATCACAGCCATAACCTGGCGATTTTCAGTTCAAAAGATGGCATGGTTCAATAAAACAACCCACATATATCACCAATCTCAATTTGTTTTGTCCTCTAAATAAATAAGCAACTTTCCGTCTGACTTTATGTTTCTATTTCGGATTTTGCTATTTTACAACAAATTTGAATGGAGCCATTTCATTGGACGAGCGAAGGAAAAGTTAGAAAATCCGTGACTTTCTCGACGATTTGAAGCAAACTGACAAAACTTGCTAGTTTAACATCATTCTTTTGATGCTGAGGAATAAATAATTAGAGGTGGTGTTAGAATTGATTCGTTTTATTGACTCACGCCATTTTGTAACTGCAATTTTCCAGGTTATTGCTGTGATATAGTGAAACCGGAGTGAACGAACGTGATATTTTGAGAAAATCATTGTTGAATTGATACTTGTTCATAAGTTACCGTTATAAGATTATATTTATTTGATAGAAAAATATATTGGCTTTCAATAGCCGAAAGAATTACGAAATTATCATTTAAATTGTAAGAGTTACAGTCATATTTGTACTCGTGGTACACGGATATCCGTTCTGCTAGTTGGAACCCTTGTTATTATATAGTGCATATAGACCCCCATGAAGCGGTCCAGACCCCTGTGGCTGATATCTACATGTATTACAGATTTTGTATTATGCTCCGGACAAAGTTCGAACGGACGGACAAACGGACGGACAAACGGACGGACAAACGAGGGGACGGATGGACGGACGGACAAAGCGGCGACTATATGCTCCCCCAACACCGTTGTTGCCATTAAAAGCTTTGATGCAAGCTTATTATTTAGCTGTGTTGATATTAAAGTAACCTGCTATAAATACTGGAACATGAATGATGATTAGGATCAAAACTGTCAGATCGGCGGTGGATGGCAACATTGAATAATTCAACTAATGGCTAAGAAAAGGTGGTTTATGCAATTACATATTTACCTGTTAATGGTCTTGGTTAGGTTCAAAACTGTCATATGAGTGATGCAAGGCAACAGTGAATAATTCAAGTACGTCTTTAGAAAATAGAATAAACATTAATTGTTACGGTTTACACATACAGTGTTATTTTCATAAACGCAGAAATGTGTTGGAACCTGATTATTCATATTATCATGGATAGAGAAGGATCGAGGAAGAAACTGTTCTAAATTTTGTTACATTGCGACGTGTACATGTATAAATCAGTTGGTATTCAATCGGACGTGCACCACGTAGTAAATAAGTAATACAACGAGCTGTTTTTCGACTTATTTGTACCTTCTCAGCACAAAAGAGTTCATATTAAATATGGGCGGAAACAATAAGAGAACGGGGCGTTTCCAAAAATACCAGTGATGGTTGTTCTCTGTTGATTGTTGAGATCTTTATAAGTGTGAGCCCGCTTCTTTGTTCTATGTCAAAACAGCCATTTTCCTACCTCCTTCAAGGAACAGAATTGGCTTATACCTTCTTTTTACATTCATATTTACTTCAAACACTGTCTGTAGATCAACAGAAAACAAGGTCAAGAACGTAGCCCGTTTGGCTACACGCAAAGGTATGTACACACCGTCTATTTTCGTTTTATATTTGGGCCATTCTGACACCCGAATCGGCAGAGAATACACACATTAACTAGAAAATATGCAATTCCTCAACCTGTCAGGTTTTTAAGAGAATTTTTTTTATTTCATATTTAAAGCAGTGCAATACTAAAGAACTACTTCTTACTGTACTACAACCCCCGGAAGCAATTCCTCACCGGGGTCACACACATCGTGTGAATTACACAATACGGCCATAAATTCCGATAGCAGTGTAAAAGAAAATTGCTTATTAACTTTGCTGAAGTCTGGGCAACTGCAGGGAAGCCGTTAAGGACACGGCAGGGAAAAGGTAATGAGTCTGGTAAGCTCGTTTCGTTTCTGAGTTTAAGAGTATACCACCACAGAGTACTACCCTCTGCCTATCATTGTGCAAGCAAAGAGGGAGGCGAAGCTAACGACTGTAAAGGTGAAGTTGACCGTGTTACCTAAGCACACAGGATTGTGAACTATGTCTTTTAGGTAATTGCATTGCACTTACAGGGGCTTTGTCAGACTATGTACAAGTTGAGAAGTCATCTATTTTGCTAACATTGGTTGTTATACTGATGAACTATTAAACAAAACTATTTTAGAACTAGGTATTCCTGTGTGTAGGTTCTCTGTAGATGTCTGCCATAATAATTATATTTATAGATTATTAGATTTTTGTAAAAGTTTTCTGCACATAGCTAATGGAAGATGTGGGAAAGACAAGTTTATTGGAAATTTTACAACTATTAGAAATAGTCGTAAGGACTGTGTGTTAATGTCACCACGTATGCTTTCATTTATAAATGCTTTTGAAGTATTGGATTTTGATCCACTCTTATCAGATATACACAAAGCCATTTCAATTTCCTTACACACTTTTGTTAATAAAAATGTAAGTGTTTGCTCATTTTCAGGACCCTCAGTAAAAGTTGAAAGACCAATCTGGGATGGAAAAAATAAAGAAAGATTTATTGAAACTCTTGATCTGGATAGAATTTAAATTCTGCAAACTCAGTTGGATGATATGACAGGTTGTTCAATCAATGATACAGCGTTAGGTGTAGATAATATTTTGGAAAACATTTCAATCTTATTTATAGAAGCTGCAAAAAGGTCAGGCATGATAAAGATGCATACCACACCAATGTACTTTGATTAATAAAAAGACTTTAAACCTTGGTATGCGTGAGTGTAAAAATCTCAAGTCAAAATATCTGTCAGCAAAGTAGAGCTACATGTGTTGCAAGTCTACAAACAACTTTGACTATTTGAAATGTGCTAGTATTTTGTGTAAAAAAGAAATCAATAAAAAACTCAGGATTTATAAACAGAAGATGAATAAAGAGCTACGAAACTTAAAATATTCAGATCCAAAAGCTTTTTTGACTAAATAAATAGTCAGGTGAAAGAGAGCAGCTTTTGTCTAAGATTTCGTCTGATTTTCTTTACAATCATTTTAGTAAATTGAATTACAATTTAGAAGATGGGAATGCCCGGATTGATGTTGGGTCTATTTCTGAAAATAAATCTTAACTTAATTGTAGAATAACCGAGAATGAAATTTTCCATGCTATTTCAAAATTACAAAATAAATAAGCATGCTTCCAGTATGACAATGTATTGAATGAGTACTTGACACACTCTAAGGATACTATGGTGCCTCTGATTTGTAAATTATTTACCCTTATCCTTGATACTGGATGTATGCCCAAAGTATGATGTAAAGCATTATTTTACCTATTCATAAGAATAAGGGAAATTTTGATAATCCAGATAATTATAGAGGAATTACAATACTTAAAAGCACAAATATGAATCATGCAGGAAACCTAGCATACAGAACAAACAACCGCCCGAACTGCAACACAAGAAAACACAGCAAATGTACATAACTACCAAAAACATAAAGAGACACACAAAGACAAAACAAACAAACAAAAGGGGGAAGATGGAAGTACCGCCTTGGGACGGTCAGTTACAAAAGTTACAGGGGGTTTAAACCGGTTAAGGGGCGCCCAACCTCACACTTATTCCATTCCCACCCTAAAAGACAAATAGTGTAATTAAACGTATCCCCTCTCCGACTAATCTACAACAACCGTGATGGCAAATGCAGTGGTAAAGGGCATGCAAAACGAAAACATTTAAGTGAAACAAACTGTATTCAACTATCGATAGTGTAGTTAGTTTTTGTTAAATTATTTACAAGTATCTTAAACAAGAGGCTGAACATGTTTCTTGAAAATTCTGGTCTACCTTGTGAAGAGCAAGCAGGATTCCGAAATTTATAGTACAGTTGATCATATATTTACGCTTACGATGTTGATAGACGTCTACCTTGGCAAACATAAAAACACTTTACTGCGGTTTTTTGTGGATTATCGCAAGCTTTTGACTCTATAAATCATATTTGTTTGTGGAAGAAATTGCTACAGTGTAATATTGATAGAAAAATTGTTTAACATAAGTCATAACATTTATGATGAAGCATATTCATGTGTTAAAAACAGTGATGGTCTGAAAATTTATCACCGATATTGTTTTCGAACTTATTAAATGATCTTACTACATTGGTCAACGATGAAACAGTTGAAGTATTCTTCAAGCTATATCTATTTCTTTACGGTGATGACCCGGTTATATTTGCAGAGAGCCATGCTGGTTTGTACCTAGCATTAAACTCTATGCAGTAGTACTGTGAAACCTAGAACTTGTCTGTTAAATCTTCTTAAACAAAAGTAGTTTTCTCGAGGAAAGTGTAGAAATATCCTACCTTTGTACCACTTGAAAGAGTGGATGGCTTTAGCTACTTAGGTAAATATACGTAAACGTTAATGGTAAATTCAGTAAAACCTATGAAACATCTTTGTAATTTGTCTGATTATTCATGTATATTCTCTACAAACCTTTCATTTCATTAAATGCAAATGTAAAGTCATTTTCAGTAAACTGCCACAAATGGAATGCACGTAGAAATTAATGAATGCACATTAAATAGGCATACTGTCTACAAATTCCATGTTTTGCCATTTCATTTCTATATGTAGAATACATATCGCAATAAAGTGAAACCCCATATCATCTATCTGGATAACCCCATATCGTCTGTCTAATAAGTATTACATAAACATAATGATGGCAAACTGGAATATGAGCGCATACGATTTTATAGCAAGTTATTATATCAACGAACTCCTTCATTTCTAGAACATCTCCATATAGGCTTCGCTACACATTCAGCAAAGGAGCTAACTATACCATTTCATGGTGTTAATCAAAATTACAATATGACGGTCGAAAGGAGGTAACTCATACGGGTCCCTAACTTAGTGATGTATGGAGTTTTTTCCATTTAGTTCATAGCTAAAATATCATAATTTATGTTTATATACCATTCTTCGATTTAATCTAATATTTCTTTTCCATAGATAATTAACTCTTTCCATTATATAAAAGTGTTTTCACGCATTAGCAAAGAGAGTAGACCCGGATCAGACGGCTTCTCATTCCTGTAGGAAAAGTAGTAAAGTCAAGCAGGCAAAGCCACATGCAAGACGCAACCACCACCAAAACACCGATAGACAGCATGACACACACACACAACCACACACCCAAACGCACACGCACACACACATACGAAATGAACACAGAAAACACCAAAAGACACACAAGAAACAGGGACAAACGTTCCACAACATGAACAAACCACAAGCACAAAGACGCAAGGCAAACAAAAGGAAGGGTGACAAAGAGAGTACCGCCTTGGCACGGTCAGCAGCAAAAACACCACTGGGGGTTTAAACCGGTTTACGGACGTCCTAACCTCACACTTCTCTCAAAGTCACCCTAGCTTTACAAATATTGTAAATAAAGGTATCCCCGCTGGACTTACCCACAACATAGACGACGGTGAACACAGGACAACATGTAAAACATAGCATAATAACTGTGACAATCCGTCAAATATGTACTCAATGGCTTTGCTGAAGTCAGAGCACCTGCAGGTAAGCCGTTAAGGGCACGACAGGGAAAAAATAATACATGAGTCTGGTAAGCTCCTCCTGTATCCAAGTTTAAGAGTATACCATCATAGAGTACTACCCTCGGCCTGTCATCGCGCAAGCAAAGAGGGAAGCGTAGCTACCGACTGTAAAAGGGTCGATAACCAAACATGCAGTGTGTTGCAATATAATAGGATCATAACCTTTCTTTTTAAATTTTTTAATGCGTTTTATAAACAAATCATGAAAATGGATATGACCCCGAATTTTCCTAAGTTTGTAGATAACATCCCCATAAAATTCTGGTTGAGAAATGCCTTGTCGCAGTAACGTCCGTAGATTGCAATTATATTTACTAATGAGAGGTAAATTTCGATAATAAAATTTAGAAAAGGTTTTCCGAAGTTTGTGATATCTGTAACCTTGCTTAAGAAGTTTATCAGTTATAACTAAATTACGTCTGTTAAAATCTTCAAGCAAAGAACAGGCTCGGGCAAACCTAATAAGTTGAGAAATATAAACACCATAAGATGTAGAACGTGGCACATCCCCATCTAGAAAAGGATAATTAACAATTTTAAAATTAAAATCTTCTCTTTTATCGTATACTTTGGACGAAACTTTATCATTTGTAATTGAAAGATTCAAATCTAAAAATGAAGCATTAATGTCAGATTGATTAGCTTTGTTTAAAGACAGTTCTTTTGGGTAGATTGAAGAAACCATAGTATCAAAATAAGGATTATCTAAATTCAAAATATCGTCTAAATACCTTGAAGTTTTATTAAAAGCATTAACAATATCGGTCTGTGTATCAGGTTTTAAGCTAAGCATAAAATCCCTCTCGTAGCAATACAAAAACAAATCTGCAACAAGAGGGGCACAATTTGTACCCATGGGTATACCAACAACTTGACGATATATGGTATCTCCATAACGCACAAATATATTATCTAAAAGAAAGGTAAGAGATCTACAAACATCAAGGCAAGTCCACATTGAGTAATGTTCAACTTCTGAATTCGAAAAGAATGAACGTTGAACATTACAAGCAATGAACATTTTGTTTTCTCTGGCAAAGGTTTTTTCTATTAATTTAATAAGTCTATCCTTTATAAGATGGTGAGGTAGAGTAGTATAGAGTGTAGAGAAATCATAAGAGCTCAGTAAAGAAATGTTATACTGTTCATTTTCAAGTTTTGTTAAAACATCATTTGAATTTTTTATGGACCAAAAAACATTAATACCAGAATTTTCATATATTTTATCACAGTAGCGTTTAACATGTTCTTTGATCGTAGTAAGACAGGACGTCAAAAGTATAGATAATTTAGTAGTGGTACAACAGCTAGAGTTGGCAATAAAACGCGACTTATAAGGGTTTTTATGTAGTTTCGGAATCCAGTACAAAGTAGAAAGTTTATGTTGTTTTATGTTAGGACCAGACTTAAAATCATTGCACATTTTTACATGTTCCGAGACTATATCTTTTTCAGGTGTTTGAACTGTTATATAAGTTTTTGAATCAGTTAGCTCCTTCTTTAAAACATCAACATAATACAATCTTCAAATAATGATTACATTGTTTGATGCCTTGTCAGCAGGAACAAGTAGCGAAATGTAACTCTAGGTCGAGGTGGTAAAAGATGGTTATTTGATTTGTAAAAAGTTATTCGTGTATCAATAATATCGAAAATACATTTCTTCCAATCCGAAAGGGCATTAACATCAGCATGTTCTCGTCGACACCATTTGATGCAGAATTCTTGAATAGCTTCCGCAATATGAGTTCGACAAGCGTCAAAATCAATAAGGGAAGGTAATCTATATTTAGGTCCTTTAGTTAGGAGGGTCCTGAGACGTTTATCCTTAATGATATCAAAATTACCAGTAATGACATGACCAACTGGTTTATAGCAAAAGCTAGAAATGCTACAATCTCAAGAAATAGGGGTATTTACATCAATATTTAAGTCAGAGACAATTTTATTGTAGTTCAAAATAACATTTCTAAAAGGTTTATTATATTTATAACAGATGATAGGTGATTCAGAGTTGATGAAATATTTGGGAATAGCCTCGATTACATTCTTATCACGAAATATACTTTGAATATCAATAAAATCGATACCTTTATTTAGGAACTGAAGTTTCAGAAAATGTCTTTTATGTTCAGATTCTTTATCAATACGTGGACGAAGAACATGCTGTGTGTAACTTTGTATAAGTGAGGCAGTATTAATTAACGGATCTGTACGCATATAGATTTTATCAGCATCTTCGTCTATTGACTTAAGACAGGAAAAGGGTAAAGACGATAAACAAGATAACATAGAATGTTTACCAGTTTGTTTTAGAATAGTATGTAAATCATGAATAGACATATTACGACGTAATTTACGCTTAATATTACCATTTCTACGTCTGCCATGTGATCTACTTTTACGTTTTCGAATAGAAAATATAGAGAAAATATCGATACTTGGATCTTTAGAAATATTGCCGCTTTGGAAAATGTTATCATTAAGGCCTAAAGGAAAAGGTGTTTGTAATTTCTTTATCCAGTCTAGCTCTGTGATGAAACGAGCTTTAGATTTTAAACTACCAGTAGTTTTAGAATCATAATAAATTTGTTCTACTGGTTGAACCGAAACATATTTGAAAGAATGTCCTGTATGACGAAAATGCTGGTAAAGAAAATTGCGTACTTTTTTGATCCGGCAATGGTAACTGTGTTCACGAAACCTAGTTTTTAAAGAACGTCCTGTCTGACCTACATATTGAATGCCACAACGTGGCGCATTTCATGTAAGAACATATATAATATTAGATGAGTTTCAGTCTAAATCAGAATTAATCTTCACACTAAACACTCTACCATTAACAAGAGATTTAATTGTTGATCTAGTAGAAATGAAATTGCAACACATACACCTCTTACTATTGCACTTAGTAATTATTGGATACACCCTATGTCTTTTGTTCAAATAATGTGAATTTAGATGGACTTTACTATAACGAATGATAGATTGCTTTAAAGGAGACAAAACGATTTTAGGTCCATTATGAAAAATGTTACTAATAGCCGAAGAGGGAACATGAAAAGATGAAGCAGAAGACAATTTTAGAGGTTTAATATAAACTGACGGCTGTAGTGATTGGAAATTAGCCAGGTTATGAGGAATCTGAACGGAAGACACAGAGTGTAAGTTTAAGTTATTAATTTTGAGTTTAGGGAGACTATTCATATTTTGTGTAGTAATTGTAGCACCCTTCTGTAAAAAGCGACATACGTATATAACGAAAAGTGGTGTAAAATAATAGAAAACATACCAGAGATTATGAAAAAAATAAAGAAGACTAAGAATATGAATGAAACATTGAATAGTGAAACATTGAATGGGTAAAAAGTAAGCAGAAACACAAATACGGTAAAGTCGCACTAGAGAAAACGCAAACGGCACACATCTTAAAAGGGAAATTAAAAAAGTCACACAATATGTCGGTGAGTACGGAAGCCACCATGAAGTGCAAAGTACGGTGTAAAGGTATGAGGAAACATATTGAATGTAGAGCAATTCCTGCAAGAGGAAGAAAACAATATTGATTGGATGTACGGGGAGACGTTTCACCGCCGCCACACTGCACAAACAACACTATTGTGCTTATAAATGGAAAAGTAGTAAAGTCAAGCAGGCAAAGCCACATGCAAGACGCAACCACCACCAAAACACCGATAGACAGCATGACACACACACACAACCACACACCCAAACGCACACGCACACACACATACGAAATGAACACAGAAAACACCAAAAGACACACAAGAAACAGGGACAAACGTTCCACAACATGAACAAACCACAAGCACAAAGACGCAAGGCAAACAAAAGGAAGGGTGACAAAGAGAGTACCGCCTTGGCACGGTCAGCAGCAAAAACACCACTGGGGGTTTAAACCGGTTTACGGACGTCCTAACCTCACACTTCTCTCAAAGTCACCCTAGCTTTACAAATATTGTAAATAAAGGTATCCCCGCTGGACTTACCCACAACATAGACGACGGTGAACACAGGACAACATGTAAAACATAGCATAATAACTGTGACAATCCGTCAAATATGTACTCAATGGCTTTGCTGAAGTCAGAGCACCTGCAGGTAAGCCGTTAAGGGCACGACAGGGAAAAAATAATACATGAGTCTGGTAAGCTCCTCCTGTATCCAAGTTTAAGAGTATACCATCATAGAGTACTACCCTCGGCCTGTCATCGCGCAAGCAAAGAGGGAAGCGTAGCTACCGACTGTAAAAGGGTCGATAACCAAACATGCAGTGTGTTGCAATATAATAGGATCATAACCTTTCTTTTTAAATTTTTTAATGCGTTTTATAAACAAATCATGAAAATGGATATGACCCCGAATTTTCCTAAGTTTGTAGATAACATCCCCATAAAATTCTGGTTGAGAAATGCCTTGTCGCAGTAACGTCCGTAGATTGCAATTATATTTACTAATGAGAGGTAAATTTCGATAATAAAATTTAGAAAAGGTTTTCCGAAGTTTGTGATATCTGTAACCTTGCTTAAGAAGTTTATCAGTTATAACTAAATTACGTCTGTTAAAATCTTCAAGCAAAGAACAGGCTCGGGCAAACCTAATAAGTTGAGAAATATAAACACCATAAGATGTAGAACGTGGCACATCCCCATCTAGAAAAGGATAATTAACAATTTTAAAATTAAAATCTTCTCTTTTATCGTATACTTTGGACGAAACTTTATCATTTGTAATTGAAAGATTCAAATCTAAAAATGAAGCATTAATGTCAGATTGATTAGCTTTGTTTAAAGACAGTTCTTTTGGGTAGATTGAAGAAACCATAGTATCAAAATAAGGATAATCTAAATTCAAAATATCGTCTAAATACCTTGAAGTTTTATTAAAAGCATTAACAATATCGGTCTGTGTATCAGGTTTTAAGCTAAGCATAAAATCCCTCTCGTAGCAATACAAAAACAAATCTGCAACAAGAGGGGCACAATTTGTACCCATGGGTATACCAACAACTTGACGATATATGGTATCTCCATAACGCACAAATATATAATCTAAAAGAAAGGTAAGAGATCTACAAACATCAAGGCAAGTCCACATTGAGTAATGTTCAACTTCTGAATTCGAAAAGAATGAACGTTGAACATTACAAGCAATGAACATTTTGTTTTCTCTGGCAAAGGTTTTTTCTATTAATTTAATAAGTCTATCCTTTATAAGATGGTGAGGTAGAGTAGTATAGAGTGTAGAGAAATCATAAGAGCTCAGTAAAGAAATGTTATACTGTTCATTTTCAAGTTTTGTTAAAACATCATTTGAATTTTTTATGGACCAAAAAACATTAATACCAGAATTTTCATATATTTTATCACAGTAGCGTTTAACATGTTCTTTGATCGTAGTAAGACAGGACGTCAAAAGTATAGATAATTTAGTAGTGGTACAACAGCTAGAGTTGGCAATAAAACGCGACTTATAAGGGTTTTTATGTAGTTTCGAAATCCAGTACAAAGTAGAAAGTTTATGTTGTTTTATGTTAGGACCAGACTTAAAATCATTGCACATTTTTACATGTTCCGAGACTATATATTTTTCAGGTGTTTGAACTGTTATATAAGTTTTTGAATCAGTTAGCTCCTTCTTTAAAACATCAACATAATACAATCTTCAAATAATGATTACATTGTTTGATGCCTTGTCAGCAGGAACAAGAACATAATCTGAATGAAAATTAGAAATGTTTTTCTTCAAGTAGCGAAATGTAACTCTAGGTCGAGGTGGTAAAAGATGGTTATTTGATTTGTAAAAAGTTATTCGTGTATCAATAATATCGAAAATACATTTCTTCCAATCCGAAAGGGCATTAACATCAGCATGTTCTCGTCGACACCATTTGATGCAGAATTCTTGAATAGCTTCCGCAATATGAGTTCGACAAGCGTCAAAATCAATAAGGGAAGGTAATCTATATTTAGGTCCTTTAGTTAGGAGGGTCCTGAGACGTTTATCCTTAATGATATCAAAATTACCAGTAATGACATGACCAACTGGTTTATAGCAAAAGCTAGAAATGCTACAATCTCAAGAAATAGGGGTATTTACATCAATATTTAAGTCAGAGACAATTTTATTGTAGTTCAAAATAACATTTCTAAAAGGTTTATTATATTTATAACAGATGATAGGTGATTCAGAGTTGATGAAATATTTGGGAATAGCCTCGATTACATTCTTATCACGAAATATACTTTGAATATCAATAAAATCGATACCTTTATTTAGGAACTGAAGTTTCAGAAAATGTCTTTTATGTTCAGATTCTTTATCAATACGTGGACGAAGAACATGCTGTGTGTAACTTTGTATAAGTGAGGCAGTATTAATTAACGGATCTGTACGCATATAGATTTTATCAGCATCTTCGTCTATTGACTTAAGACAGGAAAAGGGTAAAGACGATAAACAAGATAACATAGAATGTTTACCAGTTTGTTTTAGAATAGTATGTAAATCATGAATAGACATATTACGACGTAATTTACGCTTAATATTACCATTTCTACGTCTGCCATGTGATCTACTTTTACGTTTTCGAATAGAAAATATAGAGAAAATATCGATACTTGGATCTTTAGAAATATTGCCGCTTTGGAAAATGTTATCATTAAGGCCTAAAGGAAAAGGTGTTTGTAATTTCTTTATCCAGTCTAGCTCTGTGATGAAACGAGCTTTAGATTTTAAACTACCAGTAGTTTTAGAATCATAATAAATTTGTTCTACTGGTTGAACCGAAACATATTTGAAAGAATGTCCTGTATGACGAAAATGCTGGTAAAGAAAATTGCGTACTTTTTTGATCCGGCAATGGTAACTGTGTTCACGAAACCTAGTTTTTAAAGAACGTCCTGTCTGACCTACATATTGAATGCCACAACGTGGCGCATTTCATGTAAGAACATATATAATATTAGATGAGTTTCAGTCTAAATCAGAATTAATCTTCACACTAAACACTCTACCATTAACAAGAGATTTAATTGTTGATCTAGTAGAAATGAAATTGCAACACATACACCTCTTACTATTGCACTTAGTAATTATTGGATACACCCTATGTCTTTTGTTCAAATAATGTGAATTTAGATGGACTTTACTATAACGAATGATAGATTGCTTTAAAGGAGACAAAACGATTTTAGGTCCATTATGAAAAATGTTACTAATAGCCGAAGAGGGAACATGAAAAGATGAAGCAGAAGACAATTTTAGAGGTTTAATATAAACTGACGGCTGTAGTGATTGGAAATTAGCCAGGTTATGAGGAATCTGAACGGAAGACACAGAGTGTAAGTTTAAGTTATTAATTTTGAGTTTAGGGAGACTATTCATATTTTGTGTAGTAATTGTAGCACCCTTCTGTAAAAAGCGACATACGTATGTAACGAAAAGTGGTGTAAAATAATAGAAAACATACCAGAGATTATGAAAAAAATAAAGAAGACTAAGAATATGAATGAAACATTGAATAGTGAAACATTGAATGGGTAAAAAGTAAGCAGAAACACAAATACGGTAAAGTCGCACTAGAGAAAACGCAAACGGCACAAATCTTAAAAGGGAAATTAAAAAAGTCACACAATATGTCGGTGAGTACGGAAGCCACCATGAAGTGCAAAGTACGGTGTAAAGGTATGAGGAAACATATTGAATGTAGAGCAATTCCTGCAAGAGGAGTCTATTCTGTTTGCTGCTGGAATTTGATAGATCTGTTTCCTTGCTTTCTACAATATTCCACTTTTCATATTTCATTATGACTGTTTTGTCCAGGAATATTCAGTAGGTATTGCAATTTGGAATACACAGAAACAGCGAAAATTTTAAAAAGCGAAAGGGTTATCACTTATCCCGCCATGTCCGACGACACTGGCATTAACACTTACAACGCTGAAACTTCAGATGGGCTATTTCAAAATTCAAAACAGGTGAACCTTATGGTGAACCTTTAGGTTATTTTTCTAATGACAGTACATTAGTGACTCATCTCCCACACTGTAAGCCATGGTTAACTCACAACTTGATGTCTCATCCGGATTCAATGTGTATAGCAACGTTCTATACGCTTGATCAAATCGGTAGTAAGTTTAAATCGTTTGAACAGGCATTGTCATTTTACCACACGATAAGAAATCAATTTATAAGGTCGTCATCGGCTTCCGTCCGTCCAAGTAGACGATTGGTTGCGTCAGTGCCTGCGGTGACTGGAATGCCTAGAGTTTCTGTGGTGACTGGAGTGTCTGTGGTGACTGGAGTGCCTATAGTGTCTGCAGTGACTGGAGTGTCTGCGGTGACTGGAGTGTCTGTGGTAACAGGAGTGTCTGTGGTAACTGGAGTGTATGCGGTGACTGGAGTGTCTGTGGTGACTGGAATGTCTGTGGTGACTGGAGTGTCTGCTGTGAGTGTCTGCGGTACCTGGAGTGTCTGCGGTGACTGGAGTGTCTGTGGTGACTGGAGTGTCTGTGGTGATTGGAGTGCCTATAGTGTCTGCAGTGACTGGAGTGTATGCGGTGACTGGAGTGTATGCGGTGACTGGAGTGTATGCGGTGAGTGGAGAGTATGCGGTGACTGGAGTGTATGCGGTGACTGGAGTGTATGCCGTGACTGGAGTGTCTGCGGTGACTGGAGTGGCAGTCCCTGTCGCAGTCACCACAGACGAAAACTGAGCCATCCAATGAACTTGATAATGCCTTGCTTTTGAGCCTCTGTTGTTTTCGTCTCTCGTGTCTCTCTTCATCCGCTCTCTTAATACCTGCACTAACGTTATGCTTCCAGTGCAGACGATCTCGCGATTTCGTCTCCCACGACTCGATGTCTATATGCGTTGACTTGATGTCTCTTTTACAGACATCAGAGTATCTGAGGTAGGACCGGTGTAATGAACTAAAGTGACCCCCGTAATATATCGACACCCGGTCATAATATTACGGCAGGGGTAATAATATTGTTATGACTGGGAAGTCAAAATATATTATAACCCCATTACGCTACAAACTGACTCCATATCTAACAAACTGCACCCCCTAAAATTATAATTAATTCAAATGCCTGCCTCTTTAGTATTATTACGATTTATACCTGACTAGATGCAATGACTTAACGATGACTGACTCTTATTTCCTACTTGAAGTGATTTTTATCCAGACAATGCTTATTTATTATTTATGCATATTCACTCCTTGCTATTACTATGATCAGACGCAAAATGATTGATAATATTTGTGAATTGATAAAGCTCTACACTGTTTGTACTCCTTGTCAATTTGTATTATCAGACGCAACATGATCGACATGGTATTTGATATACGTGTAGCTCGAGACGTTACACACGATGTTTGTTCACGAAGAGAAGACGTTGATGTACATCATTTACAAAATGTATCTAGCGACATTATTACGCAATACTGTTGTACTTGCCGGGTATCAAATTGACGACTAAGAAACTCTTTATTAAAATATTTGGCTAATTTGTTGTTAAACGTTAAACAAAATGGCAAAATCGTAAACAGATATTCCCTAAAATGGCCCCAAAGTCGTATAGACGCGCAACATTTTGATACTACTGCTTACTGTACAAGTAAATAGAGGTTATTACACGCCACCTTGATATCAGCCCGATGGCTTTATTCCAAGAGACTATATCAGGTAAGGGCTTATATCACTCTGCGGCCCTAGTCACCCGTGTATTAACCTGTTTATTACATTTGCGGATAGAAAGTGATCTTCCAGGTGCAATAGTTTCTCAAAGGCTTGAATGAATCATGAGAGTGAGGAAATGGCGTTATTCTGACGTCATTTGGATAACGTCAAAATGACGGTTTTACATGATTAAAAAATGGCATTGGAACAAGCGGCTAGACTGCATTTTTTATTTACCGGTACGTGTATTGAATCGTATCGGTCGAGAATTTCCTTTGTAAAAGCGGGGATTTGAGAGCTAATTGGCACGTGTACTAGCAATTTGAAAACATTTGCAGCATCTGAGCAGAATAAACCGTCGTCGCGCATCGGGTTTCTGTTGCTATAGATATAGAACAATTATATTGGCAGCGGGCACAATATCGGTTATTGGCCCGTCGCTAGGTCTGTATCGGCCCGCTTGTATCGGCCCGCTTGGGCAACGCAACTCCATGTTTCCACAGGTATTGGACCATTTTGAGGTTAAAAATGTTACTATTTACAAATGTAATAAGTGGTCATTATACCATCGTGATGGCGAGAATCGGTCGAAACTTGCTACTCATGGCGTACGTAAATGATGTCGATGATAACAGACGATTCTAGAGAGTGGTCACAACTTAGGGTTTGGTGGAGATATAAAGAATTTATTAAGTTATTCATGAAAATGTTTTAATTTACGAATCTTATCTAGAACTCTGGATGAATTGTACGACAGCCCGGTGGTGACATTCTAAGTTCCTGCTTCATAGTTCCGAGTTCCAACTTCCAAGTTCCGACTTCCAAGTTCCGACTTCCAAGTTCCATGTTCCGACTTCCAAGTTCCATGTTCCGACTTCCAAGTTTCAAGATCAATGTTCCGAACTTCCGACTTCCAAGTTCTATGTTCCATGTTCTGACTTCTATGTTCCGACTTCCAAGTTCCATGCTCCGACTTCCAAGTTCCATGTTCCGATTTCCAAGACCCATGTTCCGACTTCCAAATTCTATGTTCCGACTTCCAAGTTCCATGCTCCGACTATCAAGTTCCATGTTCCGATTTCCAATTTCCACATTCCGATTTCCAAGTCCCATGTTCCGACTTCCAACTTCTACCTTCCGACTTCAAAGTTCCAAGTTTTCTCTTGACGTCATATTTCCGCGCCCTTTACTTCACGCATGTCTGTTTTACCCTGTGGTCGTTATGTGTCGTAACCAGACCTTCTTTAAAATGATTGAAATACAACAAAGGTTAATAGTAATGTTTGAACATTATTATAAGCAATACTGATCTTTGGAATGTTGAAAACAGGCCCAAATCACTAAAACTGGTGCTTTAAAACTGTAATAAACCAAAAGCAGAAATTCTGATATAAGTAGCATGCTGCAGCTATGTGTCACGTGATACGACTGGAGACTGTTTCAGTTGACTATAGATGTATGTGTACTCTCGATACCATTAATGCTTTGATTTATTATTGCCAATTGACTGCATCACATGAGTCTCTCAAGCGCCACCTGATGCTGGGTTTATTTTTATGTTAGTACTATAGACCAATCAAATTGATCGTTCTGTGTAGGATTCTGGGAATCGAGAGAGAGAGAGAGCGGAGTCTGATTTGTAATGGCATACATCACTGTATGAAACATGGTGTCAGAAGTAAACTAAACTAGGAAGAATCATGTCATTCAAATTAAGTCCACCGGAGCCGTTTGACTTCAGCAAGCCGGCTGAATGGCCTAAATGGAGGGAACGTTTCTGTCGCTTTAGGACGGCCACGAAGCTGAATGCGGAGGAAAACGAGGTGCAGGTCAGCGTCCTCGTGTACACAATGGGGAAGGAAGCTGAACACATAATGAAAACATTCACAGAAGAGGACGAAGAGGAGCCACCAGAGGAGACATTCGATCTAGTGCTGGAAAATTTTGAGGAATATTTTGTGCCAAAGAGGAATGTGATCCACGAACGTGCTAGGTTTCACCTTCGGACTCAGAAAAACGGTGAATCTATGGAAGAATTCGTATGGAGCCTCTACGAAATCACGGAGCACTGTGAGTACGAAAATAAGAATGAGCACATTAGAGATAGACTTGTTATTGGTGTTCTCGATAAAGAACTGTCAAAGAAGCTTCAGTTAAAATCAGATTTGACTCTTGAAAAAGCTATTGAACTTGCAAGACAAAGTGAGCAAGTGAAAGAGCAAATGCGAGATCAGTCTTCCAGCAAAATGCTCGACTCTGTACAAAAGAAATGGCATGAAAAAAGACAGTCGCCTGGCTATGTTAAACCAAAGTATCATTACCAAACTCAGGGACCGAGACAACGCTATAGTACTCAGGGTAAAGCCACATACAGGTGTGACAAATGTAATCAGGTCCATGCCAAAGACAAATGCTATGCTAAGGGGAAGATATGTCGAAATTGTCAAAAGCCTAATCACTTTACAGTATGTTGTCGCACGAAAAACACAATGTAAATGAGGTACACCAGTCTAGAGACACATTATTTCTTGGCTCTGTGACAAGTTGCTCAGACAATTGTCCTCCATGGACTGTAGACTTGAAAATCCATGGGAACATTCTTAACTTCAAGATTGACTCAGGAGCAGATACATCTATCATTAGTCATAACACATATCTCAGGCTAAGTCGTAGAGTCAATCTTATGCCATCACATACCCCACTGTTTGGACCCGGGGGACCAATAGAGTGCATAGGCATGTTTCGTGCGGAGACCAAAGTTAAAGATGCATGGTACACATTCCCAGTTCATGTGATAAAAGGAACGGCTAGCAATAATCTGCTAGGACGTGCAGTTGCTGAGAAAATGGGACTCATCCAGAAAATTGATGGAATTGAGGTAGATCAAGGCATATTTGGTTCATTTGGACTAGTGAATTGTGCACCTGTCAAGATCACTCTCAAAGAGGATGCAAAACCATACTGTTTGACAACAGCACGTAGAGTTCCATTTCCGCTGTTAGAGAAAGTTGAAGCAGAACTGCAGAGGTTAGAAAACGAAGGCATTATTGAGAAAGTCACAAATCCAACAGATTGGTGCGCCCCAATGGTACCTGTAGTCAAACCTTCAGGTGCAACCAGAATTTGTGTTGATCTGAAAAAACTTAATGACTCTGTGAAACGAGAACATTACATGCTCCCGAACTTAGATGATATTGCCCCAGATTTGAAAGGAGCAAAAGTGTTTACAAAACTCGATGCATCTAGTGGATTTTACCAGATACCTCTATGTAAAGAAAGCAGTGAACTCACTACATTCATTACACCGTTTGGGAAATTCTGTTTCCGTCGTGTTCCATTTGGGATAACTTCAGCCCCAGAGATTTTTCAGAGGAAAATGACAGAGCTTCTGTGTGGTCTGGAGGGTGTGAAAGTAATCATAGATGACATCTTGGTGCATGGAAAGAATGATAGTGAACATGATAAACATTTAAAAGCAGCTTTGCATAGAATAAATGACTCTGGACTGAAACTGAATCGGAGCAAGTGTGAATTCCGTAAAGACAGAATAGAGTATTTTGGTCACACAATCACTGAAAATGGAATTCAACCTAGTGAGGACAGAATTGAAGCTATTCGTGAGCTTGCTGCCCCAACAAATGTGCCAGAACTAAGACGCGTACTTGGAATGATAAACTATCTGGGTAGATTTGTTCCAAAACTTGCAAGTGTTATCAAACCATTGACTGATCTCCTACATAAATCAGAAACTTGGGTGTGGGATTCACCACAAGAAATTGCATTCAATCAGGCGAAAGTTCTCATCAGAAATGCACAATCGTTGACATTCTATGATCATACCAAGCCAGTAAGTGCAGATGCTAGTAGCTACGGTTTGGGTGGAGCTTTGTTCCAACAGGACAAAGACGGTACAATAAAACCAGTTGCATTTTGTTCAAGAAAGCTTACAAGTGCAGAAAAGAAATATGCGCAAATTGAAAAAGAGTGTTTAGCGTCGCTCTGGGCGTGTGAGAAATTTTCGCGCTATCTAGTAGGCTTGTTAAGTGCTTGTGTGGCGGCCGTAAAACGTCGCCCCGTACTTCATTCTCAGTGTTGTTATACCTTCTGATCCTTCGAGATCATGAATTTCAATACTTCTTGTTCTGAAAATTGAATACCGCTTAAGCCGGTGCTAGGGGGCGTGAGAGTGTTGCACTTTCAATTACTGCTCATGAACAGACTCAATAAAACCGAGTCTGCAATTTTCTCTTTTTGTGTTGCAATTTTTGCTTTCGGGGGATCCCCACCCTTCAGAATTTAGATTCATTCAGACTGCTAACAGACCATAAGCCACTAGTGCCTCTTCTAAACTCACAAGACCTGAATAATTCTCCTTTGAGATGCCAGAGGATGCTAATGAGATTAAGAGGATTCAGCCTAAAAGCGGAACATGTTCCGGGAAAAACCTTAGCAGTGCCAGACACACTATCTAGGAGTCCTCTTAACAAAGAAAGTTACGCATTTGTAGAGGAAATTGAACATTATTCCATCTCAGTTGATGCTTTAAGACAAAAATTCGAAAGGCTGTTGAGAATGATAATGTAATTCAGGAAGCTATGAACTACACACGTTTTGGTTGGCCGACTTACATGGATTCAGTTAGCCCACAGCTGACAGATATGTTTGCCTCTAGAAGTGAATTGTCAGTGAGTCAGGGACTTTTGTTGTATAGAGAACGAATAGTCGTACCAGAGCAACTGAGAACAGAGACACTTGAAAGTATTCATGAAGGACATTTAGGTCTAAATAAATGTAGAGCCAGAGCACAGGCGTCGGTATGGTGGCCTGGCATTGCAAAAGATATCAAAGAAAAGGTAGAAAAGTGTGACTTCTGTCAAAAACATCGACCAGCTCAACAAAAAGAACCGACTATCATAACTAAATTGCCAGACAGACCATGGCAAAGAATTGCTACTGACTTGTGTGAAATGGAAAGAAAACACTACCTTGTCGTGACAGACTATTATTCAAGATTTCTCGAGATATCATATTAGTCGAGCGTGATAAGTGAACAGGTCATCGGTAAAATGAAAAACATGTTTTCAAGATGGGGAATTCCAGAAGAGCTAGTATCGGACAATGGTACACAATTTACGTCAGAAATGTTTCAGTCATTTGCAAGTGAATATGGTTTCAAACAAACTTTTGCAAATCCTCATTATCCGCAATCAAATGGAGAAGCAGAAGCGGCAGTAAAGATAGCAAAAAGGATCCTGAGGCAAGAGGATATTTTCACTGCCTTGATGGAATATCGAGCAACTCCATTGGAGTCAACAGGCCTCAGTCCTGCTGAGATGATGATGGGGAGGAAAATTAGAACTCTTATGCCAATGTTACCAAATTCTCTAAAACCTGGCTGGTTAGAAAGAGATGATATGAGATTAAGTGACTCAAAATACAAAGAACGCATGAGAATGCAGTATGATCAGTCTGTCAAAACCCTGTCTCATCTAAACCCAGGTGATGAGGTGAGAATTAAAACTGACAAAGAGAAACGATGGAGTGTGAAAGGCGTTGTAGAGGATTGCGATCCAGATCGGAGGTCGTATATGGTCAAAACCCCATTGGGAACCTACCGACGGAACAGGAGACATCTACAGTTGACGCCGCCATCAGAGGTTAATTTGGGTGTTCCAGATTATTCACGTACTGAAAATCAACCGCGTGTGCTAAGTCAGTCGCGTGTGCAAAACCAACCGCGTGTGAGATCGCGAGATGAGAATCAGAAAGAAAGTGTGCAAGGGCATGGTGAATCGCGAATGTCCTGCAATTCAGAAATTGAAAACCGAGTAAATGCAAATGGACACCGTGACACTCCGGTGCCATGCTATGAGGAAAAAGGACACCGTGACTCACCGGTGCCATATAATTTGCGTAATAAAAATCGCGATGCAGACCAAACAATTTCGGGCCAAGTCGTCACCAGGAGTGGTCGCGTTGTCAAGCCAAAGAACTTCGACAATTTTGTAACATGAAGATTCTACTGCGATAGAATTAAAGATTTTCTGCGTTAGTTGATAAGGTTATACAGCGTTTCTCATCAGACACATCTTCAACAGTGTGTTCCAATGTTTTAAGATATTTTCAAGATTTGAAAAACTTGTGTAACAGTAACTATTGCTGTTGAGAAATGCTGGTTTAGTTATTAGTTAAGTGTTAGAACCTAGTTTAAGTTAGAAGTTAGTGTTGTTAAGTGTTAACTTTGGTAATCATAATTGCTTGTAATAATGTTAGGTTTCATCTGTGGTCAACTGAGGCCAGAGTGTTTGATTTAATAGATTGATTGTTTTATTTCACAAAAAGGGGGAGATGTTTCAGTTGACTATAGATGTATGTGTACTCTCGATACCATTAATGCTTTGATTTATTATTGCCAATTGACTGCATCACATGAGTCTCTCAAGCGCCACCTGATGCTGGGTTTATTTTTATGTTAGTACTATAGACCAATCAACTTGATCGTTCTGTGTAGGATTCTGGGAATCGAGAGAGAAATCGGAAGTTGGAACTTGGAAGTCGCTACTTGGAACTTGGAAGTCGGGACATAGAACATGGAACTTGGAACATGGAAGCAGGAACTTTGAAGTTGGAACTTGTAACATCGAAGTCGGAACTTGGAAGTCGAAACTTGGAACATGGAACTTGGAATTTGGAACATTGAAGTTGGAACTTGGAACTTGGAAGTAGGAACTTGGAACTTGGAAGTTGGAACTAAGAAGTAGGAACTTGGAACTCGGTCGTAAACAATATACAATGACCATATAACAAATTAACTTGGAAGTAAGAACTTGAAAGTCGGAACTTGGAACTCGGAACTATGAAGTAGGAACTTAGAATGTCACCACCGGGCTTTCGTAGAATTGAGCAATGATGCAAAAGGTGTCATTCGCGGTCTGTCCCGTGACGTGGTTGACTCTTTATCTAATGAATATTCTTGTAAGAAGTAATTGTTGTATTAATATTAATAAGTTTG